>CM067519.1:24347397-24709897 GCA_034509495.1 Acestrorhynchus altus | reverse complement strand
GGATCACCCTGCAGCCCTGCCTTTTCAATCTTTAGTTTCGGACGGCCAGCTGAAGTTCCCCGAGGGCGTGGAGAGATCTGAGTGAAGGCGTTAGTCCAGTGTCCAGCAAAAAGAGCAAGAGAGCGAAAGAGACTTCACTGCAGATATGTGCACAATCCATTTCTACACTAGTCGGCTTAAAAGGTCACCATATTAGTGCTGTCCGCCTCAGAGTCTGCCGTTCAATTTCCAGAGTGGAGGAAGTGGCAGCAAAGGAAATAATTGGATGCTTATTCCGATATGTTGGCGAAAATAATCTGCATTTCCAGCCTGACACTAAAACCCCTGTTATTGCTCACAAAACGCGGAACGGAATTTAACATCAAGGAGAAACGGCAGGTCCAATCCGGCTTGGCTAAATCTGGCCTTTCATCTATTGATCTTTAAGGCTGTCTCATTAGTTCAAACTGGCCTGCATTATGTATCTGTGCATTTCTGCATGTGCTGGGAGAAGAAACGTCACAACGTTTCCTGTTTAATAAAAAGAAAAGCAATAATAGGTTATCCAGGAATAATAAACTTGCTGGCTTTTGGCCTCTGCTGCAGTTTTAATTATTGCTGGAAGGCCGTTCAACAAGTTCTGAATAATTCTGAATGTGAATTTGCTCCACAAAAAGAACTGTCACAGTCTCGTGGAGAAGGTTGAGAGAGAGAGTACAGGCTGAAGTGCTCTTGACTTTTTCAAACATTAAAATAAAATAAAAAAAAAAAATATATATATATATATATATATATATATGCAGGCTGCTGCATTGTTAGGCCCATCAACACCATGGCCCAATCATCTCTCTGGTCATGGATAAAGTCAAGCCCTTCAACATTTAGAGCCAATCAGCATGCTGGTTATACAACAAGCACATTATATAATGTTCCATTCTTCAACAAAAAGGGCCAATCAGCTTTCCTCTCCTGCCGATCATCATGGAACAGGTGGGAAAAGCCCCCACTGCACAGTAGGCAGAACAAGTTGATTTTTTGTGCATCAGTACAAACCGTTCCTGACTTTTTTTTTCAGGTATTCTGTGTCATTTAAAATATGCTTTTATTTTAGTCTCTTCCCTTTCATATAGACTGGAATCTGGCCTTGTGAGACAAGAAGTAACTGGAGAAGATGTCTGTGTGAGTCTCCATTCTTGAAGGCAATAATTACAATGTCATTTTCACTTTACATTACATAACTCAGCATCAGGTCTCTTATTACAGGACGGTCCACTTTGGGGTCTTCCCTTTGATAATCGCTTGGAAGAAATTCCAAGAAATTCCCAATTTACTCAGATCTGTTGGCTAAAGAACCAAGGGCAACTAGATGGTTTTGAGGTAATGTTAAAATTTTCTTTGGGGACTTGGGGACCCCTAGACCCCCCATGTCAAAAATGATATATATTCGCTCAGGGGACAGTTGGTCAATGCCCACACCTGTATGCATGGCAAGACAATGTAAATTATCAGAGTTCAAGCGATGCATGATGGTAGGTGCCAGGTGGATTGGACATTCCACTTCCTCGGTCTGCAGTGTCGTGTGTGTAAGCTGTACACCGCCGTATATATCCACCCCTTGACAGATGTCACTGGAACCACATAATCAATGTTCGTCCCTTCACTTGTTAGTGTTTGTAATGTTATGGCTGATTACTGTTTACACTACATGCAAACCACCTAAAAGCCCTTTTGTCCAGGTCATGTTTAATGGGCTGTCAGTGCCTGCAATTTCTGAAGTGTCCATCTATGTCTGTCCACCGAAACGGAGGTTCTTTCTCTGCACTTGAAGTCCTGTGCACCGCTGTCCGCCTTGACACATTAGAATGTTTTGCTGGTTCTGTGACTGGCACATCTATAATCTGTTCACCAGACTATTCAGCTGCTCTCACAGTTTGCCAAATGTCCAATATATATATTTTTTTTTTTGCTTTGAGATCTCAAACAGTAGACGAGTAGGAGGTGAAAAAGAATCCCGAAGGGTGCAGAAGTGTTAGAGCTGCCATAATCTAAACTTCTCAACTGTGGCCCCTGAAAGTTACTTAAATCTACAAATGACAACTGTGATCATCATTCTTTCTCAAGATATATATATATATCATGGTTTTCCATCACTCTGTTCATTAAACATCTCCAACGTTCTCATCAACTCCTGGTTTGGTAAATCAATGCCTAGTTGTTAAGTGTTAAACCAGGTGCGCAGCTGATGGAATTGAACACATCCAAGCGCTGGCTGGGGGCGTCCAGGAGGAATCTGAAACCAAGCTATTTACTGTATTTCTGTGTACCTGCATCTGTTCTAACAGGGTCTAGACAGTATCTGCATTAAAACAAAGGCCTGAAATATGTCATTTTAACCAGAATGAATGTTGGCAGAATATTATGTTCTATCGGATTCTATTTATTTGTTTGTTTGTAGGTTTATTCAATATGTTGCTTAGTAGTAATTCCAAATGATTCCGTTACATTATTGAGCCTGTGTTCAGTAGTTATTCCGTATTCAGGTATTAAGTAGAGCAGTGGGTTTCAGTCCTGGTCCTGGGGAACCACTGCTCTCCTCACATTAGTGTTTTCATGCATCACCGTTATCAGTTAGTTTATTAGTTTTCTGTTCTGGCACCAAAATGGAGGAACGAACTTCCCCTGGGAGTCCGAACAGCTGAGTCCCTCACTGTCTTCAAACACAGACTGAAGACTCATCTGTTTCAGGAGTATTTAACTCCATGAAGACATTTGGAATCTCTAGGTTCTAGCCTCGGGATATTCTGAGTGAACAGCAAAGCTCCGGATGAGGGCGTCTGATAAATGCCGTAAAAGTAAATGTAAATGTAATTAGTTGGATCAGGTGCACTGAAAACCTGCGGGGGCAGTGGTACTCCATGTCCAGGGTTGAGAACCATTATTTAATAGTTGTCCAGTAGCTATTCAGTAGTTATACAGAACTCACGACGTAGCCAACGTGTACTGGAAGTAGTTACAAGTGTACGGTGCAAACGGTCCCAGCTCGCAGAGAGGTTCCTCTCGGGTGGAGTTCGAGAGTGTGACAGTGTGAAAGAGTGAAGGCTCCGTCACCTCCTTTTCCTCGCTCCTCTGGACAGAGACGTCATTAGGATTCTGGAAGGGTCTTTTTCCCCCTGCTGCCTCTGCCAGAGCTTAATTTGCTGTTTATAGTTTCACCACGGCACTAATTTAATCTCTTACCCACAGATATCTCTGCCAAACCCTCCTGTGTGTGGTGTGATGTGTGTGTGTGTGTGTGTGTGTGTGTGTGGGTGTGAGTAGTTTAATGTCTATAAAGATCTATGCTGAAATATGAAGAGCCTGTTTGTTAATGCTTCTCTTTATTAATGTTTTTGTGCAGTCAGATAAACATGTCTTGCCTGAGAGAGTTTGAGGGAATGCCTTGCTGTACCTTTGTGTGTGTGTGTGTGTGTGTGTGTGTATACGTGTGTGTGTGTGTGAGGGGGTTGGTGTGGGTGTGTATGAGTGTGTGCGGTGTGTGTGTGTGTAGCCCTGGTGCCTCCTTCGGGATGAAGTAGTGGTATTCAGAAAGTCTCATTAAAATGCAAGGCCTGACCTGGTTGGACAGTGTTGGAAAAAGGGAGAGAGCGAGAGAAAGAGAGAGAGAGGGAGGAAAAGACATGAGTCCTCCCTATAGGCTGCAAAAGCCCTTCTGAATCAGACTAACAACAGTACAAAACAAAACAACCTCTTCCTACTTAAACATGGACAAATTTGCAGCAACACAGTTTCCTGCCCCCACTCTTAACTACAGCTTCAGCAGAGCGTATGACCAAGACCAGACTTTCATACTCAAGCTGCATATTTATGTAATCACACTCATCGTCCAACAAACAGTTGCACCAGACTGTAATGTAGTCCCTCAGAAGGTCTGGTGTCACGATGTGAACTGCAGTTTTGTACACTCCCAGCTCACTTTTAGCCCAATGCTACGTTAACGAGGTCCTGCAACCAGTGGTCCCACTTTTTCTGAACACACTCCAACCGAACGACGCTCGTCCACATACTTCTGCCATCTCAAGATCTCGTCTTGCAGACACAGATACTATGCTGTGGTGGGTCTCGTCTCCAGACCTGTCCCTGATTGAAAATGTGTGGGATGCTACTGGACGTTCTAGCAACACTCCACCCCTACCACACCATCTGCAGAACTGAGTGAGAACATTCAAGCTGCATGGGATGGATCGTCACAGGACACCATTAGGAGCCTCTACACCTCCATGCAGAGACGTCTGGCGTGTTGCGTTAAACCCCACGCCGTACTGAGGGACACCACTCCTGTATGAGTAGATCAATAAATATTGATCAGGTCAGACTACATTCATCATCAGTTATTGAACTTGATCACCTTCATCTTCTGTCCAATAGCACTGCAGTCCCACACTTAAACCCCTCCAGCCCTCCTTTGGCCTGGCAAGTCTGCGCCAGCGAGATCCAGCTCCTGTTCCATTGGCTTCTCTACAGGGACTAGACTCGCTGTTTAAATGCATTCATAAGCAGAAGTGTCCACACACATCTGGACGTTTATTTGGACATTATCTTCTGTCATTTTATGGTCACTGCTTCCAGCCGTTCTTTGCCGTTCACCTGCATGTCACACTTTAATTCTGATTGTGTGAAAAGAGGTTGTCTCATGTTTAAAGCCATTAAATGGATGTTAGATAGTTTCTAAAGCTCGTAATGTGGGTGTTGTATAAGGCCTGAACTAATAAGACTAAGAAAGTGCTCCTTCACCGCTAAGCCACGACGCCTCTCACTTGATGTCCTTGCACCAAAAAACAACACTTTGAAAACAGCTTTGAATGGCTTTGCTCTGACAATGGTTAAATGGCAGAGTGTAGACATCCGTTCAGTTTTGTTTTTTTTTTTGCATCAAGCCAGTCGGTGCCTTAGCAACTAAATCAAACGAAGAAGAACGTAAAAAAAAAATTAAAAAAATCATTATGTAACACGGATTAAGTTCCTCAGCTCTCCGAGTCTGGGTCTAATGGACTGAAGCACACACGTATATTCACGCAAGCAGATGCACACATACGGTACATTCACACATAAACAAGTTCATTTAGATGCAATCCATCAGCAACCCCAAAGCACAGAAGAACACTGTGGAAGGTAACTTCACCCACATATTTTTAGCTCCCACAGCCCCTGAGCAGCGAATGAGGTTTCTCCCCATCTTTGCTGCAGAAATTCATTACGATCTTCTCCTCTTCTTGTGCGTTCTTCGCTTGGCCAGTAATCATTTACTCCAAGGCCCGAGAGAGACCATTACCAACAGGAAGCATTACACTTTCACACTCTTCTTTCATAATCTGGAGTGCGGCAGGTGCCATATTGCTCTTCTGCAGAAACCTCTAGTGAGACAATACATCTTCACTAGAAATTCAACATAATAAAAATGCCAGGGTCCAATGAGCTCTTTCAGCGCACAGTGGAGTCCAGGTGGAGATTATGTGTGTGTGTGTGTGTGTGTGTGTGTGTGTGTGTGTGTGTGTGTGTGTGTGTGTGTGTGTGTGTGTGTGTGTGTATTATAATTAGTTTCAGCTTGGCCCTAAATACTCTAATAATGAATAATTCATTGGTCAATAAAAACAGCCATATTGATCATGACATAGTTTTACTGATGATGCAAATGCAGAAACCCATTACTGCAGACCCCGTACGTTGCACCAATATAACCATGTCACCAACGCAGTAGTACAATCATAGTGTCTGTCATAGTGTCAAGTTACTGCTAAACAGTAATATGACAGTTTTAAATTACTCGACAATGAATGACAGGACTTGACATCGGTCATTCATTGCCCAGTAATTTGAAAGTATGATACCACCGCTGATTCCATCATTTACCAGTAACTATCATGACATCCACTGTAATGTTGAATGTCATGACTGTTTAATGACTCGGCTTAAAGGTACATGTCCACTTGCCATCGCACCTCACCGCATCCTATTCATTTCGATGAAGAGAGCTGCCGCGTGCTCACGGTGCATGATGGGTTGCGTTGCGCTGAGAGCAACTTCAGCAGATTTCAACTTCATGCAAATGAGCACGGCTGCTGCACTAGGGCTTGGGGATATAAATTGGGCCTAGACCTAGAAGTAGGATTTTTGCTGTAAATGCAGACTGGTTTGTTGAAAAGCACCAAAGTTCTTATGAACCCAAACAGAACCAGCTCAAGGACCAGACTTCCTTTGGTGGAAAAGAGCTATGAGAGCTCCTAAAACCAGGTTTTCCTCTACAGCCTTGTTGTTGGGCCTTTGGACAAGACAAGTAAACTCTACTGCTCCAGGTAAACAAGAGAGAAGTAGAAGGTCAGTTTTGTTTCTGCTCAGATTAGGGTTGGGTTTGAAAAATCAATGTTGCGATTCAAATGTCTCCAGCGGCATCTCTCTGAGCACCGGCTCCCCTCAAGGGCTGCATCTTGAGCCCACTGCTGTTCACACTAATGACCCATGATTGCTGCGCCCGGTCCACTTATAACCACATTGTGAAGTTCACAGATGACACCACAGTAGTGGGCCTAATCCTTGGAACAATGATCTGGACTACAGAAGGGAGGTGAACCATCTGGTTGGCTGGTGCGAAATTAACAACCTGGCTTTGAATGTCAAACAAATGAAAGAGATCATTGTTGACTTCAGGAGGAAACAACCCAACCACACACCACTGCTCATCAAGGACAAGGCAGTGGAGATACAGATAACAGATACTTTGACTTGGTCTACTCACTTTGCACTTCCTGAGGTGATTCAGGGGTCTTCATAGCTGTATTATGGAGCTTGGAGAAGCATTGTAATGATTCTCAGCTGGAGCTTATTTAATAAAGGCCTCACAACACACCTCCTCATCGCACATACAAAACAACAGTGCTCCCTTCTGGAGAAAAGGGTGAGGCAGAACAGCCTCACCTTAAGTTGATTTGATCCTGTATAATCTGTTTGACTTGTTTTGTAATAAACAGCGTGAACGGCGCTGATTAGCTTATGTGGTAGGTAGTATATTTCAGTGCTGCAGTTTGTGGAGCTGAAGTTAAAATCCGAAAATATGACTAAATGAATGGAAATCGAATGGAATTTGGAGTCGATTTGGGATCTTGTTGATGTTTTTCTCGCAGCTGACTAGAACAAAGGCACTGATGTGGAACAGAACTTCGTAAACTTTTGAGGTGTTTCTATGAAGCCCACCAGCCTCATAACTACAGACTGACTTCTTGTCTCCTCTGCAGATCTAGGTCTCCTGTGTCCATGTGAGATGTGTATTTTAATGAGCCATCTCCCCAACAGAACAGGGTTATTTTCCACAGCCCTCTTAACGCTGGCTTACGTAAAAGAAGAAGCAGAGAAGCAAAATGGCTTCTTTTATCAAGATGCATTTACAACTCACTTGACCTGTGCAAAGTCGTAAAGGCTGTAGGTCTCAGACAGATGCAGCTATTAGCTGTCTCTCTTCGCCTGGCTTCTTTAGGATTCCACATGGCTCACGCCCTCCTCTTAGCCCTCTCTGAGGCCTGCACAGCGACAGCTCCATTCTCTGCCTTACAAATCTTGAAGTGCCATGAAGTTCACCACTGCAATTGTCTCTTCCCAGAGGGTTCCTTGATCGTTTACGCTCTTTTGCTTACCGCCTCTCCTCTGAGCGAGGGGAATAGTTGAATTTTTGGAAAATTACAGCCTTGTAGACTTCATCGTGTCTCTTGCATCCTACACAGCAAGCGGAGCAAGCCAAAAATCTTGCAAGAGAAGTCAGAGTCTCAGATGTTCGCGGGTGGAAAACAACTCTGAACACCATTTTTCCTGTCCAGTTTCAGAGGTCACAAGTTCAACCACAATGTCTGCATTTGTAACCGGCTCACTTGAGATCTGAGAAGTTTTATAGCACAGAACTCTAATTTTCTTTAGCACTAGCACATGTTCATCCTGCTAAACAGGCTCCTGTGCAAAATCACGGCTGTTCATAATTCATTACATGTAGAGTGACATTTCATACTTGACCTTATAGCTCACGAAAATCAGAAATCCAGAATCTCACAGCCGTGGCCTATCGGTAACAAAAAAAAAGTCATGTGACTGGAGGGTTGCTGCCTCGCCCTTGAGCAAGGCATTTACCTTCCCAGACACCATGGATAGGGCTGCCCACCGCTTCAGGCACGTGTGCTTACTGCCCCCAAGGGTGTGAATCCACTAGTGTGTATCACTGTATGTGGATGGGTTTAATGCGGAGGACAAATTCTATGAGCACCTTTACAATATTTAATTTCAGGTCTGACTAAACTATAAATCAGTATCAAAATTAAAACATTCTGAAAAGCATGAATTATTTAACTTTAAATGTAAGGAAAAAAAAAGATAAATGACAGTAAATAACCTTTATGAATTCAATTATGAACCAAAAAAAAAGAAACCTCTGCCTACTGCTTATAGAGACAGTAACTGTTGGTTATCATCTGAGCCAATTGTGTTTGTTCTGCCTCAGAGGCAGAGCTGCCTCCAGAACTGTTTTGAGTACAGATCTTACACAGTGTTTGTGATATCCGGGCCAAATCTGAATGTCTACCATGCTCCGAGTACTAAAGGGACAATGCGGCCTTGGAACTGCTTCGGCAGTTCGAGTTCTGGGATACAGATTTGGCTTCACAACATTAAGTCCTGTGGAATCCTATGGTCAGTACGCATTCACCGTGTACTGATCAACCTTATCTGGACTGTCTGTTAAGATAGTACCACTTAGACTTCTCGAATGATGCTCTTTCAATGTGTGTTACCTACAGAACTCTACTCAACTCTAGTGGGTGTTTTTGCTTTTCATTAGGACAATTTGGAACCCTGTCATTTAGAATCAATAAACCTAAACAACCCATTATCCGTTACCCAAAAGTTAGTAAAGATATGTAAAGTTGAGTAGTGTAGGTACCACGTAGGGGAAAAGCTCCCCAAGTTTCTTCAATGGGGACACCTGCTTCTACCAGACTTCATAAAGCACTTCATTTAGGGTACTTCATGTCTCTTAGAGCAAGTCTGGAAGTGCTCAATGGGACTCCTAGAAAGCGAAATGCATGTTTTTATGTCATCATGATGAGCTCAGAACTTGCTTGACCCGTGCAAGTAAGGCCTCAGGTAGTTTCAGAGCTAAGCTGAATGCTTAACCAGAAGAACAGCTGTAACTCTAACCCAGCTTAATCATTCTGACTCGGCTGTCACACTTCCTCCGGATCTCTCTTTTCCATTTGCATGATCTGAGACACAAATGCTTTTCTCTTCTAATACTTTCGCTCTGACCTCCAGCAAACACCTGAGAAGAGATGCGCCCAGGAGCTTAACCCAAACCTCAGAGCCGACTGAATACTAATTTGCCAGCGCGGGAAAAAAATAGAAATATAAAGAAAAGAAGCGTGTGTGCAGGGAGGGGGATTTATTAGAAGGAAAATTGAAAAGGGGGACTACACAATTGCTACTTGATTTCCTGAGCACGCTTCAAGGGAAGAGAGAAAAGCAATTAGCTCTCTGGCTCTGATAGTAATGGAGAGGTAGGAAAACACATGGATTTTCCAGGGATCATAATTTTGCAGTGGCAAAGATTAAGGCAAAGAAAGAGTCAGCTAAGGGTAGAAAATGCTGAGAGAAAGGTATTGCATAGCACATGAACAACAGGGCACGGGTACGTTCGCTGTCCCTGGGTGATCCAGGATCTCTAGGAGTCCTAAAATTTTAGCTCCAGGTATTGATTATCTGGAGAAGAGGAAAGAGAGTAGAGCGTACCTGTGGCATCTGCAGACAAAGCCTCAGGCAGAGCAAAGCCTGAGCTTGAGCAGAAGGAGCCACATCGTGGACCAGTTTCACCAGAGGTGGACATTTCAGGTCCAGAAAGTGAAAATCCACCCCAGGAATATTTTCCGACTACCTGTTCTCAAGGTCAAAGTCAGTGGAGGTAGCTCACCTTAAGCCCACAACTCTTTCCGCACTTAACAGATATTGCTATTTTAAGGATATTTGTCTTCATTTGAGATGAAAAATTAAGAGATTTTAAATATTTCTACATGTTTACTTGCACCTACAAGTTTTTGTTGCATGTCTAAAACATGCTGTTTTTTGAAGGTAGCTCAAATAAATAAATAAATAAATAAATAAATAAAATAATAATAATAATTCTAATAATAATAATAATTAAAAACAACAACAACAACCAGAAAGACCTTTATTATTTTTTATATTTGTATGCGTATCAGACTTCTCAGGACTTTTATTCTGAAATTTCAACACTTTGTGAGCAAAGAAACAGCAAACCGTCCCTTCCTTCTCGCTTTTTCTGTAACCCAATATGCAGGTCAGTGCTATCATCAGCCCCGCCCCCTCTCTCTGATCAGTCAGAGTCTGCATGCAGGTGAGCATTTACGCGTGGACAGAGCAGTAAACATGCACTGGAAGCTCCTGTGGCATTAGTTTTCCAAGCTTGAGTCCTTGCTGATATGTGCATCACGTTTGTAGTTTACTCTGATCCTGAGTTATGAAGCCTAGAAAACTACATGTAACTGCCCACAACATGCAGATCTCTGGTCTGAAGAGTTAACATTAGGTGCTTACAAGTATTAAGATTAGAGACGGCCGTCAAAATAAGAGTTCAAGCCTTCTCTGAAACAACTGATTTGTCCTGCTAACACATTTCCAACTAAGGTTCATGCGAGATACCTCACAAACACTTGATCCAGCCTGCAAACTGAAGATAGACAGCCAGTCTACCCAAGCTGAGGCTTTTCCCAGCCTGGGGGCTTTAACTGCAGCTCAGGCTTCGCAGCAACTGGATGTCACTTGAATTTCTGAAGAGCAGGGTGAGTAAATGGAAGCATAATATTCCAGACAGCTTTCTGATCTGATTTTAAATAAATAGTTACAAGTCTGTGCATGACTTTGGTTGAGTTTGCCGTTTTCAACGTTATGCTTCGCTGAATATGAACTAAGGCTCTCTTCACTCTCTTCACGGCCAAATTTAACTCAGTCACCAGGACAGCAGCTAAATTAGACTGGGGCTCGGGCTGCGGGACTGTGTGGTCCTGGAAGGCTCATGAGCACTGAGACACACTCTCTCTGCTCTTAATTAACATCTGGCCTACCGTGTGGGCGGCCCGCAGTCTACCCGGCCTGCCAAGAATAAAGTGGGTTGAACCTATTTGCCAGCCCTTCAGAATGAGCTATGAGGGTATTTCCTGGGTACACAGGGTACTAAACCATATCTTACTTCTACCAGTGTTCTTGTATAGGGCACTCTATCAAGTGTACTCCTACTAGGACCTTAAGGTAGAATTCTAGCTTGTAGTTCATTAGGGCACAACTATTGGTGCTTTTCCACCGTGTGGCACCTACACTACTCGCCTCTTCTAGACTTCTCAACTGCTCTGATTGGCCAAAAATCATGTTCATGCTGTTTAGGTTACCGTGTCGTATTGTGAAGCTGCCAATTTCACAACATCAATGTTTGATCCTTACGGACTCCTAACTTTTTCAAAAAGTAATGTTATATTTTATTTATAACAGGATGGATTCTGCTCTCGTTATCTGATTGGACGTGCAGGAGAAAGGAAGCTCAGTTAGCCAACTAACTGTTGATTCCCTCAACGGGCAGGCCATGACTGAAGGTCCTACCTCCACAGTTGTCCTGTGGAAGTCTGCTGAAGAAGGGTGGGCAAGTGTTACGGTGTGAATGCTATTAAGAGACCATGGGGTATGGAATACTAATGCTCCGATTAGAGTGGATAGTTTTCCCAGTTTTCTTTAAAATCAACCATTTAAAATGAATTTCGAGTTGATAAAAGACTCATTCCATTGCTAATTTAAGACTTGTAGTGTCCCCGGGCAGCATTTCAGGAGGAATCAGGTACCACTAACCAAAAGCAGTGTGGAGTAGAGTCGGTACTATGCAGTGGAAAAGTGTCAATATTAGTGTACCTTGGTTAGGGTATGAGCAATTCCAAAATATTCCTAATACTTCTAGGGAAGTGCTTCTCAAATTGGTCATCTGGGACCACCAAACAGCCCATATTCAAAATGCAAAGGGTAAGACAGGAAAAATTGAGGGTCCTCATGGACAAGTTTAAGGACCATAGCAATCAAGAACCCCTTATTGATTAAGGAGCTTTGACCAGAGTACTGCTACTTCCATTATAATAATTAACCCTGGTCCTCAGACAGTACTCCTACTCCTATTATAAGAATTGTGCCAGGTACCGAGGTACTTCCTTTGCTGTTAAGGTAATTAAATCAAGGTACTCGCACTTCTATTATGATAATTAAACCAACATTCTTGTATTTCTACTCTGATAATTGTACTGCGGTACTCCAATATTCAATATGACAATTAAAACAGGATTACTCTGCTTCTATTACAGTGATTAAATCCTGGTACTCCTGCTTCTATTATGATCATTAAAATGGTCTAGTTCTACTTGTATTAAGAAGTGTCTGCTGAGGGACTTCTTCTGGGATGTTTGTACTCTTAGTTAATTACTTTCTGAGGGTCATGGAGGAATCGTCCACTGTCTGGTCCACTCTAAACCTGCCCCAGCTCAAGTAAGGCCTGGGAAATAGCCGTATCAATTAATTTTGAGCAAGAAAAATTATGCAGTGTTGCTTAAGCCTGGATTTAGGTGTTAAGGTGGAGTATATAAGACCTGATTTTGAATTTCTAGGGCCATTAAAATGACATTGCCTGAATGTGACTGCCAACATTTAGCACAACCATCGGCATACAAGAGTCTTTAACCTAACTGCACACAATCTAGCTATGCATATGTTACGCAACAGCAATTCTTCAGCAACAAGACGTCCAATCTGCCAAGAAGCACCAACATGAAATGTGATTGTGTCTTGTGTTTACTATACAGTCTCCTTGTGTCCTACCCTTGCCAAAGAAAACAAGGTGATTAGCATACCACATGGCCTGATTTCAGAAAGATTCCACCTCTACGTTTTCCGTACGGCTCTAAAAACGGATCGCAAATGAGATACAGTACAAAGACAAAACATAATCGACAGCAGCTCCTAATCTCTGGATTCTTGCCCCGTTAGAGCAGATTTTAAGAGCGAAAAGGAAAATGTGCAGCCCGTGAGGAAACCTTTATCTGCTGCCAGAAGCCTCACGTTCCCAGATTACGATTGTGTGGGCTTCCGCCGAGGTTAAGCCCCGGCTTCATCCGATGAAAGAGGAATAATCAAAGGCCGAAGTGTCGCTCCTAGTCTTGGCACTAACCCTCCTTCCTATGGATCTGGGATGTTCTCTTTTTAAGCAGCAGAAGCTTTTATGATGTTCTGATGAAGCACGATAGTATCTCCAAGCTCCTTTAATTTGCAGAGCGGGATGTCCTTATAGCGACAGGCTTTTCCTTGAAAGTATAAATTAATCCAAACTTTGATAGGGACTGCAATTAAAAATGAACAAGTACAAATCGTCTGTTTAATTTGGAAAGATTTAAGATCATATATAGCCTGGGCCGTAATTCTCCTCCAATTTCCTTGGCGCTTTGAGGATGTGAAGTACTAATTATTAGCTATTAATTATTACCAGCCTAATCTACAATATTAATAGGTGCGAAGAACAATATGTAAATGAGCTGTAGGCAACCAGGAGCCACCCAGCTCTTTGAAACCACGTGTGAGCCCACAACACACACACGCAGATACCTTTGGCGTCGACGTCACACACTTTCTTCTTCCAGGTGATTTATAACAACTTAGAGGAGTTGACAAGATGACACTAAAGTCCACCTCTATATATCTGGCCCTCCTCCACATTCTATCTCTCTCCGAAACTTCGCTATCACAACCTCCAGCCCTGAGCTTTAGCCTCTGACAAGCTCTCCATCACGCTTCAAGGAGAAGCATAAAACATGGCCGAGCGAGAAGTAGGGACACTCGAGGGTTCTTATCTCTGTAACACTGATCCGAAGATTATGGACGAGAGAGAGAGAGAGAGGGAGAGAGAGAGCGAGAGAAATCTGCATTTCCCGTTGCCTGGTGACTGAATCCATCCAGCTAATAGCTTATTGGCCATGTACATGTAGGTCTAACTTTCGTCGCTGTGAGAGAGGAGGAAGCCACAGCATTTACATCAAGAGTGCTTCTCAAAAGCTCGCTCTCTCTCCTCCTGAAAGCCTGGGTTTAGCTCAAGTCTGTCTGCGACACTCAGAGCCTCCACTCATCTGTTAGAGTCACAATTCATACTTATCATCGTTTCCTCGCAAAAGGTAGATGTTCAGCTTATTGTCGTGGTCAATGAAGGAACATGTATCTCCAAAAGGGACGTCACAGAAGAAAGCAAACGTGCTCTTAACTTTGAACGGAACTTAAAGTAAAATGAGATTAATGAACTTATTTTGGAGGCTTTCTATTGGTCTGTTCATCATGAAATTCTGATAGGAAATAAAGAATAACTGTCAGATTCATATTTGGAGAAAACTAAAAATGGACAAAATTGGAGATACATGGTTTTCAATGGACAGCAACAATATGCTTCTTATGTTTTCCATGGAGATACAAGGCTAATGTAGATTTGAGCAAAGTTCATGCTTAACTGGACAATTTTGCAGGATGTTTCGATGGTTTGACGTACCTTTATTCATTACATGCTGTTTTCTACGGCTTCATAACTCAGGATCAGTGTAATCTACAGACATTATAGAGTTACTATAACGAACTACAGGACTCACCCTATCTAAGTGTCATCTCATTCATTCTGGAATGAATTATCTCTGAGTAAGATTCACTAAAATCTTAAAATCTTGAATTTGCTAAAATTCATTAATTTCCAACTGAATTAAATCCCAGTTTAAATGCCAATGGAGCTTCAAGTGCATGTTTACTGCTCTGTCCACATGTACATGCTCAACCTGCATACAGACTCTGACTGATCAGTGAGAGGGGGTGGAGCTAACGATGTCACTGACCCAGATATTGGGTTATATTGGAAAATGAAGAATGGGCTGTTTGCCCAGTGGTAAAATTTCAGAATAAAAGTACTGAGAATGGATAATACTGATACATACATAAATAATTAATTTTCTTACAGTATTTTGAAGAAAGTATTATATAAATATCATTCACAATCTAATTATTACAAATAATTGATCAAAATTAACACTCCTGATGATCACGTTCCAACAGGATTTCTGAGATATAAAATGTTTTTGGTCCTTATATGAAAAAAAAAATGTAGGCGAAAGTAATTTTTTAAAAAACGTTAATATTTCCATCTCACATAACAAATTTGAGTAGCCCAGCAGTTGGTCTGCACCAAACTAAGCTTCCATTACTTATTAGCTGCAATAACTCATACATCCAGTAAAAAAAAAATGAAAGAAGAAAACATCACATAGACATCGAACTTTTTCCCAACCTCTTTGACGTGAGTCAGAGTCAGGCATTGGCAGTAAAGGAACGCAGCGCATAGAACTTTATGCAAATAGCAGTTCCACATAATCAAGCAAGTGCACGGCAAGACGCAAAGACACAACACTATCCACAATCCGCGTTTCGATTTCTCCTTTAAAACTCCCTGTGTGCTCATGAAATTAGGCAGGAAGGTTCTATTACCTCCACACAGGGGTGCGTAATGAGCCAGGAAGGGAGCGAGCGAACTATTTACAGGAGATATGAAAAGAAAAGAAAGAAACATTAAGCCAAAAACGGATTAACTCGACCACCCCCCTCCCAAACAAACAAATGTATAAACAAACAAATTCCACAAATGTCCCTCCATGGGATATTCGGAGAGAGGGAGAGAGAGAGAGAGAGAGAGAGAGAGAGAGAGAGAGAGAGAGAGAGTGAGAGAGAGAAGAGGAGAGAGAGAGAGAGAGAGAGAGAGAGAGAGTGAGTACAGTAGCTAATTACATGCTTTGAAAGATTTACGAGCTATTATAGAGCAGTGCAGTCATGGATTTATTTATTTATTAACGGGAAGTGAAATTAAGTGAGTGAAAACAAAAGGTAATGAAGGCTTATAAGACTCTCAGCAAGACTGTAACCAGCCGGCCGGCATGGGGGAGGGATTAACAGAGTCAATGAGTTAATGCCCATAAGGCCTCCATGGAGTATACGTCCTCATGTTTAATTATTCCTCACTTGTAGCTCAGTGGAACAAGAGCAGGAGTTGTGTGGAAAGAGCAGACGATTAAAGCTGCTATCTATACCTCGATAGTGTTCGTAAGAAGGGGAGGTATTTTATTATGACTGAAATCTGATTACGGTTATTATTGTATTAGTTCTAATTGCTGTAACTTTGTCACTCTCCGATATTGAGACAGACAGATGTTTGAGGGAGCAGAATGTAAATATGTCCCTGTCAGCGTGTGATTAGGTAAGTAATTATATATCGTCACATATCATTATCTGAAGAAAAATAAATGGAGAGCACAGTCATAATGATGTCTATAGATCTGTGTCTATCCAGCACAAATGTACTGATGTTCAAGAGTACGCTACAAATACGGGATACAAACCCCCTTCTCGTCCTCCTTTCACCCTGATCTTCAACGGTCAGGACCCTGCAGGACCGCCACAGAGCAGGTATGATGTGGGTGGTCTGTCATTCTCAGCACTGCAGTGACACTGACACGGCGTTGTGTTAGCGTGTGTCGTGCTGGTATGCGTGGATCAGACACAGCAGTGCTGCTGGAGGGTTTAAACACTGTGTCCACTCACGGGTCCACTCTATTAGACGTCTGTTGGTCATCTTCTAGTCTCCCATCAGTGCTGCATCACGGGACGCTGCTTACATGATTCTGTTGGCTGGACATTTCCGGTTGCTGCACTGTTTTCAGTTCAGCAATGACACTGAGGGGGTTAAACACTCCAGCAGCACTGCCGTGTCACTGGTGAGAATGACCTCCCACCCACATAATACCTGCTCGGTGGTGGTCGTGGTCCTCAAGTGAGCTGGTTTCAAGTGCGGTGAGTTAAGTGGAAGCAAAGTCACTGAGCTGAGCTGGGCTTAATTCAGACTTGGGTTTGATTCACTTGAGCTGAGCTGAGCTGAGCCGGGCTGAGTTGAACTGAGTTGAGTTGAGTAGAGCTCAGTTCTGCTTCTCTCAGCCAGCAACTCCAAAGCGCAGAGCGGATCTGAGGGCCACTCATTTCATTCCACGTTCAATAAATCACAGCTTTAAATCTCATCTGCCATAATGCTGTTAACTCGAAAGGCCAGAACCCCAGCACATAATTCACTACCGCCTGGAGAAGAATGCTGACGCTCTCCTCTTCAGAGTGAGTGAGGGGAAGAGAGAGAGGGAGAGAGAGAGAGAGAGAGAGAGAGAGAGAGAGAGAGAGAGAGAGAGAGCGAGAGACTACGCCTTTAAACTGCAGGCTCATTATCCAGTCATTAATCGTATTATTCAGTAACTACTTTGAATTATTCGGAAATCGCTATGAAACTCATCTGTAAAGTAGTTATGAGAGTGCGGGACTGAAGGCATGACAGAGAAGAGGAGGATGGATGGGCGGACGACGGAGAGGGGGAGGTGTACTGTCAGAGACAAATGGAGGAGAGGAAAGGTGAACGAGGAGGTGACACGCAGTGGAAGAGGTGTGGAAGAAGGATGGAGAGGTGCAGATAGGACAGGTGTGAGAAAGAGCTTGAGAGGAAAAAAAATAGAGAGGAAAGCGAGTGGAGGGAAGGATGTTACGGGCGAAACAGCAGAGGAAACCAGATGGGACAGATTTGGAGAGGAGGGGGAGGGGGGGTGTTGACGGTATGTAAGGGCGAGGAACGAGGAATGGGGCGAAGCGGAGATGAGGGAAAAGAGAGAGAGAGAGAGAGCAAATGAAGGAAAGGAGGGAGGGGGTTATAACTCAGCCAGGCTCTCTTGGGGAAGGTCCCTAAATTACACTCCAATGTGGACAGCTTGTCAATTGCAGGGCCAGTGCCCTAGCTGCAGAGCGATTCTCTACTTGTTTCATTAGGTCCCCCACGTCAGCGGCCGACCTTAAATCTCCCTGCCCTTTATTTATTTATATATTCATTTATTTATGTTGTTACATCCCCTTCTTGCCTTGTCTACTCCAGGCTCCTCGCCCACGGCACCAAGTCTCCAGCAAGACCCGGCAACAACAGCTTTCAGCCAGCGAGGCAGAACCACGCTCTGCCGCTCGTTCAAGAGTGCATAAGTTTGTTTCTTAATTGGCCGAGTCTAGACGCTACAGCTACAAATAACGATGCACTTGTCCTCCCTTTTGGTCAAATATACATGACGGTATGTCCAGAACGGCCTAAGTGTGATTCAGGAATACTAATCAAGTTTAGAGAGTGAGGAGAGAGGCTGTGCTACCTTCACCATCCTGTGGACTGGAAAGACCTGCCAAATGTTTAGATACAGAATTGCACTCATAATTACAGAAAGACCTCTCCTCATATTAGATTGGCTGGTTTATTTCTGAGAAACCACATTTCCCTGGGGGGTTGGTGGTCACAGTGGTCATCCCAGCTGGTTGGGTGGGGGTTCTCGTTAGAGTACACGGCCTCCAGAAGCCCAGACAACAGCCTTGCACTCAAGTGTTTGTTCACAGCCCTTCTAATGAATGCATTCAGCTACTCTTAGTTGCATCAATTGCTGTGCAAACGTGCACATACAGCTTGTCGAATCCCAGTACAAAAGTACTGCCAATACAATAGGACCCTCTGGAGCAGATAAACATGGACCTCTTGTCACCATGCCTAATGCCCCCAGCATTGACCTGTGGAGCAGTGGAACTGTGTTTTCTTAAATGATGAGATTTCATGACCTCACGAACTGTTGCTTGATGTAATCAAATCCTCACAGCAATGGTCCAGAACCAAATAGAAAGCCTCCCCTGGATAGTAGAGACCGTTACTCCAACAAAAGCAGGATCTTGAAAGTAGAAACAATGAAGCAGGCATCGTGTCTGTCCAGGTAGAGACTGGAGCTCATCTGCTGCAAGCTCTTCTACACATCTCATTCTGGAGGACAGGTGTCCAGCATAGTTTGTGATTTTCCTGCTCAAACCTGACTCAGCTCATCTGGTAAATAATAGCTTTAGTATGTGGGTTTGAGGAAATAATCAGACGGGGCTGGAAATTTGTGCCCCAGGACAAGGTTAACAAACCGTCAGCTCTAACCATCAGTAATCAGTTTCTGACCATGGAGCTTCTCCCAGATGAATATATTTGGATGGTTGCATTAGTGCCTCTCATAAAGCTTGTGTTCATTTTTGTTCATAATTTAATTCATAATGTAACTTAGGAATTTAAATGGTCTTTTTTAATAATAATTTTTCCTGCATTTCTTGCTCTACTTCCAAGAAAGGTTTTCTAATAAATTTAAATATTTTGACATGTAAACTAGGGCTGCACTGATTTTTTTCCTTCAAATGAATGCATTTAGCTACTTAAAGCTGTCCAGATTGCTGAAACAGATGTGCAAATACACACACACAGCAGAGAGAGAGAGAGAGAGAGAGAGAGAGAGAGAGAGAGAGAAGTACTGTCAATAAAATAAGACTCTCTGTGGTAGAACAAACTTGAACAAACTTGGGCACCACGCCCAATTCCAGGTGTGGGCTGGAGGGGATTGGAGCTGTGTTCTCTGGAACGATGGAGCTCCATCCATTACTTTTGGGATAGCTTGATGAGTTGGGTGATGATGGGTGAGGTGGGCTGGTGATATTCCAGCATCCTGACCTCCCAAAGTTGTGTTGCTTAATGCTATCAAATCATCACAGCAATTCTCCAAAATGTAGTAGAGACACTTCTAAGGACAGTAGAGGCAGTTGCTCTTATTTGAATTCTTTTTGTATCCTTAATTTGAGAAGAAGTAAGAATGAGCAGGTGTCCCAATACTTTTGTCCATCGAGTGTAGTTACTCTTTAATGTCAGGCCCGAGATGCTCTACCAACAGATCCATTCTGCATTAGTGATGCTAGCGTGTGTGTGTGCGTGTGTGTGTGTGTGTGTGTGCGCGTGTGTGTGTGTGTGTGTGCAGCACAATGCTGCAGTGTTTACCGTCATCATTTCTGAGTGTCTTGTATAAACTGGAGATTGTCCTACTTTCAAGGGTGAAAAAACCCAACCTACTGAAAAATGACTGACGTCTCAGTTCAGTGGCATTTACCGCGCATCTCTCTGACAAAGCACTCATTGAATTTGCGCTCTACACTGGAAACGGAGAAGAGAAACGCGGGCGTGATTTAATATCAATAACAAACGCCGCCTTTTCATCTGAAAAAAGCTGAAGAAATCTGTATGGATGCAGCTGCACCTCCTGTATTTTTAAATGTATGATTTCCAGCAGCACTCCTTTAATCTGCGCCGCCGTTCTCGGCTTCAAACTATGTCACTTGTGTTGTGAGATTGAAGATCCTATCAAACTGTCTTAAACTCCACCTACAGTAGGTTCTTTATTTTCATTGTATTTTTAGGTGTTTGGTTCAGAGATTCAATCGGGGCACAGCCTCCCTAAAGAGCCAGAATGAAAACATAACTGTATAAACCAAATGCAGGGTTCTGAACCCGATTACAAGAACAAACAGAAAAAAAATGCACATAACTGACTCAGACTCTGCCTTAACTGACTCGCAACTCAGCTTAGATTTGCTCTTAAGTGACGAAAAGACTCAAATCCTTCACTGACTTGTAATTCGACTCAGAAACTCCCTTAATTTATGACCTTAAATTACTCTGTTTTTAATGATCTGCTGACCTGACTCGGTCTCTTACTCAACTCACTTTTGACCTGGCTATCCCTCTACTCAGATTCTCTGTTCTCTGACTTGTGACTTGAGTCACTCTCCCTTAACTGACTCGTAACCCAGCTCAGACTCTTCCTTAACTGACTTGTGACCCAAGTTAGACTTAAAGACAAGTGTCTTGTGACCTAAACTAACTTATTACCAGTCTATCCCTTGACCAGTGACTCTAATCAGACTCTCCCTTCTCTAACCTGTGACCTGCCTCACTCTCCCTTAACTGCTCTGTCACCCAACTTTAACTGATTTTAACTGGTTCATGAGTCAACGCATACTCACACCAATTAACATAAGACTCAAGTCAGACTCGCACTTTCCTGACCTTGTATCGTAGCCTGGACTCAGACTGTAGTTGGCTTGACTCAAGATTACATTTAACAGACTCGTGACTCGATTCAGACTCGCTCTTAAGTGACTCACGACTCAACCTGAGCTAAAAACTAAAGTCAAGAGTGTAAACGAGTGGGTTTTTGTTGCGTCACGAAAACAATTCAAACAGACAGCTTTAATTCCATATATGTACTACATGAATTATGGGGCATAATTCCAATTATGATCATTCAAAAACAGTCGAGATATAATGTTATAGTTCTGAAATGCAGAAAACAGAAGGTCTGTGCTCAGGCTTTTGAATGGCGCTGTAAATAGCGTTACACTTATTCATATACTGTGAAATTATTATGTATAATTTCACAGCCCTGCACTTGGCCTTCTTCAGCAGCACTTCTCCAGCGTGAAGCAGGAAGACAGCAATCAATATAATTATGCACCTCAGTCTTTTCTTCCTTTAAGGATAAGAACGGATTTCTTCCCCCTTCATTGTCAGAGCAGAGCTTCCGTTACCTCTCGTTTTACCGAGTTTGACATCACATATGAGGGGAACCTATTTCAAAAGCTGTATTATGGCTGTATTAAGTTATTTGAAGTATGAACTCGAGCGCAGCAGTAGGTATTAAAGCAGTGCTGAAACACATTCACCAGAAACGGGTCAAGTTAAGGGCTTTCACACTCATTTTAATCTCGTGCCTTTGATTAAAAGGTCCTTGATGCTCTGGTTAGGGTTGGTCAGCATACTGTTAATAAGGTGTTCCGCGGTAGCCTGTCTAGTCCCTGTACAGAAGTCCTGCCTATAGAACGGGACTTTCTGGAGCAGATAAACATGAACCTAACCATGACTAATGCCAGGCTGAGCTAGAGGGATATAAAGCCCACTGTTGGGCTGTGAAACAAGGTTGTCCTGGGTACAGCTGTTGGATGTTGGGTCCCCTTTCCATCCATTCACCCAAGGAGGTGGGGGTTCCCGCATTATATTTGTTCGTTCGACCATGGGAGGTGCCCGTCACAAACAATCCTTTTCTGTGCAGGACCACACAGGGTCCCCTGTATGCACAGCCACCTCCACTTCCCTGCCCTCTACAGCCAGTGGAACTATGTTCTCTGGAATGATGGTGGAACACCCAGTACTTCTGGGATGAGTTGGGGACTTGGAGATGAGGTGGGGTAGTGATCATCCAAGCAATCAAAGCCTTACAGCAATGCTCCCAAAACTAGAAGGAACAATAAATGACCAGGTGTCCCAATAAAATTGCATGAAAAAAGCAGAATTTCCTATTCATTCTTCATAATATTCTCTCTGCTGTTTACAGTATATAATAATAAACACCTGCTTCTCAGTATTCTGTCTCAGTGGACCTGTCTTCTGTATGCCTCCCAGAAATACACAGGTAAATAGGGTGAATTAGTCCGAAAACTCCATGCCATGTCATAAGGAGCTGTCACTGTCTAGTGTTTAGAGGAGGCCTTGTGGTAAACAACAACTACCTCTGTGGGTAAACAGACAGAGCTTTGCACTAAGACATTTCTGTTCCACCCTATTTGGAATGCTTATGCAGTTTTCCACAAGGTCGTCATCATTCAACCGCAACCTTAGGCACTGAAAGTGTGTGAATAACAGCTCCGGTGCTCTGATTAGACTTTAATGTGAGATTAGTGGCATTAGCCACAGAGAACAAAGCCCAGGCCTAAAATACACGACTTTCTATAATGCAGATGTTACTAAGCTGGCCTGATTATTCACTCAGACCTCCATCAGTTCAACAGCTTTGGGACGTAAGAGCAATTTGTAAGCTTGTATCTGACGTGTGCATGCAAAGAACCCGTGAAGAGTACTGGTGGAATGAAAAACAGAAGTATTTCTTCATCCTCGAAATGACAGGAATGAAACTTGGTGTTAGGTTCGACATTGTGAGACATGATGATGAAGTTTCAGGCTCTGTCATACATGTGACTCATCCAGATCCTCTTATTGCTTTCAAAAGCTTCTCCTAGGTATACTTCACTTTCAAAGGATGCTACCAACACAACTGCATGAGTCAGAATGGAAGGCAAGTACAATGTAATGACCTAATATAGTCAGTCAGGTACAGCAATAAGACATGACTGATTATATTAGGTCATTACATTGTACTTGCCTTCCATTCTGACTCATGCAGTTGTGTTGGTAGCATCCTTTGAAAGTGAAGTATACCTAGGAGAAGCTTTTGAAAGCAATAAGAGGATCTGGATGAGTTCAAGAAGGGTTGATATGTAGAGCTCTGGGAAGCAGGATGACATACTGACATGTTGTGTGCCATACTGGTCTGGTGAATATTACTATAGCATATGCTTGGCAGCAGTAAAAAGAAGAAGGCACTCACCGGCAACATGAAGGATCTGGGAGACCTACAACTGACTGATATGATTGCAGATGTTCAGCAAACAGTGATGTCCTCCATGAGTCTTCCTGTTAGATCTAGTACCTTTGGCAAGTGGCTGCATGACACAGGACTACATGTGCCACTACATAACACCAAGTCAGTGTAATGTCAGCAGAATGGCAGCAGGTCAACCTCAGTGACAAGTCCAAAGACAAATGGCTTTGGTCTTGGTGGAGATGAAAAAGCAACATCTAACAGTCTCATCTCCAGATCTATCCCTGATTGAAATGTGTGGGACACTATTGGACGCTCTATCAACACTCCCCCCTACCACACCATCTGCAGAACTGAGTGAGAACATTCAAGCTGCATGGGATGGATCATCACAGGACACCATTAGGAACCTCTACAACTCCATGCAGAGACATCTGGCATGTTGCATTAAACCTGACACCATACTGAGAAGCACAAATTCAGGTATTCAGGGACCCCAAAGGTAATTAATTCATTACTGTTGAAGCCCTCATGAGGTTCAAAACTGAAAAGGGAACTCATATAGTACAATCATGATACATAGAGAAGAACAAATTATATGGGAGATAAATGAGTGATCGGTCAGTGCCCATTTAAGCACTGTGGGTCCAGTGAATAACATTAAATAGTACAAAATTATGCGACCCTAAATAGTACAAAGGTATTACCATTTTTTGATTAAAAGAAATAATGAACTCAAAGATAAAAAATAATGCAAATTGTAAAAAAAAATGAGTCATTGGTTAAAAACTAACAGCTGCTCTGTCTCAATGGAATTAAATTGAGAATTTGAAAATTGATGCCAACAATTTCCAATTTATGAATCCTTTATCTGTATGAGAGCAGTGTTGAACAGACTGTTACTGCACCCTCTACTGCAGTATTTACACAACAATGTTCATAACGCTCCCATAATGAGAAAACGTCGCTGAACACTGACAGACAATTATTTAGTGTGAACAGCTGAGCTCACACAATTTGAGAAATTGTAAAAAAAAATCCAGACTGGTGAGGTCTGACACCCTTAAATCCACAGGTTTATTTTTTTTTTTCTCAATTTTCCCCCCAATTTGGAAGTGCCAACTACCCAACCCTGTTAGGACTCTCCTCCTATCACATATGATGTCATCAACACTAGGAGCACGATAGGATAACAGACACCTCTGCCAGATGTGATGTGGGGAAAGAGTGCCATCTACCCACCCAGAAAGAACATAGTCAACGTTGCTCTCTCAGACTCCGGCTGCCAGACAGCAGGTGCTCGGATTAGTCCGCCGAGCCACTCTAAGCCACCAGTTTTAGAGAGTCATCAGCTTATGTGATTGACAGCTCACATGACGCCACCTTGTAGCTCAGCTTAACACTGAAGCAGGTTTCAGTTTCAGCTGTGAAGGGAAGACATGGAGCAGCAGGTCTGACAGCTGGAGTGGCAGGAGGAAGGTCATTGCTAAGATGGTAAAATAAGAAAAGCAGACAGGCCTGCTCTGAGCAACCCAACCAGTGGAGTACTGGAAACACTGAGGGTGTTCTAAAAATTTTGACCGGGCAATGTAAAGGACAGTATATCCTTTGCTCTGTCTGAGAAAACATGAAATGTTCAGCCAAGCTGCTGCAGTACTCTGTTCTGCCCTTTCCTCACTCCTCTCTGCACCACTGTCCCCCTGCAGGTATGCATCTCTATTTGTTCAATAATTTAGACCCCAAAATATCTTATTTAACAGAACTTAGGGGCTTCACACATTTAAGTGCCCATGGCTGGGCTGATTCACACACACACACACACACACACACTAACCATGCATACATCCTGTAGTCATGTAACCATTCACAGGACCAGTAACAGATATGTCTGTCAAAAGTGACTTTTATTTTAAAAGGTCTATTAGTTTATTTGTGTTAGTGACTTTTATTTTCATATAGTCATTTAATTTGTATCAATGATGGTTTTTTTTTTTTTTACATGGTCTGTTTGTTTGGTATTAGTGACTTTTATTTTGAAAAGATTTGCTTGTTCATTTGCATTGGTGATGTATCACAGATTACCCCTGATCTGTCAGACCTCTACATTTAAGTTTAATAAATAAGATCAATGAATACACTGTGGCAGGACTCCAAGGCCAAGCGAAGCATCATTCCCCTTTCACTCTCCAGAACAAGTCTTTGATCACAAACCGTTATCTCCCAACTCTACAACCACACAGACTAGACTCGGACCCTACAGGCTCCAAACCCCCATTCTTGCCCCAAATCGAATCCTTTGCTCTTTGCAGTGTGTGTTCAGCCATCGACATATTGGGAGACAGTTAATTAGCCTCGTGCTCCGAGAGTTCTGCAGGCCCTCCTGAGTGCCAGCATGAAGCATCAATCAATGCTGATATCTGTCAATCAGTGCTTCAGTCGATAGGCTCTGGCTCTCCAGAAGCTCGTGCTGGGCCCAGGCCATGAATCGGCTGAATGAGACCAAGCGTGATGCCTGATGTCTGACGTCGAGCCCCTGCAGTCTCTCTATCATACCAAATCAACCCCGTCTCACCGCACACTTCTCCATTTCACTCGTTCTGGGGACAAGACAGGTGGAACAACGTTGTTGTATCGGTAAGAAGGTGGCAGTTGAACAGCAGTGTTTGTGACATCAAAGAATCGGGTTTATATACAGATACTTTGAGTTCAGGTCTTTTAACCACTTTGGGCCAGAAACTCACAGATGCAAATGTAAATGCCAACACTCTGGAAACCTTATATGAACATAGGAACACCTCAGTCTTAATCTATTATCACATTGATTCTTAATCCTGGTCCTGGGTTGCCCTGCTTGTTTCCTGCCGCACCACACCCAGTTCCGTTAGCCGGGGAATTCTTAAACCTGTGAGGTAGTAGTACTCCAGTAGTAATAGGAACCACTGTTTTATTGGAAGAAGAACAATTAGATTTGAGAAAGTCTTTGCTATAAACACAACCTGTAGAACCTTCTAAAGGCTTAACTCTTAGCTCCTGAGATCCTCACAATGCAAGCAGTTACTGTTTTCTAGGCTTTAGAACTCAGGGTCAGAGTAAACCGACAGACATGGTATGCACTTCAAGTCTTACCCTATTTAAAATCAGTAGGCTTCATAGTGTGATGTCATATGTAAGCAATCCAGCTTGGAAAACAGCTTCCAACTGCATTATATCCCAGTTTAAATGCCATAGCAGCCATTCAATGTGATTACTGCTCTGTCCACGTGTACATCCTCAACCTCTTTTATTGCTCAATGTTGAAATTTCAAAAAGAAAGTCCTGAGAAGGAACAATACTGATACATACATACATATACAAGTATTTTCAAGAATGTATACATATCATTGTCAATCCAACCCTTCCAAATAACTATCATTTCAAAATCAAAACGAGTGTATTTTCAGCTCAAAATACTCTGGATGATCAATTTCCAACCACATTTCTGACATATAAAGTGTTTTTTTTTTGCCTTTACAAGCACAAAAACACAAAAGTGTTAGGCATGAGTTAATTCCTTGATCAAAACAGGTGTCTCTTGTAAACATAATTGACCTAAACTAACCTTTTTCTCTTTACCAATTTAAAAGTTAAAGGAATTAACAAATGAGAGCAACGGAAACCTAAAAACACCCCTTAATCAAAAAGTTAAAAGTATTCAGTTGCAGTACACAAAAGTACAATTACTCAGTCCTGTTTCAACTCCCACTGAGATGATTACCTCCACCAGCCCACTCCACCCCTCCGAGCTCCTGCAGGCATGTCTGATGCACCGTAAAAGGCACTGAAAGCATGTCCCTGTCTGAAACAGGCTTTGGGTCGAGGAAGGGAGCCACTTCAGACTTCAGAGTTTTGTACGCCGGTGTTTGTGATTCCTGAGCTGGAACAAAGAGGACTGTTTATCTGCAGAATAAAGTCCACCAGTACAGAGCTCCCCATCGTCTGGAGAAGAGCCGTTTGTCCATTTTTGAACAGAACATTTGTCTGGAATGCTTTCAAAAACAGAGAACAACAGCCCAACCAGATCTCCAAATGTTACAATGAGATCACAAGCAGCTCCTCAGGTGCTCCTCAGCTTGCATAGTTCAGATTCTTCATAGAAGGAGTGCTTTTAAAAATATTAAATAAAAGAATTCCTATTGATAAACAATTATTCAGTCTCTTCCAAATGTATTTGTGCATTCAGCCAGACTGAAACTGCTCATTTGGAGTAAATAAGAAATGAAGAAATAGGATCGGCCCTCCACCAGTACCACCTCTCCACTCACTCACTTACTCCAGGCAATTTTCAGGGAAATAAGAGGGATTTGTTCAGCTTAGGTGGAATGGACTGTGGCTGTGAATCCAAACGAGCTTTGGTGAGATGGAGCTGAGAGACAGAGAGAGAGAGAGAGCGAGAGAGAGAGAGAGAGAGAGAGAGAGAGAAGGGAAGAGCATTTGAGAAGATTCTGCCAGAAACCTCCAGCGAATATCTCCCTCAGAGAGGCTTAGGGACACCCTCCTCTAGTGAGACTGGCTGAGAAGGGGAATAATCACTAAAGCTGGAGAGCATCGGACTGAAGCGCGTCTGCAACTCCTCCGAGCTCCTCCTCAGGTAATGGGGAGGAGGGGGAGTTGGAGATAGAGGGAAAATTGAATTAAAGGTGGAGCAGAATACAAATGGGCAGATGAAAACAAGAGGAAACTGATGGAGGAGAACATTAGATACCAGCCTCATCTACTCTGAAGGTTAACTAGATTCTAGAGGCTAAAACTAGAGATGCTGGTCATGGCAGTCAGTCCCAGTGTTCAGAACGACTGTCTCTTAGCTACATTAGATAATCACACTGTTTTACTGCAGCTGTGGCTGGAATAAATATGGAACAGGAGGAAAAGAATTCCAACTGTAGCCCAAGAAACATTGTACCACAATTTTCCTGCCTGTTGGGAACGAGACAATCATTTAAGCCCATTAGGACTCTATCACGTTCAACGCTCCCGACACTAAGAGGGTGAAGACAAGCACATGCTCCTCCTATACATGTGTATCAGCCATCACCTTTGCCATAACATTTAATGTCATTTTATTTTA
This sequence comes from Acestrorhynchus altus, assembly GCA_034509495.1. Lineage (NCBI taxonomy): Eukaryota > Metazoa > Chordata > Actinopteri > Characiformes > Acestrorhynchidae > Acestrorhynchus > Acestrorhynchus altus. The sequence goes on along the minus strand of CM067519.1, from coordinate 24,681,325 downwards.
TTAATATTTTATATTGATTACATTTAAAGTGACAGATTGTCCCCTTGGAACCATAAGGTTCTGCATTCTGTGAAGTTCTGAGATATTGAGTCTGTGAGTTCTGAGAAACTTTCTGTGTTCTAGATAAAGAGTTAAAAACCCACCTCACACAATGTTAAGAAGTCACAGATTAAGAATATGTAAATGACTCAATTTTCCTTATAGATCCAAAGGAACGATATGTCAAGTCTTTTTAGTTTTACTGTCGACACAGTCTGACAATATTGTCTGCGAATTTATTCAACCTTAAAATGAGATAATCTAATTTGAGATTCTGGATTTCTGATTTTCAGAAGCTATGAGACAAACTGATCAACCATTAAACAAGAGGCTTGAAATATCATACTTTCATTGCTGTCCAATGAAAAACAGTCTGAATGAATGTTAATGTAAAATAAGACAAATTAATAGTCATATTAGAGCATTTCAGTTGGTCTATGATTGTATTGTAGAATTATCTTGTAGAATTATCTGCTCCAAAATATAATGTTTTCTAATAATCTCTCCCTCCCTCTTTCTCTATTTCAATCTCTCTCCCTCCCTCTCCTTTTCTCTCTCTACTTCTATATTTCACTCAAAATCTCTCATTCTTTTTCTTTCTCTCTTGCTCTCACTCTCACACTCTCACTCTCTCGCTCTCTCTCTCCCTTTTCTCTCTGGTCTTTATATCTCTCTCTGTCTCTCCCTCTCTCTCCCTCTTTGTCTCCCCATCTCTCTGTTGCTCACTCATTCACCGTCACGCTCTCTCTCAATCACTCTTTCTCTTCATCTCTGTGGAAAACAACAGAAAGGAAGAAAGAGAGAGAGAGAGAGCGAGAGAGAGAGAGAGAGAGAGAGAGAGACAGAGAGACAGAGAGGTAGAGGGGGAGAGGGTGAGAGAATCCCCCTCCAAACCTGTTTTGCATTTGACTGGTGTTTAACTGGATAATGTCTGAAGTGTGCCATAGGGAGGCAGAGCGTTTCCTCTTATGGCAGAGGCTGGATGTGGAGACCTCTGCAGCGAGCGGCACGGCGGAGGCTGCTGCTTTAGTCTGACACGGACGTTAATGCGGCAAAGAGTTTATTTATAACTCCGGGAAGGCGGCAGGATGAGGAAGGGGCGGAGGGGGGTGGTGGTGGTGAGGGGATGCGGCAAAAGAGATTTACCAAGAGGCTCGTTAGAAGAGCATCAGGTTTTGAGCCTGTCAGAAACAGCTAAGAGAACACCTCCACAGAGCTTAGTGCCTGTGGCTTCACCCCCTCCCTCACCACACATCTTGCTAACGGGAGTCTATGGTCATTATGACTGCCCTATGAGTCACCCACACTCGCTCGTTTTCCACCAGGAAGGGGGCTGGCACTGCCGCCCAGGCTGCTGCCGCTGTTGATGTTGTTGTTGTTGATGTTGTTAGCGTCAGCGCCAATATCGACAGCCTCTCCACAGCTTGTGAAAATGCGATTGTTTACTCATAGGGTCACAGCCCTCGCATCCTGCTTCAGGTTTGGGGTAATAGAAGATCTTTCCAACCCTTAGGCTCTAGGACTGAAACTACTTCCCAACTTGACCTTGCTACATGCTCGGTAATGGGGTTTACTCAATTTCTCCACCAATGACTCCTTCTAGGATTCGTTATGTCTAAGCCTGGTGGTCCCTTCTGGCCAAGGCTGCAGGTTTGGGCCTTGACGTAGGCGACTGCAATGAGATTTCACTGGTAATCACATCCCAGAACTGATGGCTATACAGTGTAAAAGGCCTGCTAGGTGTGTGGTTTAACTCTAGTCACATGGGCTTAGAGAGAAAACAAGTCAAGCCTTGGTTTCTGGGCCCATACTGAATTTGTGCTTTTCCCTAGTGGCTAGGCTGGAGAGGTACATGTTGTTTGTTTAGACCAAAGGCATAAAAACCAATACACACTGGACTATGTGGTAATCATGTGGGATTTATTTGAAAGGCTCCAAAGCATAACATATACAGAGTGTTTTAAATTGTTCTCTGGTGTATCACTTGCATTGGGGATGAAGATTGGTCCAATGTACCACCCTATTGTTTGGCCCTAGAATGAAACAAGCTGTCTAATGAGCTCTGCTCTTATTTGCTGTCTTATGCTTTGGATTAAAGTTTGTTCTAGTGTTGGATCCGTATGCGTTCCATATCAAATCTGCCATGTGAAATGTTTGTACAGCATTCCTACAGCATTTGGATTAAAACTGGCCAAACAGTATCCTGATGGAGATCTGTTCCAGCATCAAGTTATCGCCATCATTCCACGACCATGTGGGCAAGTGTGTGCCGGAGCTGGGCCATGACTCATTTGCTTTATGGGTAGTAATTACAGTATTCAAAAGAACTAAGGGTGGCTGTGAACTGCAGACAATGTGACAAGAAATGGAAAAGTCTGGGCCAATGATAAAGATGCAAATATCCCTCATTGGAAAGAATGAAGGTAAAAATCAAGAGGACCTTGAGATAGCCGGAATTTGTGGCAGTTTAATCAAGCCCAGTCAAGTCAGCATAGCAATTCAATACGTCTTAGTACTTTTCTCACAGTTGTCCTTTTCAGTGAAATTTGACAAAATCACAAGTTAGGACAAAAGCAAAGCTTGACCCAAGATGTCCTCCAATCAGTGTAATCAGATCCGTTTCACTGCAGCCGACAGGCTGACCGAGAGCCACAGAGGCTTTCTGAAATCTGCACAGAGAGGCGAGATAAGAAGACGAAGAACAAGCACTTGTCCCTTCCCTCTCCGTCCAAATAGCCCTGCATGTAGGAGATGCCAAGCCCTCATGGGAATCGGCAACAATTTCCTTCACAGAATGCAACTTATCAAGAATAATTCTCCCCCAGGGCATGGAAAAACAACAAGCTATTGACACTTGCTTCAATTACGACCAAAGAACGGGACTCTCTCCCACTTGGCTTCACCGCTCTGAAAAATGAGCCCTTCCCATTTCATTGATAAATGCAAGGCCTTAAGAGGGGCAAGGGGGCTTCCAATCATAATTCAGACAATACGCCCTCCTGGATCAGTGTAAAACGATCCCACAGTGCAAGTTTGGAAACACCGTTGATTCAGCCCTGTTTGTTTTCTGCCACAGTGCCTCCAAACAGAGATCTCTGTCTCTCTCTCTCAGTTCCCTGCCCACTCCATGGACGGGAGCCACTGACAGGCACAGGAGCAGATGGGGATTGACAGGGCTCCTAGGCAGAGAGCTAATTGAGGGGGACTGGGGAGGGCTCTGACAGCGCGGAACGCCAGCCGTGATGGGGGAGAATCAATGCGCTCATCAAATGCACTAGCTTCTCTCCCTAATCAAGAAGTTCTTGGCTAATTTCCCCACCAGTGCCAATGATTTAGGAAGCCCTGTCCTCATGATCTGAGGTCCAGACCTCATCCCTACCTCTTTTTCCAATGTTGCCCACTGTCAGGTGTAGGTATCGAGAGATTGGCTAAGACAATGCTGTTCCCTGTGGGGGAATGAAATGAAATTGCAGACAGCTGCTTGCTGTGATATGACTCAATAAAATAGCAAGCTCCCTCTCTTTGTCAGTGGGCCGAGCTCCAGGAAACAGCCGACCCCAGGCTCCCAGGTGGGACGGCGCCACAGTCACCTTGAGCTGAGACGATGCCGGTCCATAAATATTCAGCAGAACTGAACAGGCCTCAAAGAAGTGAGTCACCTCCGAGTGAAGGTTTGGGTCAAGCTTGTGTGACAATGTTATGCCCGACGCAGGCCCAGTGCGGGACTGAAGCTGGCGCATGATATGCTGCATGATTCACCAGCAAGGCCAGTCTTGGGCCTGTCTTGCAGATGGTTGGAAACAGACAAACACCTTGGGATCCGGAGAGGATGCGAGAGACTGGTGCAGGCAGCGATGGGCAGTCAACAGATTGCCTGATTTGGGATTTCAGGCTGGGAGCAAAAAGAGGCCATCAAGTGCCAGCCATGATTCATTCCTCCCTCACTGTGGACATGCAGGTAGATGATAAATCGCTCAGACAAGTATACTGCATGTTGTGCCAAAACAAACCAGGCTAAGGGGTGAAACAATGGGTACAAATCTGTTCATTATCTTCTCTGGACTAACATTGCTCTCACCTTCAAATGTTCTGAGGTCCTTATGAAAGTTGTCAGAATTGGACATTGCATGGCATGTTTAGGACACTGTTAGGCTGGCTGATATGACTGAAAAAACTGGTGATGTACAATTATATGATGGAAACCTGAAGTATAAGATTAGAATATCTTTATGTATCTGTTTATGTATTATGTATTTTTTTTTTGGCATAATTTGTAGAGCGTCATCCCTCTGGAAACCAAACCATTTCCACAGAAATGATTCATTCACATTCTTAGAACACAAGGCCAACTTAGTGTCATGTTTTCTTACTAGGATGTACTTTTAAAATACAATTTTTTGATACTAAAATACTACTATAATTTGACATGAAAATGAACTGAATTTACTGTAAATATTTGCATGAATTTAACCACGTGTTGACGAAACACTGACATGTGCCTATAATTGTATGCTGATTTGCATGCAGGTTGAGCATGTACACGTGGACAGGCTCTGTATGGCTGCTTTGGCATCTAAACAGAGATTAAATTCAGAATTTTGTGACTTCCAGCAGTTTTAAAAGCTGGAGTAGTTGCCGATTATTCATCACACAATGGTGAGATTGCAATGGTTAGATGGGACCCTATTCTTCTAGCACCTGATCTCCAATATTCTGACATGCTTCAACATCACGAGGTATATCAGGGGAATAATGTTGAAGAGACTAGCTTCAGGGTCACCTGTGGCATTGAAAATGCAGTGTTAACTGCTGAATTCAGAACACCACAGAACCCCAAAGGATTGTATTAATCAATGCAATAGCTTTTCTATGGGTTTTGACAGAATAGTATAAATAAAACATGAAAAGAGACTTCCAGTAACCATGTCACATTCAATACCTTCCGACCAGGATGGAATTAGGTTTATAAAAATTGTATCAAAAAATATACAGATTATTTTGTTTCCCTAAAATCTGAATGTAAATGTTTACCTTTATAATCAATAAAAACAGGAAACTGGATTTGTATTAGTTGTGGTAAAGGTAAGTACCCATTTCGGGCATTCCAGCTGGTTAGGCATGGTAGTAGTCTTGCCCAAGGACTCTTATTAGAGTGCTTATTAACCAGTGTGGTGTGCTGACCTGGCCAACAAACTGAACCCTGTGTTGTTATCCACTATGCTACCCAATCTATTGAACTATTAGCTGATTCTAATTAAAGTCACATAATAAAATTATTACTCATTTTCTAACTTACTGACGCTCATCCTATACGAGTCTAGAGTGTAGAGTCTATCCTCTCTATCCTCCACAGTCTACAGCTCTTTGTTATTGTAAGCCACTTTTAAATAATTCAGAATGCTGACCGTCAGCCCGGTGCTCAGGAGATTCTGAGTTTGATCCCAGTGATGCAACAGCCATCCATTACTAAGAGTCCAAGGGAGACTAAATGGCCTTGCTCTTTCGAGGTGGATAGGCTGGGCCAACTTCTTCCCCATCACTCAGCACACTCATAGCCAACATGGGCATCTGTTTGCTGATGCAACTGAATTAGCTGTTGGTTTCTCCTCCAAGCATGTTCTGTCATATTAGAGGCAGTTAGAAAAGATGTTGGCTGGCTTCAGTGTCACAGAAAGCATGTGCTTTCCTTAAGCCTCCCAAATTGGTAGCACTGTGTTGGGTGAAGTACTAGATGGAGTGGCAATTGTGGAGTAACTATTTATGTTTTTACACTTACTCAGAAAAATACTAATATTTGAATAAATACTATTAATACTAATAACATTCATCCAAAAAGTTATGGTTTTACATCAGTATGTTCATTAAAACATCTCCAAAGCTCTGGTATTGATTATACTCTCATTGTCATAAAAATAGTTGCACCCAGAAAGAATTGCAATGTACGACTACAATGGTGTCATGGAGTCACTCAGAATGACAGCGGGTCATCATCAGTGATGAGTCCCACTTTTGTCTTGGTGGAGGTGACCAATGAATCCATATGTGGTGGCACCATGGTCAGCACCGACACCAATGGTTTGTTGTCATGCATCACACATCCAGAAGGCCTGGTGTCATGGTTTGGGTAGGTTTGGATTTCGTATGGTGCCAGATCACCTTTGGTCTTCATTAGAGGCACTTTAACAGCCCAGCGTTACATTAATGAGGTCTTGCAAACAGTGGTTCTACCTTTTCTGAACACACACTCCGGGGCTCTATTCCAACAGGACGACGCTCGTCCACATACTGCTGCCATCTCAAGATCTCGTCTTGAAGACAGATACTATGCTATGGTCGGTCTCATCTCCAGATCTATCCCTGATTAAAGATGTGTGGGATGTTATTGGAGGCTCTATCAACACTCCACCCCTACCACACCATCTGCAGAACCGAGCGAGAACATTCAACCAGATCTACATTTTAATTACATTTTAAATGCACCTGTATTGGTTTGCTCTCATGCTTTTTGCACACATCTATGTTTTGTTTAGGTCTCGTCTCCGCCCTAGATCTACCCCATTCCCACTGTGTCTCTTTTTTTAACCTGCCCATTTGTTAATCAGCCCCAAGTGTTTCTAGTCCTGTCTGTGTATATACGGTCCTTTGTCTTGGTCCGTTTTGTTGGTTTTTGTGTTTGTTTCAATGTCAGCGTGTGTTTCGTGTGTGTATCCTGGTGGTTTGTTTTGTTAATATATTCAAACCTGTGAGTACGTCCGCCTCCTCGCCTTTTCTTCAGTGCATTCCTGACACCCACACTTCCTTCTGGGGAACTTATTCATCCATCCAACACCTGGTTTGGTCACCTCTCTTATTGCTCAGAGAAAGGAATTTAAATAATGTGCTTGGGTGCCAAAATCCCCTGTGCAGGCACTGTATATACTGTGTGTGTGTGTATATACCAGTATATATATATTGCTCATACTGGTCTGCTGGCTTGCACCAGAGATGCTATGAGGGATCTCAATGACCTCCTTTAACTCCAGCCCTATTAAAACAGCAAAAGCACCTGCACACTCGTCTTTTCTTCCGGGGTGTGCGTGGGTGAAGGCCTTTGACTTTATGAAAGGATGAAACAAATGGCACGCTCCAGGAGGAGGAGGAGCAATGCAGATTAACACTTGATTTTTTAAATGCGTTTTGATGTTCAATTAGTTGCTAAGCAATCAAGAGCGCTGGCCTTGATTACAAAAAGAGGTAAAAAAAAAATAAACCTGCAGACAGAGAGATCTGAGGATCATATTAAAGTAGAAAGACAGATAGATAGATGGAGGAACGGTTGGTCAGATGCTGAGAAAAGGCTCAGTAAACACTTATCTGTAGAGAGAGAGAGAAGCGTACGAAGGGAAAAGACAGACATGGTGAATAAAAATGGACGGAAAGAACAAGAGAACGAGAGAGAAAGACTCAAAAAAGTTTGGCCATCAACTGGAATTCGGGTAGCCATAGCAACTGGAGCACAAAGACCGATTCAATGTTGCAAGGATTGCTGATAACAAGGGCTTAAATATGGACACTAATATGTAATTTCATTATTCGCCTTTATTTCTAGGGGGGCTTCTGTTCCAACGTTCTCCATCTGTGTCTCGCTGACCTCTTCACACGGCTGATGAATGCTCTTTGAATGCATATTTTTTCTTATTGCCTTTGTTCCTCTATTGTCTTAAATAATCGATGCATGTACATGTGGAAGTACGGCTCTGCAGGTGTTTAAGGGACCCTGGAATAGAAACTGCATTTTTCTTGGCGTAGCTGAATGATGAGGGTTCTGTGCAGGGAACCTCACACACTGTTGTTCCTCCTAGGCCTGCACTGATCTGTTTGGTTCAGTTCTGTTCATTGTTGAATTAATAACTGTATACTAATCCATGTAGGAGAGAAGAAGAAGAAGAAGAAGAAGAAGAAGAAGAAGAAGAAGAAGAAGAAGAAGAAGAAGAAGAAGAAGAAGACATAGAAGATGACACCCTGCGTGAATGGTATGTCATGCTTTTTTCATCCTGGTCAGAATCCCAACATCATAACATACTCAATATGCATTGCATTATGTGACATATTTAAACTGGTGCACATACTGGGGCAGGTAATGGGAATTGCAGAGTTTTATGCAACATTGCCAAAAGCAAATCTCCTCCTGTGCACAGACGTAGACTAAAAGCAGGCCTCCTCCTGTGCCCAGCCCTCCATAGTGGCATGGAGAGGAGGGTAGTGGTGGAGACGAGGCTGAAATTAATAGTATACCAGCGGTGGAAGTGGCTGGGCGATCGTGGAGGGCTTTGAGAGGGTGTATTCGAGAGGGTCTCATGAATATCCTGAGATGTAATGCAGGGCTGGAGGACAGTGGAAAGTGCAGGGCAGGCTGAACATACGCTTTCACCTTAGTGCTGCACATAAAAGCAGTTAACCTGAAAGTACCTTTAGTGCACCTCCACGCAGCACAAAAAATTGTTCGAGTCTTACTTTGTTGAACACAGCGAGCACGACCAAACAAGGCGGGACACAACAAAATCACAAGATGTCAATCAATAACAGTAATATAGATCCTGGCTGACGAATTGCAGTTTCTCCTATCTTCATCTCCTTCTAAAATAAGGTAACAGATGAGGAATGAAGGCGGGAAAGGGGGGAATGAGGGAGCGAGTAAGGAGGGAGGGGAAAGGAGGTTGGGTGGCCGGCTAGTGTACAACTTATCAGTGCCAGGCAGGGTTTAGCCTGCAGGCTGCTACACTGCAGAGACTGTGAATAAGCATGTCGAGAAATTGGAAGTGAGAATATGCAGCAGCAGAGCTAACATTATCCCCATTTAGCCCTGCTCTCCAGGTCAAGGCACCTTCTCGATTGTAGATTGCACCAACTAACTGGAATTGATGCTTTTATTGATGATTTTAAACAATCACTCCTACCTTGTTTGGTCCGAACCAAATTTGCAAAGTTGCCAAATACCACAGTCCAGACCAGAGAAGCAGAATTTGGTCTGACCTAAAGAGTTGGTCTCGATCTTGATCTACTGAAGAATGGTCCAGTTCATTCGCAATTTTGGATGGTTCAGACTTTCGGAACAGTTACAGGAGATTGAGGCAGACTATTCCTCCCAAACTGAGGGATTATTTTTCCTTTTGGCATGCTCAATATATCAGTGACACATAAATAAACTTTGATTGATTGATTTTTATGAACAGAAACTAAAAGGAATCTGAAGGTAATTGCCCGAGGTGATGCATACACACAAAGGGAGATGGATTCGGAAGGAATTCCTGGAGACGGCATTCTGCACAACACCAGGAAAGGCAGCTCACACATTGACAAGGTCCTGCAAAATGTTCATGCGCAAAACGACATCATACTGATTTCACAGGAACAGAATTGACCCTATCGGCCTACAAATCTGAGAGCCAACCTGCCAGTTCAATACTGTTTAGCAAAGAATTATCTGTCCATGTTAACCACCTGGTGGTTCCTGGCGAGATTGAATCCACACTCATCGAATTAAAACAGGAAGGCAAAGTAAACAAGATGGATCTTGTTTGCGAGGGCTCACAAGCCAACAAGATACCAGCGAGAATGAGTAGGAAGGGTCACACTGGGACAGATAGACATGGTGGGAGATTACAGCGAGGGTTGCATGGCTCCAGGGGATGCAGAGGGCACGGACGAAGGAGGCCATAAGTGGATCATTTGATTTGGGAAAGCCGCTGGGGCTGGCAGTAAAGGGGCTGTTCACTGCTCCGCAGCCCCTTCACTGGGGGCATTAACTGCCCTGAAAATAGGCCATCTGTAGAACGCCAAAAGCATCAGGCTGCTAGAGGAGAGTGAGGCTGTAACCGGAACTTGAGCTAAAAATTCACTTCAAAAAAGATCTTTTTTCAAACATATGCTAAAGTGAGGCACACAAATTGCATAATATGAAAAAAAAAAAAAAACTTGAAAGATTTAACTCAATCTGCTCTGATTTCCAGAGGCATCAAATCAGGCCCTCACTGTTTTCAAAGATCTCACTGAATAAATCTGAATAAGGTTAATTAAATTCCAGAATGAAATAATTGTGACTTCCACGCAGGAACATTCAATCAGCGTTTCCTCCCGAAGATAATAGAGACGTCAGATGCTGCTGAAACCTGCTGGGTGATGATAATGATACTTTGGTGACATTACGTTTCTTTTAACAAGCTCCTCCATGCTAATTCAGAAGCTCATAGTCACCCAAAAATCGCAGAGACAATCGAAATGAGAATCAATTTGACACTAGATTCCCTCCTGGCCGCGGCCAGACAGTGCCCTGTCACCGGGGGGACTGTGAGGTGCAGTCACAGGCCATAGTCATTACCTGTGAACCTCTATTTCACCAGGCTGACACCAGCCAGGGCTTTCGGGACGCGTTCTCAGAGCTCCCGACAGACCGAGGTGAGAGACAAGACACGGCAGACAATGAAATGGCACATGAAGGATTTTTATGACCGCCAAGCAACACTTCCAGAGATGGGCCCGACATGGCATCCTCCCCCTCTATTCAGGGACAGTGTCTATCAGCTTCTGCTCATTGCTCCCAGGCCCATGGGACTCTTCTACAAGCTGCATGCTCACGCCAGTGCCTGTTGCTCCCTTACACAGGAAAACAAAATAAAGAAAACCACTCGACGTGAAGCCTCCTCGGACAGGTTCGGGTGCCGATCCCAAACTGAAGTTGATTCTTTGTGATTGCAATTATGCGCATTTAGGTGAGACGGTGGTTGAGAGAAACACAACATGACAAGCTGTCAGTCATCGCTCTGTGGGAGCGATTCGGCTGGTGACGTCCTGTTTCCTCTAAGTCCATCAACACAGCTGGCCACCGATGCCAATAGACATTATTATCTGGCTGAAAGCAGGTTGTGATGTTGGGCGACCAAAATACAATGTCATGATAATGTCTAACGTCAATGTCAATTTGATGTAGTAGAGTGATGACAGCTAACGAGGCCTACAGTCATTTCGTTGCAATGTCATATCGATGAGAAATATCGATGTTTGGTCGTGAAGTATGGTGTCAAAACCCTGGGATCTGGGCAATTATTAAAAAAAACAATCAATACCAGCATTTTTCCCACTGTGTGTGCTCACGTACTGTCTCGTGAAAAACATACTAACACGTGTAATCATGTGACTCCACCTCATCCAGACATGCACGCAACATGCAGGAGGCCCCAGACACCATCTGAGCAACTCGAGCTGCTCGTACAGAAGAAAATGGTGTTTTCCTTGTTCATTAAATTAATTGTTATCGAGGCAAAATGTTCAACTTATCATGATATTCATTTGAGGTCATATCACCCGGCACCACCTCCACTCAGTGCAACATCCTAATGTTATTAGATGTTGACTGATACTCTGAATGTCCAAATATCTGTGGACACCACTTCTAATAAATGCATTCAGCTATTTTAAGTTGCACCCATTGCTATTTATTTACTTTGTTCAATTTTATTGCTGGTATCCTTGGTTTTTGAATGTCATTCTTATTTATGATCATCATTAGTTAGCAAATATATAAATGACCTAACGCTAAATTCAAAAGACAGCTACATAAGAGTAATCAATTAATGTAATTAATTTCCACAACCAATAGATTATCTGGCTATCGAAATAGTTGTTTGTTGCAGCCCTAGATCAGAACGGTGGGATGTGGACAGGGAGTGCAACAGTGCCATCTAGAGGTCAGGGTTGAAATACAACACAAAATGAACCCCTGGACAGGACACCAGTCCTGTAAAGCAGCATTTTCCAAACTCAAACATGGCACCCCTTCCTTACAAATATTAATTGAGATTGTCCCCAGTATTAGTCCTGGATTTCAATATCATCCCACACTGTACAGATAAAATACAGCCAAAATAGGAATACAGTCCCATTCATTAGTGCATCGTCTCCAATTCTAAATGTGCTTCTCTATAACAGATATTACTCACTTTACTGTAAACACCAGCAATCAAGCCTGCACTCCTCCAAGGCAGAAAGCAGCTCCAGTTGACAGTTCCACTTGTGATCTTAAACTATGACAGGCCAGGCAGAATTTGTCAGCCTCTCCAGAGCATATCTTGCAATGTTTACCAAGCTAGTGTCAAGTCTTGAAGTCACGGCTTAAGCAGAATAATTAAGTAACGGCTGACTTGGATATTCCTTTCGTTAACAAATCTAATTAGACGTCTAACTGCCTGATGCTGAAGTGACACTTAAATTGAGCTGAGTCACCGTGACATTTGGAGGGTGAAAGGAGGGAGCGCAAGAAAGGTACATTCAGAACAAAACAGCAAGATTACGAACAGTGCTGAAGCATGTGTGATGAGGCGAAAGGGGAGGCGAGGAGCCTCGGCCTGTGCCAGCGAGCAGCACGATAAAGCCGTGACATGATGCTAATGGACACAGGCAGGCAGGAGGACTGGGAGAATGTGGACGGGCGCTCTGTTCTCGTCTGGTCACCGCGAGCACCTCTCTGAACTGCACCGGGTCAAAGAAACATGAGAAACAAGCACTCAGGCTCAGGCACAGCTGGACTTAGTGCGTGGCCTCCCTGTGTCCGAGACACAACGGCACCCACGCGGGAGCCTCGGCAGCCTTGGTGGCTGAGAAGACTTGTTTATCAGGAAGAAGCATATTGCAGCATTCCACAAGGGAGAAAGAGAGAGATAGCCATCATGAAGGAGTGTCAAGACCAGGAGAAAAAGAGAGGGTACAATAGTGGAGACTAGAAAAGAGAGAGAGAGAGAGAGAGAGAGAGAGAGAGAGACAAAGAGACAGAGAGAGAACATGATGGAGCATTGAACAAGAGAGCTGGAGCAAGGCAGAGTATACACACTGAAAGGCATACACCAGAGGGGACAGAGGCTAATTAAGTGAGACTGGATTAATTAGGTTTCTCGTCTCAAAGTCCCTCATACTCCCAGTGAGTGTCAACCACGACCAACATCATCCATCCATCTATAAACACCTCCCACACTCAGCTCCCACAACTTTTTTTTTTCCAGTCCTACATTCCAGTATCTGTCACATCCATTTTCCATCCCTATTAACAAGAACATTTACGTGTCCAGATGTTTGTGGACACCCCTACTGATGATTGCATTCACCTACTTTAAGTTGCAGCCATTGCTGGCACCGATTTGGAAATGATCCCAGGAGCTGGGGTGGTGGTGGGTGGAGAGTGGTGAAGGTCAGATTTTACAGGGAATCTACAAACTGTTTTTGTAAGAATCTTCACAATCAGCAACAAAATGCCCTTATTTCATGGAGAAAAATAGCATTTACCATCCAAACACACTTCCTACAACCCTGCTGGACAGTTCTCCCTTTCTTCTGCTTTTCCAAATGCACTGACATGCAAAAGTCAGCAGTATCTAAATTGATCATGGAGTGTTACCTCAGGGGACGGCTTGGGAACTCCCACGGTATGGTCTGGTGGTGGGTGCCAGGAAATTCAATTTATAAAGCTGTGTTGGCATTTAACATTCCTCAACTCAAGCTGGAAAATGTATATCATATATCATAGAAGGCATCACCACTCACAGTGGACAGCATAGTGACCGCCCACGGGTGCTTAATAATTATGACCAGCACTGACTAAAACTGTCTGTGTGAACAGATAAGCGACTCCGGCAGGAATCACATCCACATTCAATGAAGGACCCCCACAAGCACAGTCCACAGCTCAGTGTAGCGTTCTTTAACTCCCATGTGATATGGGAGCAAAAGACTCACCAGAGTGCCTCTGTTGACAGAGCACGTTACCTGGGCTCGTGAGATTGTTAACTGGACCCTAAAGGACTGGCAACATGTGATGTGGTCCGATGAGTCACAGTACCATTTGTGTCAGGCTGATGGTCATGGCAGACCCCATGACACATAGACCCCGGTTTCCATTGTACATCATCAAAAAATAGCTAAAGGTAAGGTTAGGAAGGTAAGGAACAATGAAGGAATACAAACGTAGACTGATCTGATCAATATTTATCGATCTACACTTGCAGAACATGCCAGACGTCTCTGCACGGAGTTGTAGAGGTTCCTAATGGTGTGCTGTGATGGTCCATCCCATACAGCTTGAATGTTCTCACTCAGTTCTGCAGATGGTGCGGTAGGGGTGGAGAGCTGACAGCAGAGATGGGCACAGGAGTCATGTAAATCGACTTACGACATGTCTTGCAACCCGTTCCTAATGATTAGTGACTCGACTCATAAATAAAAACTTGTGAACAATCAGAGTCGTTCAATTGTCCAGGCTTGACGTGTTGAAGTTCCAGAAAGTGTATTTCTTTTATTTGGGACACAGCCCCTTTTTCTCGCGACTCATCACAACATCCAGCAGCGCGTGAAATCAGTGAGCGGCGCCAAATGAAAACAAAGCAGCACAGCATGGCATCACTGGGAGCACTGTACCCACCAGGCCTCGTCTACAGGGAGCTCAAAATCCTGGGATATAAGAGTGGCAATGTGCAAAGAATGCGTGAAGCCAATTAAAGACTCTGGATTGACCACATCAATCTTCACAATGTATCTGAAACATGGACAGGTCTGCTTAGTTTAAGTCGCCATTCCAGCTAACATCGCTTGCCTGGGCTTGACATACACTATAGCTATGAGCAAATATTTGGGGACATCCATTCTGATGAATGCGCTCAGCCACTTTCAGTATTGCCAGAAGAATAGCAGATAAACGAACGTACGAATGAATGCATTGGCCTAATGCCAGTATATATCCTCACAGCAAGGCTGCAATATATAGTAAAAAGACTTCCCTGGACTGTAAACACATATGCACACTCTCGCTTGAAGACTTGTGACTTGGACTCATATTTTATGACTTGTAAACATCTCTGGTTAATAGGGCTGCTGATGCGACGGGGATGGCAGCAGTATGCAGATCGCTGTCCTGTTGGAAGAGCACACTTGGGTGCGTTTTGAAAAGGCAGGACCACTGGTCGCAGGACCTCATTAACGTAACGTTGGGCTGACAAAGTGTCTGCCATGAAAGCCAACGGTGATCTGGCATCCTACTCACCATGACACCACTCGGAGTGACTCCGTGACAGTCTGGACCGACACCATTGCAGTTGTTCATGGTTTCTGACGACGAGTGCACCACGGTCACCATACGTTAAACCAGTATAACTGCATACTCTACCTGTTATTGTGCATTTGTGCAGTCAGAAGCCAGACTGTCTCCACCACAGGTAAGTAAAAGGTAACGAGGGTAAAACAACAAGCAGAAGGTCTTTTCCAAGTTCAAACAGTCATTATGAACACAATCATTATCCCTCCCACTCCAGAACCAAAAAATAAATAAATAAATGTTCACAGGCTGATTGCGGAGGAACATTAGAATGAAATGAGGAGTTCATTTATGAGCTGCTAATAGATTTGTCTGTTTGCCAATCTTACACAGTCTGGGAACTGCTGTTCTCTGAAAGACGTCTGGAAGGAGACAAGCTGCAAATGGATAAAAGGTCGAGCCCACGTTAGCAGCAGACTGAACCCTGCTCTTTGGTCCGTTCACAAGTATTCTTGTCCAGGTGTGAAGATTGTTTGACCATTTTTTTGTCTGTTTAGGTTTAAAAGCAATGCGTTCCTTTCATTCCGTCCTTTCCAAGTCTAAACCAATTAGGGACTCCTCCACTCCAACTCTGATGTTCAAAAAGCTGGAATGAATACACCACCTGGGAGAACAACACTCAAACGCCCACCAGAACCCCTCACCCACCCACACACACGTATAAATATATATGCACACAGACACATTCTGGATGCCCTCAGTAGCCTTGGCCTCTAAGATCAAACACCGCTTTGAAGTTGAGGGCCCTCACTGGTGCTGGCCTTGTTCTCCATTCAGTATGGAAACCCATGCAAGTCCATCCTGTACACTGGATTTCTAATCAGCAGTGGTGGGAATGCTAGGAACGAATGCACTGCTGCTAGAGGATTTGATTGCATTCACTAATGACAGGAGTGTTAATGAGGTCAAGATGCTGGATGCTCACCACCCCACCTCACCTCCAACATCTCCTCATTCCAGAGAACGCAGTTCCACTGCTCCACAGCCCCGCCTACCATTGTACACAGTGCCAGCAGGTTTGTGTTTGTCTGCTCCGAAGAGTCCAATTCTATTGGCAGCGCTTCTATGCAGGGACTATACAAGCACACAAATGCCTTCGTTAAAAGGGGTGTCCACAAACATTTGGACACATAGAGTACTTAAGTGAAGAGGTTATCAGCTGCACTGAAACTGGCCCCGTTTGATTACTGAATGTGGACTGGTCAGACTCAAAAGTGGATGCAGGAAAACACTGGTTTGTGCCAGAGCTGCCAGCTGATAACACAAAGGGATTATAAAACAAAGCTATTGTGTGGGTGGGAGTGAATATTTATCAGGAAGGTCAAGCCTTGCCAAGCTGTTTCTGTGTGTGTTTGGCATTTTGTGGCACTTCTGCCGTATTTCCAACGGCATCAGAATGAAGGGAAATATTATTTTGACATTGGGGGACATTTGACAGTGTGTTTACACGCTTTATACATATAATAAGCATAAATGCACCCTTTGAAATAGCTGAATTCAGCTCCTGTCGGGCATGCATATTGCTGGAGCCGTAGGCATTTAGTTCATATAAATATGTTAATAAGCCTGAAGTCTCTATGTCCAGTGCCAAGTCTGGGGGGTGTATAAAGCCCCCAGGACTGGGATGTAGAGCAGTGGAACTGGGCTCTCTGGGGCTCTCTCCCATTATTTGTTTTCAAGTAGAGCACATTACAGTAATGGTATTTTGAGATGGTATGATGACTTTGACTATGATTTTTATTTATTGTAGTACATTAAAAATGTTATATTTCAATCTGAAATTTTATTGCTCATAAAATGTATAATTGCATTATTATTATTATTATTATTATTATTATTATTATTATTATTATTATTATTATTATTATATATCAGTAGCACATGACAATATCATTTATCACTTATCGTAATTATTTCTGGGACAATATATTGTCCAAATATCATGACAAGCCTAGAGTTGGGTGGCGCTTGTGATCCACTTCTAGTCATTCATCTTCAGAACCTGACCTCACTAATGCTATAGAGGCAGCTCATCCTCTCAGCATTTTTCCAACATCTAGTGTAGAACCTTCCCAGAGGAGCAGAGTAGATTATGTCTAATAACACCCTTAGAAATGGAATGACCTCAAACATTTGGACATACTCTATAAATCCTGTGTTCCTATTGTTCCATCTTTCACCATCAGCATCCGTCATCTCCTCTAACAGACCTTTTCTTCTAGATCTTCTTGCATCAGCGCTTTCCATCTCCTCTAACAGACCTTTCCTTCTAGATCTTCCACAATCAGCATTCTACATCTGTACTAATGAACACTAGCTCTTCCACCATCAGCTTTCTTCATTTTCTCTAACAAACCTTTCCCACTAGATCTTCCACCATCAGCATCATTCATCTCCTCTAACAGACCTTTCCTTCTAGATCTCCCACAATCAGCATTCTCCATCTGTAATAATAAAAGCTAGATTTTCCACCATCAGCTTTCTCCAGCTACAATAACCAGTTCTACGTTCTGGGACATCCGCCATCATCAATATCCATCCCTATATATAAATTCAGCGTTCTCCATCTGCAATATTAAACACTTTCAATTGGATCTTCTCAACCTTCTAAAAAATCTAGTGTTGTCAATCTCCATTCCAGTTTAGAAATCCTTCCCACTTCCATTTTCACCTTTTTTTCAATCATTATTCTCATTCTCCATGAGCAAACACCCTCTACTAGAACTTCCACCACCATTATTCTCATTCTCCATGTGCAAACACCCTCTACTAGAACTTCAACCACCATTATTCTCATTCTCCATGAGCAAACACCCTCTACTAGAACTAGAAATCAAAAATCTCCATCATATTTCTATTATTACCCATTATTTTAGAAGACACATTGGATGTTCCAACATTTGTACAGAGTCTGTCCATTTGTTCCAACCGATCCAAGAAACCTTTTCCAGTAGACTTTCCACCATCAGCATTCTCCAACTGCACTTTCAGCTACATTTTCTTAGCCTTCTAGATCTTCCACTGTCATCAATCTCCATTCCATTGTACAAATCCTTCCCACTCGCAAGTCTTCCATTTGGATCCTTTTTCATTCCCTCTTACAATAGATCCACCTTCTAGATCTTCTACCACCATCAATCTCCATCTCCACTAGCAAACACTTTCTACTGGAAGTCTACTATAAAAAAAAATCTGTCATATCACTATCAATACTCTTGATATTTGAAGACACATTAGTTCATATTTAGACATAAACCTTCCACATGTTCCACCTGACACTCCAACAGCTCGTCTTATTTAACAAACCTTTCCCAGTAGACCTTTCTTCCACTTTCATTCTCCATCTCCACAAGCAAACACCTTCTACCAGAGCTTCCACCATCAAAAGTCCCCCCATCCCTCTTAATTCCCATGTTTTCAGAAGAAACGGTGAACGTCCTCAAACATTTGCTCGTGCACTGTACATGCGTCGGTGGTGTGCCGGGAAAATAAAATCCAGGCAGCGAAAGGAAGTGAAAGGATGTGGGCTGTTTCGCTTGCTGTCCTGCTTCATGCCACAGCTCATTGGCAGTAACTCACTCTGAGGGGTGAGTCTGCACTGCCCTTGTGGCGTTCTGCAGGCCCAAGTTTATGATAATCTTAATAAATTATGATGCGCTGCACAGACATTAAATCGTGTGATTGGCACTAAATCAAATGGCCTGTGCATCTCGATTTAGACTGCGCCTTCTCACTCACTCCATCTCCCGATTTCATTTCTCTGCGGCATTGCTCACGCTCCTCGACTCCTTGCCTCCCCTTCCTCGCCGCGAACACACCCATCATTTGCTTTCGGCACGTTTGCCCACTTCTGTCACGCCTTTACCCTCGTGTCTTCTTCAATACAGTCCCCTCAATATCAGCAAAGGGGACAAAGGAAGCGTTATTTCAACCCTAATATTTCCGTAATAAAATAAACTGGACTGAATGAACTGTTTTCTCGCCCTCTTTATGAGGACATGGCACGCATATGAAAAGCATTTTGCACAAAACAACACAACATAGAAACCTGTGCCCCTGCTGACTGCCCCGAGATTTTCGGCGGGACCAAAGCACTCGACACAGTTTCCGAAATCATCCACAGGTACAAAAACAAGTCTGCAATTCTCTTTTGCGGTCAGCGAGCACAATAAAAAAAAATAAAACTGTCCTTAATCTTGTCTTTGTTTTTTTACCCCCACTTTACCTCTCACTCTACTTTCCTTGTTTTTAATTTATGAGCCCATCCCCGGCCCGATAACCAGATTGGCAGCGTACGTATTAATCTTCGACAATCACTTTCGGCCGCTGAGAGGATTAGTCCATTTTCATTATTTACAGAGGTCAAAGGTACAAAAACACCAATTTGTTAACTAAAATTTGGTGAGTCTAATGGTGATTAATGTCCTCATTGTGTGTCTCTTTTTTTCCAGTTAAAATGGAACAAAGTTCTTTCTTTTTTTTCCCCCCACAAAAGCAATTAGAGCAATTTAAAATCTGCATGCATCACAGAGTGACAGGTTAAGCTTTTAATGCAAATGCAACACAGCCACAATGTACAGTACCCTCGCAAAGTGATGGCACTGGCCTAATTGCTCACAACCAACAAGAATTAATATTGAATGAAGCAGAGAAATGCCTTCGAAAACACTTGAGGTTTTAACTCTGTGGCTCTACGTGCACACGCTCCCGCATTAACCGCATTAAAAACCTGCCTGCCTCGCCACAGCTGAGGAAAGCAGCGTCTGCTGCTCGGCTTCAGGCCTGTGTGAGTTTTACTGGTGATAAGTGAACACTTGAAAACACATTATGTGTAATAAATGGATGCACATGCACATTGGTGAGGTACTAAAAATGGACATTAAAAATCCACGGTTGCCATGTATGGTTTTACCTTGAATCAGGACAATTAAAAAGAAAAACAGCCACAAGTGTGACTTTATTCATTCATTCAACTCCGTGATCAGGGTCATCCAGAGCTATGTCTGGAAAATGATCGAAAATGAATTTAAATCAACATTCAGAGACATGCAGGGACGTCCTGCATTGCAGAAGAAAAAAGTTGCACCCAGAAGAAATCAACTGATTTCTGATGGAGTCACCAACAAATCCATGTTTTGACGTGGATGAATGACGTCCTGCAATCAGTGGTTCTTCCTTCTCTGAACACACACTCCGGTGCTCTATTCTAACAGGACGACGCTCGTCCACACACTGCTGCCGTCTCAAGGTCTCATCATGAATACACAGATACTACGACATGGTCGGTCTCATCTCCAGACCTTTCCCTGATTGAAAATGTGTGGGATGCTATTGGATGCTCTATCAACACTCCACCCCTACCACACCATCTGCAGAACCGAGTGAGAACGTTCAAGCTGCATGGGATGGACCATCACTGGACACCATTAGGAACCTTTATCTTCCTTCCCAATAGCACTGCTATCCCACACTTCCTTCTGGAACTATTTTTTGAGGATGAGTGACACTTTGTTTATTTCCTTTAATTGGTTTCTAATCACAAATATATGCTCCCTCGTTAGAAAAAACAACATTTCAGCTTTAATCGTTTATCATATTTACAGTTCAATCCTTGGCAGTGAATTATGAGGACAAATTAAAGGGCTAATAGAGCTAATCAATGGGTGCAAAAAAAGGAATATGGTCTGGACAGGGTGTTAGTCTATCGCACGGTCCCACATACAGCCATTCTCACCTAGGGGCAATGTAGCCAGGTCACTTACAGTGTGTGCGTTCAGGAGGTAGGACTAGTGTTGGGTGATATGGTAAAAATATTATATCACATATTATTAGGGGTGACGGTTACAAAGAATTTGGCCTGGAGATTTTTTTGTCTTGACCTGGCAACCCTGGCACAAAAGAAAAGTACACTATCAAATTGCATCATTGTATTTCATCATTGCATATTGCAATATCATAGTGATTGACATGATTCATGTTATGAAGGTAGGAGTTGAGTTGGGAGAACTTCCCCAAGATCTACTGTTGGTGCACTGTTGTAGACCTGCCTGACTAGGCCATCACACCTTTGAACCGACCGCACAGCCATTCAAACTGCATAATTCCGAACCTAAGCAATCATAAACGTATCCTTATTGAAGGTATGCATGGGACAAGGACTGTATGTCCACAATCTTTGTGGACACTCCATCAAATGAATGCATCCTGCTCATAAAAGTTGCACCCATTGCTGACACAGATGTGCAAATGCACACACAGCTTATAGTCCCTGTAGATGTACTGCCTGTAGAACAGGACTCTCTAGAGCAGATACACAAATATGAACCTATTGGCAGTAGGCAGAAATAATGAGCAGATGTCCCAGTACTTTTGTCCACATACCATATTTCTAAACCCTAGCAATCATGAAAATATTAATGAAGTTATGTATGGAATAAGGACTGAATGCAGCTCCCAAACGGAGCTCAGTGCTATAAATCCCAGCCGCGGCCATCGTCAGTTCTGTCAATAAGCCCCCTTTTACAGCTTTAGTATCCAAATCCCTCAAAGACGGCATTGTATTCAGACAAAACACAAAGATGTTCAAACACTGTGTCAGTTTTAACGCGAGCCTTCTCTCAAGGTGAGGGCAGAGGAAGCTCTCTCTCTCTTCCTAAACTACTCCTTATCTGCAGTTTCTTGTCGCTCGCGATCAGGAGGCGAGGAGATGCAGGAAGGCATCAAGAGAACACGGGTTTTCCAAGACAAAAGCAATCCGAACTGTATGTTTGAATCTAGCTCGTTAGCCTGATGTGAAAAGCCCCGTAAGTCAGGTGTGTGTGTGGAATACCAAATCGCTGGAGAGAGAATAGGACTCATCAATCACGGGGTGACGTGAGCTTTGCTGCACGGGAGAGCAGCCAAACCACATTATGTCTGACGCAGCGGCGCTCTGCCGTGGTGAGGGAGACGGAAGACGACGAGAGAGAGGGCGAGAGAGAGTGAAGTAAACAATTCACAATTACAGACAACTGGAAATATCGCCAAAACATAATGCGGGATCACTCTCTACATGAGGCCTACTCATAATGAAACACTGGGCTTCAAGCAGCAAGACTAATTTCGCCTCACAGCTGTCTTTACAGGGACATTTCCAACTGCGCTAGTGTGGCAAACACTGAGAACAAGATAGCCTTGTGCCAGCCTTCATTCATTGTCATGTTAAGCAGAAATGTTAGCTCTATAGTTCACTCTTAAGACTCGATTCCGTTATATATACATATATATACCACGCAGGACCACCGCAGAGCTGCTGTTATGTGGGTGGTGGGTCATTCTCAGCACTGCAGACACTGGCATTGTGGTGGTCTATTAGTGTGTAGTGCGCTGGTATAAGTGCATCAGACACAGCAGTGCTGTTGGAGTGTTTAAACACTGTGTCCACTCACTGTCCACTCTATTAGACTCTCCTACCTAGTCGCTCCACCTTGTGGATCTAAAGTCAGAGACGCAAGCTCATCTGAAGCTGCACAGTTTGAGCCGGTCACCCTCTAGTCCTTCATTTCTGGTTGGTGGACTGTTCTGCAGCAGTGGCACTGAAGAGTTTAAGCACTCCAGCAGCACTGCTGTGTCTCGTCCACTCATACCAGCGCAACACCATGTTCGGGTTGATTGGTGTATGAATTTCCGGAGATCTTGGTTACGTATGGCACTGCTCAAAGAACCCTCATTACTTGAAGACTGTAGGCAACTCAAAGAACCATATATCCTATTCTGTCTGTCTAAATGGAAACCCTGTTGTAGAGGAACCCTTTAAATGGTTCTATATAAACAAATATATCAGTAAGTTTTTCTAAAACCACGGATGTTGCAGTGACACTGTGAAAATTGGACACATTTTCTTGATACATATCAAAGACAAGCAGCAGAAGCGCACAGTGAAGAACATGTAAGGAACTAATAAACAAATCAACATGGTCTCTTATCCTCTTTTGACTAGACAAACCAGTCACAAGGCAAAACATGCCAATCTGCTGGAGTCTGGAGCGCAATTCTTATCCATCTGAAACAAGAAGAAGAAGAAGACGAAGAATGACGAGGGGAAAAAAGCAAGCCTTCGAGCTGGGTGAATAAGACTGGACAGGCGTATGTGAAGGAAGGTCAGCCCTTGCTGTCTGAAAGCCATTCTGTATGCTTGTGTGCTCTCTGCAGCCTTGACCGTGCTCCTGTGTCTGCCATGTCCATTCCTCTCACCTGCTTACTTGTCTATCACGTCTATCAGTCTATCAGCCTGTCTCTCTGTCTCTTTCTGGTCGCTGATCTCTGTCCCATGTGCCTCTGGCCCAAGTGACTCTGTCATGGCACTGCCAGAGGCACTGGTTGTAGCTAACACTGCCAGGCTGTGCCAAGAACTGACAGGCTTCTTGGACCACAGGGAAAGGAGTCATTGCCTTCTGGAGAATCCGGTGTGCAGCTGAATTCCAAAATGTTCCACCAGCGTGAACATAACAAGCAACATGGAATGAATCACTTGGAGACACTAAAAATGGACATGCATACCCATTGTGCTCATATTTAACAGTGAAGGTTCTACCAATGGTTTGACAAGCTGTGAAAGAACCCCTTGGGTTCCCTTTTGGAGAACTTTCATATATTTCTCACACTCACAGATCTCATTTTCCAACATGGTTCTTTAGGGAACCAAAAGTGGTTCTTCAGTGGCATCACTCAAAAAACCTCTGGAGCACCTGTAGTTTTTAGTGTACAATTGAAGACACGTGTTACACATTGAGTGGATCACTTGGATGCACTGGAAACAAACACTGATAAAAAGATTATACCCATAATAAAAATAATAATAATCGAAAGTTTTAAGCCCTTTTTGGACAGGATTATTTTTACCTGGGGAGGTGGAGTAAAGTATCTTTACTACAGGATGTAGTAAAATCCACACAGGATAAGACCACTCGGTATGACTGAGGTGGGAATGGGTGCTCAATCCGCACTTCCACAATGTGGGGGTGAAGAACACCTCCTCCAAAAATCATGAGTAACTGATGCCATGACTGCAGATAAAGTATTAGAGGATGAGAACCAATCGTAACCCAACAGTGATGAACAGCCATTTTGAGAATGTGTGAAGATTTCATTTGGAAAAGAATATTTACACTGAATGAAGGTTCTTTACGACTTACAGACCTCCTTGAAAAGAAGGGTTCTTCTGGGAACCAAAAGTGGTTCCTCAATTGCATCACTTAAAGAACCCCGTGTAACACCTTTTTTGGAAGTAAACTCAAAGAATCTGTATCTAATTGAACGGATCATTTCTGAAACTTTACCGCAGAGCAAAGAAGTTAAAGAAGTGCTAATTGAACTCCCGGAATCTCTGGGAAAAAAAAAATCAGGACCAGGCTTTGAAAGGGCTTTAGGTGGTTTAGGGTGAAACAAAGAGAAAAGAGCTAAAAGCAGAGGGCAGAGGGATGCTATTACATACAATCATGCTGCTTTAGAAAGATTGTTGGGGGAAAAAAGAGAGAAGAAAGAACAATCCTTCCTTGCTTTACAGGTAATGTGATCATTACATTGGCAATCTAACACCCTCATTAAGAACGGATCAAACAGGCTGGGAGATCTGACAGTGCTGTGCTGGAGACAGGATTAGCAGAATGAGAGAGGTGCTCTCCCACATCCGGTGAGTGTTTGAAGTCTTCTTGCATGCACAACTGTCGACCAACGCAATCATCTACCATTGAATTTGATAGCCACTTAAGTGCAAGCAAGGTTTTAGCCCCGAGCTACAGACTATAGATGAGTTATTTATTGTGGTTAATAGCATACATGCACATTCATGTGCGTGATCCTGCTTCAGTTGAAGACTATGTTGAGGATCTCAAGCAATTAATCATTAAAATGCTATAATGTTTCATCATTGCTCATTACACTAAACATATGAGAAACCTAATTCTCTTAACACATCCTAAAGGAACACCAAGGATCAACACGTCGTCCTGTTGTTCACAAGCAAACCGAAGAACCCAAAAATGGTATTTGTATCCAAAATGGAAGTTAGAGAACAGTGGTTCTCAAACTTTCTAGACCATATGCCCTCTATGATTAAACCAAATCCTTGCACGGACCAACTACCATTGCTGACACACTTATACACGGAGGGTAGATGTGGCTAGGACTGTAGGATCTCAGAAAGCTTGAGGCAAAGGAAGACAACAGAACTACAGTGTAGTGAACTATGGTGTCTATATGGCATCCTTTTGAACCCTACATTAATTATTCAGGTCTTAATCCTAATGCAGAAAGTACGTTGAGTTACTCGGTTGGTTTAGCATATATTGTGGCGTTCTACAGGGTTCAACTGTAAGGCCTTTGAAACTGATCATTTTATAATAATTATATTGTGTAGTTATGCAAATGTAGATCGCACCGAATGCTTTGTGTGCAACAGCATGAGAACCACTGTTCAATAACACTGGACCCTTAAAGTGTTTGTGGTTTCTGCTAGGAATTGAACCTTCCTAAAAGAAGCCCCGCCCCCCACTCAAATGAAACCCCCCATGGGCTGAGCCCCAGGTCTCTGTGCAGTCAGGTGAAGCCCCTGCTTCCTAATATACTGGAAGCGTCTGCCTTTTGGGATTTTTCAACACCAGTACGAAAGTCTCCCAGCACTCGGAAAGAAATATGGTGTTATTTTCACAACACTGTTTCTGAGGTTCATTCGTTCACGTCAGCATATGAAAAACAGGGTCTATGGTCATATTTGTTTGTGTGACAGCACATACATATGTCTTGGAAATGCAGCACTCTTTTACTCAAAAGAACTGAGCTGAGTCTAACAAATCCCATTCTTTAGCTCTTGTAAATCAAAATGCACACATTTCGCCAGAGGTTGCAGACTGAGTCAAGGAAGCTTAAAAGTGCTTCACATCCTACACTTACAAATGCTTCCACCCAACAACATGGACTTGGCAAAAAGGGAAAGGCACAGACACAGCACCATTTTTCTAAAAGCAATTTACACTGACCTCTTTCTTACCAAACGGTAGAAAACTATTTGTTACAGAATTAGCTAGAAGTGTAGAGTCATACCTCACACTCTCTCGACCCAGAGATGGTGTAGGTGCATGGCCCTGTTCCGTTGACCAGAACATCTGTGGCCTCAGAGCTTGAAGGCTTGTAGTCCACATAGTACTCCTGCAAGGGTGTGCTGAGCGTACGTTCAGTCTCCCTAGACTTTTTCCTTCGTTTGCGGGCAGATGACGAGTTTTCCTGCAATTGCTTGACACTGCTTGGGTAACGCTTCCATGACACGTAAATCACTAGGAGGATCATTGCAACCGACAAAAAGAGGGCAACACTCCCTGCCACTATCTTATGGAAGGAAACTGGCTCAAAGTCTTGCTCAGGTGGAGAGACATCAGACTGAGGTGGTCTTGAAGGGGTCGGATGTTGCAAGGATGTGCCCTGGCCCTTTCTGCTTCCTCCAGACTGAAGCGTTGGGGCAAATGGAAAGATCGCATTCAGAGCAGGGGTACTGAAATGGGTAGACAGAGAACTAGAAACTGAAGGTGTAACAAGAGCAACTCTGCACACTCCACTTGCTTCCACAGCATCCATGACCTTCTCGCCTTGAACCTCTTTGGGCGAGGCACAAATCATGGGAGTTTCCTTGTTTCCACGGAAATTTATGAGCCAGGTCACTAGGGGGCAGATGGCAGGTCCACAGTCCCACATGTTTCCAGCCAGACTAATCATGGTCAGGGATATCCAGGACGAGACAGCCTCCTGAGAGACGTTAACCAGCTTGTTGGAATCCAGGTTAAGCGTTTGCAAGTTCGGCATGCACTGGTATACCTCTGGCTCTACCTCTTGTAGATCATTTCCCGAAAGGTCCAACTTCTGCAGAGATGTCCAGGTCCATGTGAGGCCTTCGCTCATGGTCCGGATGCGGTTCCACTGCAAGTAAAGGGCACGCAAGTTGTAAAGCCTGGGGAAGTTGGAAAAGTTGATCTTGGAGAACTGATTATGCTCTAGATGCAGTTCGGTCAGCTTCAGCAGCCCTGACATTGCATTGCGTGTGATGCTGCGCAGGCGATTGTAGCCCAGGTCGAGGAATTCGAGATTGCGGCAATCCTGGAAAAGACGAGACGGCAGGTTCTTCAAGGAGTTGGAACGCATGTGCAAACTGAGGAGTTTGCGCAGGCCTTGAAACTGACCTGGCTGCAGAGCCTGTAGTTTGTTGTAGGACAGATCCAGGTTTCTCAAATTTGGTACCAGATGAAAGGTGGTATTATGGAGGAGTGTGATCTTGTTTGAGCTCAGGATCAGTTCTTTGAGCCTCCTTATCCCTTGAAAGGCCCGAGCGTCCACGTTTGCAATGTAGTTGTGGTCCAGATAGAGCCAAATAAGCTGATTGAGGCCAACAAACTGGCCAGCACGTAAGCTGGCCAAGCTGTTGTAGCGCAGGGACAGACCCTGACACCCACCGGAGAGGTTCTTGGGCACATCACGGAATGCACTGGACTCACAGTACACGATCTTGCCATCGCAGCGGCAGCTCCGTGGGCATGGTCGCTCACCATAACAGAAACTTGCAGAGAGCCATGCCTGCACCAGCAGCGGCACCACAAACCATCGCCGTCGCATGGCAGAGCCTGAAATAAAGTAGAAAGTGGAGAAAAAATGGAAATTAAGTCTTCACATTCCTTCAAAACACTCTGTTAATTCCGAAGCAGCGATTACCCAATGTCCATAAAAAAAGCTATAATACTGCCCAGCTTTCAAGCATCACATTCATTTGGGTGCCACATGGGACTCAATTAACAATGGTGATTGCTTGAATCAATCCTGTCATGGTTTGTTGTATTCATTTTTCCTCCCTGGCAATGGCAAACATGCTATCAGAGCAAGCCAGTCATACAATACAGCTGGACATGAGCCCATTGCAGCATGAAGGAACCTGTCCTTTGAGACATGCTGGAGCCATCCTATTAGACCACAATTACAATCTAAATCAGTGTCAGCCAACCAAATCAGTTACATTTGCCTGGCCCTTCAGTTGCCATGCTGCCAGTCTTTGTGCTTTTGGATTGTTTGAATACACAGAGGAGGACCACAGGTCATGTTCACATATGAGGTAAACCATGATATGAGCAACGAATCCATGTTTAAACAAAGGCTTTTCAGTCAGGGGTCCTTCCCTTTTTTTTTTGAGGGTTGGAGTCTAAGCACTGTACTTTCCCAGAATCATTTTTAATAACTGTCAATAGATCGTTATCTACTTCATATAGATATGAATGAGTCAGAGATCTGCTCCTTTCCCTGGTAAATTTAATTATGTGATGCTGGACCATTATTAACTTGGAATATCCATTAATCCAAGGTCTCAGATGTTATCTGTCTATTAAATCAAATAATAGATAATGTAAGAGGGTCTCAATAGATGACATTATCACATGGCAGATTGTCACACTGCACTGTTTTAATGCTGCATTTAGATTTGACTGGAAATAAATCTTCATACAGTAACAGGTCATCATCTGGCCTGATAATGGCAGTCATTCTGGATGTCCAGGACATACCATCATATAAAAAGACATGTATCCATATGGACATTTGATCTTATTTAAACACTATTGACTTATGGAGGCGACATATGACATAAACTATACGGATAATATCTGTATGTGTGTGTGTGTGTGTGGGAGGGGGGGGGTGTGGGGGTGATGTAATAAAATAAAAAAGAAATGTAATAAATAGAAATGTAATGTAGACAGAAAAGTTAGAACAAACCATAACTGTGTAGAACATGGTTAGAGAGGATTTTGGCAGAGCCTGTATTATTTATAAACCTCAGACATTACTTTGGTTTGTTGTTTTAATGTTTTCATTTGATTAAAAAAAATTAATATTAAAAAAAAATAAAAAATCAAAGATTTCATAGGGTGTCCTAATTTTTTCACGTCTGTATCTGGAGTCACATCTACGAGGTATGACACTGAAAAATGCCCATTTGCCCGCTATGAGATCAAAAGAGGTCTGCAAATCTGCAATATACTGTAATGTACAAAATCATTTCCATATTTCCATATTTCACTCCATTCCGTGCCACTCAGAGCTATAAATGCTAAGGCATTTATGGTGTTTGGCTCCAGTGTGGTCAAGAGCAATCAGCAAAATTCTTGGCTGCAAATCTCCAACCTATGATTAGTAAATGTATACGCCGACCTAATATATAATCTACTGGCAGAGCGTATAGAGGGGTTTATTTAATGTATAAGGAAAATAGCCTGGAGATTGGAATTAGTCATCATAATAATTACAGGACAAATCCACCAATATTTCACATTTTCTGCTTAATTAAATAAGCACACAAAGTGATTCATGATGATTGGATGTGTCATTTGAGAGAAACAAGGAGTCAGAAATCATAGTGTTGATGATTTGATATATATATACACATCATCAGGATTGCATATATATGGCCTTTCTGAGTGATCGTTTTTAATTATGCATCTTTTCTTAAAAGAAAAGATCAGAAAAGTGAAGAAACACAAATGGGAAATAGAAACCTGAGAAATGAAATGCATAATATAGGAGCTGGTGTAAATTCACTGGGGGGTTTGGCCGATCGGGGCAGCTTTGCTGCAGCAGGGCCTGGAGAGCCGGTATCTATTGTATCAGATGAAATCTGATGAAAGCTTGTATAAAAGAGGAATATATACGACCATCTGTACGAAGACTGCCAGTGAAACATCACTCAGCTGAAAGAATTTCACAGGGAGGAGTGGGAAGATCTTTCTTCCAGCCGATGTCAGAACCTGGCAGACAGTTATATGAAACATCTAATTGATTATTAATTACATTTTGCAAATAATGTTTAAAAGGCATTTCTTCAGTGGTGTGTGTTTAGTTATATCACCCCCATCTCTCAATATGGTTAAAATGACCATATGTTTGAATATGTCTTTGCACAAGAGGGTGTAAAGTTCTTCCCCCACTGGCCTATAAAAAAGGCTCTCATAGGCTACTTTTGGGTAGTGTACCTCCTGGTGAGAGGTCGTGGACTGCTAGACATGCCTTAATGACACACGTTTTGCCCTGCTGGGCATTTCATTAGACTGGTCATTTCAGTGAATTGTGACCAATTATGTGACCATTATTACCATTAAATTCATACAAATTATATTTATATTTCTACAAAGACCATTATGTCTTTGTTTTACAGTGGTCCAGTATCATTGCATATGACAGTCGGTCACCCATAGTAGTGATACGAGGGACAATAACATCTCAGTGATCTGCAAGACATCCTGCAGCCACATTGCCTCATAGCAGGGCTTCCAGCTGGCCTTTTTCAGCAGGATAAGGGTTTCCCAGGAATGTTTCAGCCAGACTCCAACACTTCCTCACACACCAGTCAAGCATTTATGGGAATAGCTGGGATGCCAGCTTCAGCAAACTATGAGTGTGCAGGACCTACAGGCCCAGCTGCAACATCTGTGAGTAAATGTGCTGCAGGATGCCGTACATAGCCTGTACACCTTCGTCTCATCTTGGATCCAGGCCCAATAGGGTACTAGAGCCTCCTTTCAATTGTATTTTCCCCCAATAAACTCTAATATTTTAATCACCTCTATAACTATAAAGGGTTAAATGTAAGACTATATTTGAGGTATATATCTGTCAATTGAATCATCTCCAAGTATCCTGATATGACTCCATATTCCATATCACCCACAGATAGGAGGTGCACTGTTCTACTGTGCAGACCGCTGTTCGGTGTTGGATATGAATATCCTGCCTCTGGAGTGACGCAGGGCAGTTTTATGGTTTTATGAGACAGGCACGCCATGGAGAGCAGGAAAGTGCATCCATAATCATCCAGCCTAACCCAGTGTGTTATCAAATAATGGATCTGGCTGAGAGTGGGAAAGGACCATAACCGGTCTATTTAATTATGGAAAATATTAATAAAGATGAGTTATTGTGGTGATATGAGCGCGTTTATGTACAATCAGCTGCAGAGGGGTTTTAAACAGAGTGCTCTTCCAGGGACAGCTTCTTCTGCAGCACTGCTGAATGTATGGGCCTCTCTCTCTCTCTTTCTCTCTCTGTCCCTCTCTCTCTCGCTCTCTCTCTCTCTTTCTCTCTCTGTCCCTCTCTCTCCTGTTGCCTCTGAAACAAGCGTGAGATCGGCAGGAGTAGCAGCTGGGGTTGGTGGGAGGTCGTGACAGTGGTCAGAGAATGGTGTTTTGGCTATAAAGCATGTGGCGGGGAAAGATTTCTCTATCACACACACACACACACACACACACACACACACACACACACACACACACACACACACATGCCCACACACACACATGCACACACACACCCAAATACATACACACACACACACACACACACACGCACGCACAAACACACACACAGAGGCTCTCCCGTGAGCGCGCGCACTGTACCAAAAATGAGCAGAGGAAAAGTGCGCGCGCGCGTGTGCTTCCTGCGTTCTGCGCGAGCAATGAACGCGTAGCGACCCCCAGCAGGGCCGCTGGCGCTGAGGGTCTCCGGGCTTCGTAGGAGCGCTTGCGCGGACTGAAAGTTGCACGACGCAAACGGAGACGAAACGCACGAGAGGGATGCGCGTGATTGCACGAGCGCATGAGGGGGCAGCTGCATTCCACAGGAGGGGGGGTGCGTAATATTGATTATTATATCATTGTAGAGTCTTATTAATAATCATTATTAATGATATTATCAATATCTTTCATTACCAGAAGAACTCTTTACTGTTCTGCTGATAATGAGATCTATTGATTAGACTTGTTATTATTGATCACACTAAAGCACCAGGGACGTGCCTGGAATCGGGGACCCCCTTCAGAAGCTTACACCTATAAAGTGCAATTTATAACCAATACTATAATCAATCATCTGTTCCAGAATCAATATCCCTCCAACACAGAGCCCCTGTCAACCACCATGCCAGTCAGGGTGTAAGCATAGTTCAGAACTACATGACATTAAACTAAAGTCTGTCATCTAAAGTCAATAATAAACTATCAATATCAATAACATAATCAATAACATGTGCATACCCCCCCCAAACCCCCACCGTCCCACCCTCCACAGCACCCCTGAGAACCACCATGCAATGCAAGCAACAGGGCATAACCTTGGGACTTATCCCTATAATCTACATTATCAATAAGCAATAATCGATCACATAATCAATAACCAGTCCTAAGGCCTATGCGTCCCCTTAAACCCCCACCGTCCAACACAGCACCCCTGTCAACCACCATGCAAGTCAGAGTGCAAGGAAACATGCACAACTATAAGATCCAGAGCAATAATCAATAACCAATAATGTAATCAATTATTATGGGTTCTAAGGCCCACCCCAAACTCTCACCCCCACCATCCAACACAGCCCCTGTGTCAACCACCTGCACATCACGACTATAGACTACAGATCTGTAGGACAAAATAGGATTACAGGTTGTAGTGTTTGTGCCTCTTATCTATAATCAATAATCCATAACATTATCAATAAACAAGCTTTGGAGCCTTTGTCCACCGCCTCCCTCCCTCCCTGCAGTCTCCAGTCCCCTCCAATGACCCCTGATAACCAATAAAAAGATCCTGGTGCAAGCAGTAGTGCACAACTAGATTTTTTTTTACCCCTATAACCTATAATCAATAATCTAAAACCAATAATCAATACTCTAATCAATCATCTGGTCTAAGGCCTATGTCTACCCCAACCCCCACCTCCCCTCCTCACACCCACCCGCCCTCCAACACAGCACCCCTGCCAACCCCCATGTCCCATTCCAACCTATTGATCAGTTATTGATGATGATCGATTATTGATTAACAGAGTCGTTACGCAGCCCGGCTCGTGCCAACAGTGCCGGACCTGCTGCACTGCAACCCAGTTATTAATAATAATTAATCATTAGGAATGAGAGCCCCCTTGGCCCACCGCCTGCAACCTCCTGATCGATCCCCAATCATGTGTATCGATCAGCTGCTCCCTTCAGCCTTCAGTCTCCAAACTCACCCATCACTGTCCACGACTGTCCACGCGTCTTATGTCCGTCCACGGTCCACCGTCCTGCATCCGCGCTGCCCTCCTCCTCCTCCTCCCCACACACACACACACACACACACACACACACACCACACACACACACACACACACACACACTCACACGCTCACACACATAGGCGCGCGCGCACACACACACGTAACACAGGGGATCCTTCACTCGTGGAGCCGCGCCGTCTCCTCGGGACCCGCGCCGCGCGCGCCGGTGCCTCCTCCTCCCCGGCTCTCACCATGCAGCATGTCGCGCGCCCCACACACACACACACACACACACTCACACACTCACCCCCTCACACGCGCGCGCGCGCACGCGGACACGCTCACGCGCAGCTAAGAATAAAACCAAAAAAAAAAGTCTCCAAAAAGGTGGCGCGCGCAAAACGGACGAGACATCCAGGGGGTCCTGCTGGGGGGGCTTCTGGTGCAGCAGAGCGCAGAGAAAGTCATCCAGAGAAACTTGAGCAAATCCGCGCAAACGCGCCGGGATCCCTCCGCGGAACCAGCATCACCAGCATCACCAGCATCATCAGCATCATCAGCACCATCAGCACCAGAACGCAGGAGCTTCTGCGGATAAATCCACGGTCCTCCTCCGCGCACCGCAACCACCCGCTCTGGAGCAGAAGATCCTCTCCAGCTCCTCCGTCTCCTCTCCGTCCTCCTTTCACTCCTGCTGAAGGATGGAGGCGCAGCTGGAGCTGCCGAGGTGAGCCGGTGAGGCGCCCTCTAGCGGCCAGTCTCTCCAAACCTGGAAGGACATGAAACTCAAAACTCTCAAAAAACGAGGTGCAATAAAGACAAAACAGCAACAGAAACTCACTGACATCATCCTGACTCAAATCCCCAAACCTGAGAGAACCGTTCCTACGCAGCGTCTATCACCGCAGAATGGGTTCCACTATTGCACATCAAACAACCCCATTAGGTAGAATATATAACCCTGTTGCTTAGAAAGTGTAAGCGTGCCTACAATCCATACCCTGAAAAGCAGTATTACAGGTATAGACTACAAAAAGCATGCTGTGTAGTGTTATCTATTATAGAGTATGGATATATATATATAAATATATATATAAAGTGCTATATATAAACACTTTATCCATATAGTACTACATAGCCTATACATACACTATACTGTTTTATTAGACTATACACATTCAACATGTCCTACACTCTATACTTTCAAAAACATTCCATATACTATTATATAGCCTACACCCTACACCATACAATCCTGCAGTATACAATAGAAAATTATTTTGAGATAGTATAGAAAATAGACTGTATAACCTAAAGTCAATACTCTCAAGCATATATAGTACTCTATGTGAAATAAATAACTATACATTATACTTTCATAACCTTCTATATAGCACTATACAGCCTACATTGTATACTCTCAAAATAACCTATATCATACCACATAGCTTGCATTGCATTCTATAGTCTCAAGAACAGTATATAATACAAAAAGCATTATGTGTAGTGGTATGTAGTATAGAGTATATGCTGTATAGTACTATATAGACAAAGTGCTTTATAGCCAAAACACCATTCTCTGACACGCATTCTATATCCTTAAAAACATTCTATATAGTGTTATATAATACAGAATATAGGCTATATAGTACTATGTAGATAATGTGTGTTATAGCCCACACATCATTATCTGAATCACATTTTATATAGTCTACCATCATCACAAATATTCCATATAGCACTATATAGCACTAAAACATCCTATACAGTACTACATAGCCTACCATCTATACTCTTACAAATATTCTATACAGCACTATATAGTATACAATCTATACTCTCAGAATATTTGATATGGTACTATATAACCTACTAATTACACCCTTAAATGATTCTGTTTTGTACTATATAGCCAACACTCAATATTCTCAAAGCATTATATAAAGTACTATATAGTCTACACACACTATACGCTCAAAAATATTCTATGCATTGCCATTTATAAAGGACCTTTAAATTACAATCCATTCATGGTTCAAGGGAGAAACGTTGACTATATAGTATTATATAGATGAAACCCTACATAGTGTAAACTCTATACTCTCAAACACATTCTATATATAACACCAAACTGTTATAGCATTTAGAAGCTTAATGAACTGCAAGGGAAACATAAATGAAAGGCTAATATAATGGCGAACCCACACGCGTAAACCCACCGAGTGAAAACTGTAGGTGTGATCAGTGCGCGAATCCCATTTTCAAAGCCATTCTCAAAAATTAGCATTTAAAAGCGATGGCCTTTTGTCCTTCAAAGAAATCTAATTTTAGATGCATGTTTTTAATGATCATCTCTGTGTCCTTCAGATATTTGACATTATTCACTCTGATCATCAAAACAGCTCTGGGCAGTTTGAAAGCCAGTGGGTCAGTGTGCTGCAGATCTCAATGATAAACCAGGCCCACCTCCGACTGCTCCAACTCCTCCACCCCTCACACCCGTCTGCTGTTCACAACCTGGGAGACGTTCCAGATGGTGGAACAGACTGACTTTAAGCGTGTTCCAGGATTTCCCGAGACTTTAACATTATCTCTGCCACTCTCCCTGTTCCATCTGAACCGCGTCTGAGTCAACACAGCTGTCAATCACTGCATTATACTGTACATCATATCTTATCGAAGTGCGTGTGAACAGACAGCGCCGGGCGGAATACCTGGAAAGGAAGTTCTGGCTGAAGCCCGGAAAAACTCTCCTAAATGTACTGCTACCATCCGTACTCTATGTGTGTGTACTCTCCACATGTTTACATTTCCAATACCCACAATCCCTTTGTATCATGTTGAAACATATGAAAAGCTATCTTCATATGTACAATATTGAGATACATGTAATATACACTGCATGTCCAAATGTTTGTGGACACCCCTTCTAATGAATGCATCCACCTACTTTAAGTTGCACCCGTTGCTGACACACAGAGCTTGTCTCGTCCCTGTAGAGAAGTACTGCCAGTAGAACAGGACACTCCGGAGCACCTTACCAAATGCCAGGTGTGGGCTTGAGGGGCATACAGACACCCAGCACTGAGCTGTGGAGCAGGGGAACTGTGTTCTCTGGAATGGTGGTGCTCCATCTGATATTGGAATATTGAGCTGGGGAGTTGGGGATGAGATGGGTTGGTGATTGTCCAACATCCTGACCTCGCAAAAGCTGTTGTCACTAAGTGCAATCAAACGCTCACATCAATGAGTTGAGACAGTTACTCTAACAAAAGAAGAAGAAAGCTGTTTTAATACCATTGATTTCAGAAGAAACAACGAATAAGCAGATGTCCCCGTGCTTGTGTCCTTGTTGTTTACAATAAAATGAATAGTCCTGGGCTTGGTCGGGTGGTCGATGCGGTGCTTTGACATTGACATCAGTGATGGCGAGAGCTACCTGTAGATCCCAGAGTCATCTGCATCTACTGCCATCTGGTCATGGTGATAAACTTGCTTCAACAATCAAGAGCAAACCAAACTAATGTCTGAGGTTTATACTGGATTTGACAGGATTATCCAAAGTTTTGGGGTGTTTTAATTGGTAGTGAATGTGGGTACTGTATTGACTGGTTCAATGTTCAAACATTTCACAGTCTGACCAGTTCAATCGAGCTGGCTAAGTTGGTTGAGCAGCTTAGTTATCGATCAGCATAGGGTATGTTTTCATTTGAGATTCATGGTCTACAATCATGATCAACCCGACCAAGTTTGACCACAAGTATGGCCAAGCTGGACCATGCTGGTCATGCTGGGCAACCAGCATGGTCCAGCTTGGCCATACCTGTGGTCAAAGTTGGTCAGGTTGATGAAAGATGACTAAAACCCAATTGTGACATACAACAAGAGCTTGTTCACCAGCTAACTTACCAGCATAGAGGACATTTTCATCTGAATGACAATCTTTCAACCTCCTTGTCCATCTGATACCGGCTGGAAAAGCTGTTCTTGAGCTGGATTCTTCAGCAGGTTTCTGTTTAATTCAGGGAGGGAAGTTTAGCTGACAGTGATATTGACTTTTAAAGGTTGTATTTTATTGTGTGGGTAAGTATTCTAAAAGTAGCTTTATTCTGAATTCCGTCTTTACACACTCAGACTGAATACAGATACATAATGTGTGTATGAATAAAAATTCCCCATAAAGAACATGACATTTCAAGACCTTTGAATACTCTTTCTTTATTAAGTAATATGCTTGTAACTATAACTGCTTGTGAGCAGTCAATGTGAGCAGTCACACTAGAACCTTTTCACATTTTCATAACATTTTCATAAAAAAGTAAAAATGAGCTGCATTCTACAAATTTTCCACTGCTGTTCACACACTTCCTGTTCTTGACATGTTTCCAACACAGTCCCTCAAACTCTCAACAGGGGTTAAATCCGGTAATCCAATCCATCACTTGTTGAGCAGTGTGAGGTCCTGCATTGTCGTTCTGTAAGATTAAGCCTTGTTTGAGGTTCTCCACCATTGTTATCCAAGTTGTTATTTTTGGTTCCCATCCCAAAGGGCAGCTGGATCCCTGGAATTATGGAACCATCTTTGTTTGATATATGAACATCTGTGCTATGGTGCTTTTCACTACATGGTACTTACACTACTTGACTCTACAGGTTTTTTTGCTTGGTACCGTGTACCTGCAATCAATTTTAACACAATAACAATTTTATATCATGAAACCTGCTCAGATAAGGACATTTAGAACCTAAAAGCCTATATAACCCTTTGCTTTATTGTATCGCCAGAGGCCTTTCAGGGTTGAGCTGTGGTAATGGAAAATGTGGCAAGCACCAGGGATCAAAAACCAGTAACACTTTATTTTAGCAATCACTCAACTATTCATAAACAATTAGTAAAGCCCTAGTAAACAGAAACAGATCATTTGTAAGTATGTTTAGAAAAGTTGTACAAACGTTTATTTTAATATCTTAATACGTTTGTAAATTAAGTCGTTTGTAAATTAGTAATTAACTGTTTGTCCAGTGATGGGTTCCATGTTCATTTTTAAACATACTGGAAATGTCTTCATAGGACATGTTAATCCTGTGATATGAACAGGTCACACACACACACACACACACACACACACACACACGTATGTGTTACAGATTTCTGTAAGTCCTGATTTTTCAAGTATGATTAAGAAATTGCAATGAATTAACCTGTAACTCTTCATGAACAAACAGGTAAAAACAAATTACAAAACAAACAGCCTTATTAAGATATTAAATAATACAATTATACAACATCTTAAAATGTAATTATATGTTTTTATTTACTAGAGCTTTACTAATTGGTTCAGAAAAAAAAAAAACACGAGCTGATTAGTGTAGGTGCAGAACCACTAGACCGCTAGAGTAGATTAGAACATCCAGCAGAGCCACAGAGACTGATAATATCAGTGCAGTTTTAGAGGCAGGTATAAAACTGAAAGTCCATATTCTGGCAGCCCATTGAGAATATTAATGATGTCCATGTGTTTTGCCAAACCTCAGCACATTTCCCCCAAAAAGAAGCCTGACCTCACTTGCTCTCCTTTGAAAACACCCCAAACCGCATCCGTTGCTTACATACCAATGATTCTCCAGCGTAGCTTATTGGTTGAGCCTTGGTCAGCGATTGGCTTGCTTCCAATGACCATTCTGCTGACAGCTACAAAACAAATGACCTATTCATGCCCCTCCAATAAATGCAGAGAAAATCATAGAAAAAACCCAAATGAAACTGATGTCCACTAGACTGGACACAAGGTCTGAAAGGGTTAATTGACTTATCCATGCTTTGCCCGCAAATGTGCTCTTTCATAGCCTGTTACGTGAGGTTGGACAAGCTTTACAGAACGCTGGCAAAAATCCCATTAAAACTAATGAGAAACGGTGGCGTATAGTTAAGTTACTCGGAGGGATTTGCTGACAGCCTTTTCTCAGCTGTGCTTTCAGTAGATCCACCTTCTGCCTTTTGTGGAGATTGTGAAGGCTCCTGGATTTCCCATTCGTCCAGCTTCACCTGGCACAGGCTACAAGTAATTCAATTACAGGACTAATATAGTATGATCCATCCATTCATCCATCCATCCATCCATCCATCCATCCATCCATCCATCCATCCATCCATCCATCCATCTATCCATCCATCCATCCATCCATCCATCCATCCAACCATCCATGCTGAGCTTCCACGCAATTATCTAATCAGCCAAACATGTGGCAGCAGTGCAATGCAAAGAATCATGCAAATATGGGCCAACAGCTGGAGATAAAAATGTGAATTCTGAGCATTGCATGATTGTTGGTGTCAGAAGGGCTTGAGTTTGCATATGGTTTGAGTATTTTTAGCTGTATTTCTATTTCTTAACACCTTAACAGAGTTACTCAGAATGGAGTGATAAAGAAAACATCCAGTAAGCAGCAGTTCTGCAGAACAGAAAATGTACAGATTGAACAGGACTATCGGATATCGATATCGGAAAGCATAACATGTTCCGGAGAGTATACGTTGGGTCATACTTTACTGGAGACTGCCCAACACGGTTACAAAGAGGATCACCAAGACTTTCCTGTAAAGACTTTGGTCAAGCTGTGCCTCCAGCAAGTGCTATGCAGGCACTGCCCTTATCTAAATCACATGGAACATTTGGTGTAGAGCGAACACGTCCGAGATGGGAAAACTCTGACTACATGAGAAAGGGAAACTGAAAATGTCTATATTCTCTGGACATCATCTGAAAATGGCATTACAGTTACACAGAATTTACACAAATACAGTACTTAAATAAACAGGGTGGGTTCCTATTCTCTCACCAAAGAACAGAAAGCTGAGGCTGCCGGGGGAACAGACTCAACCCCAGACAGTTGAAGAGTGGAGAAATATAGCCTACTCCGGTTTCCCCCACAGTCCAAAGACATGCATGATAGGTGAATTGGTGACCCTAAAGTGGCCCTTAGTGTGTGAATGTGTGTGTGCATGTGTGTGCCCTACGATGGATTAGCGCCCTGTCTAGGGTTGTTTCCCACCCTTGCGCTCAGAGTTGCCGGCTGGGCACCGGCTCACCCGTGATGGATGGATGGATGGATGGATGGATGGATGGATGGATGGATGGATGGATGTGCCAAACCATGTCCATGTGGAAAAGTCACATGGTCACATCTATGCTCGGAACCATTTTGCCCAGTGTTTTTCACTGACCTTCCCAGTCACTGGTTCTGAAACCAGTAGAACACCTTTGGAACATGGTAGAATGGAAAATTCAGAGCAGGAAGTTGCTCCTGAAAACTATGCAGGAATGCAACAGTTTCCTACATCTTTGGGGACCGTTTTCTCACGTGGCCATGCATGTTTTTCCTCATAAGCGGTCTAGGCCATCCGATAGTGTGTTCTTAAACATTTGGTGTAATAATGTTTTGTGTAGGAGCTTTTAAAGACGTTGAACTATCCATTCACCACCACTGTGAAGAGTTCTGACTCGGCAAGGTTCAAAGCAGCTCAACAGAAGACATCATGTGGGTGGAACGTGGGTGGAGCGTGGACAGATGATTCCTGCCGAAGTTTTAACCCTGGTTGGGAGCAACATTCTCCCTTCCCTTTGTTTTATACAGGTCTCCAGCTTGGCCAGGGCCACCAGTCAAGGTGTCTCTCCAGCAGGGGGAAGAGAGAGATGAGAAGACTTTGTCATCAAAGACAACTCTCCAATTACTCATCAGCACTCAGAGCTAAATACAGTCAACGGCTGAACTACAGCTGTCGGAATTGTCTGAGAAGCTGAACACACAGTCACACTCAGTCCATCAGAACATTTTTATGAGATGTCAAACTAAAACAAGAGGAGGACCGAGCTCATTATTTTTCCAAATCCTGGCAGAAACACATAGATTGCACCAACCCTTAGGTTTTAAACAAGGCCTCCGCATATGGATTCACAGTGCCAAACAGAAGAATAACAAATAAAAAAAAGTAGGGAAACATTTTCTACAGTATTTTTCTTCTGAAATAAGAGATAATTATGTGTTTATATTTGGGATAATGACATTATTCACAACCACCATTGGTTTTGCAAAATATAGTGTTGAGATTTTAGCTGTTGGCGAATCAGCGGGCAGTCGGTGTTTGTTTTGTCATTTAAAGTAAATATACTGGTTTTAGTGCGAAAACAATCATCAGTAAATCATCACTTGTATCTGTGAAACTGTATCTATGAAATGGGAAGAAATCGTTAGGCCTCTTCAGCATAACACCAAACCATCAGCTAGATGGTTGAAACTCGAACACAATTGGGTGTTCCGGCAGGACAGTGTCCCCAAACACACATCTAGGGTGTTTGTTGGATGAGGACCACAGGTTCAGCTTTTTGAACGGTCTTCCCAAAGACATGACCTCAATCCAATCAAAAATGATCCCCCAGTCACAACATCTGTTGGCTTTTGTGTTTAATGGGGTAGTAGCTTCAGGCTCCTGCAGATAGTGCATGAGGGTGATCAGACAATGAATACCTGAAGGGTGTGCATCAGGAGTGCAGTGAAGGACTTGTTGGATGCGTGAAAAATGGGTCACAAAGCATATATTATTGTTTGGTTAAAAGGCTTGATTGCATTTGGGCCTCCAAAGGCCGCAGCGTGAAGGACGTATGGAAGCGTACTAGTCTACCAGAAATGGCAGAAATCCCAGTTCACAGGAAATCGTCTGTAGAATTGTAGCTAAAAGATGAAACTGGCAGAAAGGACCACCGTGTGTTTCACGGATTGCTCCACCTCAAGCCAATTTCTGAAAGGACGCTCCAGAGCGAGCTGCAGATCATCAACTTATGAAGCAAAGAGGCCTTTAATCACAACTGCTCACAAAGCTGCGAGGTTATAGTGGGTGAAGAGACAAGAACTGCTCTGTTGATGTTTGGATCAACTGGATTGTTGATGACATGCTATCCGGAATTTGTTTGTATGATGCATTGTACGAAATTGCATCCCGCACCATAACACCAGGCCTTCTGGACATGTGATGCAGAACAACAAACTATTGATCCTGGAGCTGACCATGGTGCTGACCACGGTGCCAACACTGGTTTGTGGTTTGTCCAAAAAGATTCCCTGACAATCTGGCACAAAACCATTGCAGTCATGCATTGTAATTGGATGATTCCTCCTGGGAGCAAATATATATATATATATATATATACTTTTATTGATACTGATGGTTGCCTTGAAAACCCTGTGGTCGCTGGTGGTTGGATTATGTCCTGAAGGTTTGGAAGTTTGAAACCCACAATTATGATGTATAAGCACCTAAACCAGCACCTAAAGATGATGTTTTTGGATCATCAATCCTTCTGCCAGTGTGATGTGTCGAGCGAGGAACTCCCTCCTCCCACATCCTCACTGCTCCAGGC
The DNA here is from genome assembly GCA_034509495.1 of Acestrorhynchus altus. Taxonomy (NCBI): domain Eukaryota; kingdom Metazoa; phylum Chordata; class Actinopteri; order Characiformes; family Acestrorhynchidae; genus Acestrorhynchus; species Acestrorhynchus altus. The sequence continues at coordinate 24,638,673 of CM067519.1, read as the reverse complement.
TAGCTGGAATACATCCGACCCCAGACTTCACCCTTGTGTATGTGTCCAAGCCTGGGGGCTGTGGAAATATTATTATTTCATATTTTAGCAGAGCCTGAGGGGGTATTGATCAATCTCTGGATGCACCCAAGGGAAGTTACCCTTGCACCACAAGGCTAGAGGATCATTCAAGGGTGGATATGGACAGGAAAAGACAGGAATACCATGTGTCATCAAGCTGAAACGGTTGCTGTATTGAATTTATGGAGTGACAGGCATAAAGTAAACGTAAACATTCACTAGAACTTGACCCTGTGAATAAATGCTGCACATCTAGTGATTTTCCGATTTCATGCACAGTTGAGGTGTTTTTTCTTGTGAAACAGCTGACCTCATGTGTGTCATCTTTATTATCTTCATCAGGAATGTCAGGAGTGGCGCCATTATAAGAAACATTATTATTATTATAGCTGTTTATTTTCAGAACTGTTTATACAACATTAATGGCCACAGAAATCACACTGAAGATTGCCGTTCCCACACCGCAGTTTATTGTCTCATTTCTACTGCACTGTTTACATGCTGTTGTGTATTCACATAACAGCATGGAATAGTCCATTACTGCCATGATTGGAGATAGGGCTGTATTGACATTTCTGAAAATAATCACCATGGCCACATGTACATACAGTTCTGTGCAGACGTTAATGGATCTGAGGACTTCCAGATGCAGGTAAATATAAAATACAATAAAAAGTAAGAACATTTCTCATTTTAGTTCAAGAAGTTGAGATCCTGTGAGCTAGTTTGCAAAACAGTGCTTAGTTCCAGGTTTCTCCTATAGGTGGAGATTTTCTGTAATCTTTAGAACCCTCGAGAACCTCATTTTTGCAGGAGATTGTTGCAATTTGACTTGCTTTTATTCACCATAAAATTAAAAAAATGTATTTATAGGAGACACATCACATACTATTTACTTTGAGATGTAAATATTAGAAGAATTTAGATATTTGTATGAATTTGACCATGTTTTGATCAAAAATCTATTTGCACATAAAATAAAAAAACACTTTACATCTCAGAAATCCTGTTGGAAACTGATCGTCCATAGTGTTTTTGAGTTAAAAACGCAAGAATGCAGATGAGCTTCTCATGATTAACTTGATAAGATATTTACAATGATACGATTATCAGAATAATCCATTCTCAGGACTTTTATTCTGACATTTAAACACTGTGAACATAGAAAGAGAGCCAACAGCCCCTCTCTTCTCGTTTTCCTTCCGTAACCCAATTCCTGGGTGAGTGATGTCATTAGCCCCACCCCCTCTCTCTGATCAGTCAGAGTCTGTCTGCAGGATGTATGAGCATGTACATGTGGACCGAGCAGTAAACATGCACTGGAAGCTCACTTGTCATGGATTTTTAGCTGTTTTCCAAGCTGGACACTCACTGATATTTCATCACATGATGATACCATATAGAGGGTTAGATCGGGTAAGTATTGTAGTCATGATATGAGTATCATGTCTATAGGTTATTCTGATCCTGAGATACGAAGCTTAGAATGCCCACCAAATGCAGATCTCTGGTTCTAAGCGTTAAAATTCAATCTTTCATTAAGAAAATCTAAATTTCATCCACCTTTTTGGACGTGTGACACCCCTTGGAATCCCCCAATATCAGTAACACAGTAATTGTAGTTCTGGAGTGGAGATTTTCTCTGCATGCTGTTCAGATACGTCCAGTATGGATTATAGACTGTGTGGCTTCACTGTGATGAATGCAGCTTTGTTGAAAACTCTGCACAGCTAATGCAAGATAATTGACTTCTGTGAGCTGCCATTCACCTTTTGTTATGGGGGAAATGCAATAATTAGGTACAACTGCAAAGTGAATAAAGTCAGTGTTGAAAAATAAATACAGCAGAGCAACATGTCTTTCATCAGGGCTCAGCCACTACATTCACTGACCATTAGAGCATCAACAGGAGAGTGAGCGAGAAACACAGCCAGGCAGTGTCTCACTAACAGGCTGCACTGCTGCACTGGAACTGCTTACAGCACAAGCTTCCCCCCCTCACCGTCAAATATCAGCGGGTTATTTATAATGATAAATGTGCTTGTGCTGTTCTGTCTGCTAACCAGGCCCTGTATGACTGAAGTTAGTGGGTGGTAATTAATTCCACTAAAATATGAAGCACAGTACAATGAAATTGCTAAATAAATATGTAATGGAATTCATGAATAAATATTCCAAAATGAAATGGCTGTTTATTTGGTTACGCCAGTGTTTATATTCACATCTCATTTAACCCTACAAGGTCCCTCATGGCTTATACGCCTTGAAATATCCTGTTTATTATGATTTGTTTAATAACAATGTGTTTAATTATTTCTCACTTGTAGCAAATTGTGTGAAAATTACAGACTGTAAGTGTTCAGTCAGTACTACCTCTGGGCTTTTAAGTAAAATTAGGGGAGGATATTTATTATGATGATTTTAATTGAATTGTTTTCTTGCTCACAGAACTTTCTGACTATGGTAATAATATGTATATCCACCCAAACCTGACTGTAAAATTAAGAACAATGTAAATATTATTGCATACGTATATATAATAATGATTTTTAAATATTTATATATAGTGGAAAAATGTAAATACTGTGAAAAAGTTTGCTTTTATCATTTAATTCATAAACTTTAACTGTCATATAATCAATCAATTAATCAATCAACCAATCAATCAATCAATCAATCAATCAATCAATCAATCAATCAAAACTTTATTTACAGTATAAAGCACTTTACAGACCAAATCCAATTTGTATTCAGAGTGTTTCACAAGTGAGTGACAGATCAAAGAGTTACAACTAAAAGTTAAAAATTAAAAATGAAACTATGGGTTTCAATAAAAATACAACATTTAAAATCAATCAATAAAGTAAATAATAAAAAGAATAGTATTATATAAAATATTGAAACTTACATTAAATTTACATTTATATTTATGGCATTTACCCAGAGAGACTTACAAAAGTGCTTTGCTGTTCACTCAGAGAATATCCCTAACACCATAACACCATAACACCTTAACACCTTAACACCTTAACACCATAAAATTGCTATATTTTCAGCTGCTCTCCAGCGGTCCAGCGGTTTGGAGAATAACGGCTGAAAACAGTATCTCCACAACTATCTCAGAGATCTTTCTGGCTCATAAACTAAAAGCATTTCTGAGATAAAGTCTGTTGCAAGACCATGAACTCTTTTATAAACAAATAAAATAACTTATTAAATCACTGCGACAACTAACAGGTAAGGATTTTAAAACAGATGTGACGTGTGCTCTCCTTCTGGTTTTCATCACCAGCGAACCATTCCTCCACAGGGTCTCCGTGTGATTGTTTGGTCCACGTCCAAGTGCAATTACAGTTTCCACACCTGCCCAAACCAATCACTCCAAAGGTGAAAACAAACAGGAATTCAATTGAACCACACCAAGAAGTACAGGTGCCCTTCTATATGGTAGCCTGTGGAGTGAAGGGGGCGGGGACATGCCTAATATGGAAACTGATGATTTTGGAAGTTTTGCTTGAAAATGTTGCACATTTAAGCCAAATGTGTTTTACTGAAGTAGCATAATTGACTCAGTTTTATCTACCTGCTGAGAAATATTTCAGGGTACAAGTATCATAATAAACAAGAAATGACATGATACATGAAACACAAATCATGACAAACTGCAAGACTTGTCGACCCATGATCTCGTCAATGTGGGGTCAATTATCAGCATGTAATTAAGGTCAGATTACAGCTAAAGTGCATTTGCTTCTAAACAATTTAAACCCAGTTTATATCCCTAAGGAGCTTCCAGTGCATGTTTACTGCTCTGTCCACATGACATGCTCAACCTGCATACAGACTCCAATGGATCATTTACTCACCAGTCCATTTCCTGAAGGTCTAACACATGGAATACCTTATCTGACTAGATATGCCAAAGAAAACAGTCCCAAAAGGACATTTGCACATTAGCATTTTATCATTCGCTCTATTTCTTCGGATTATTTTTAATTGCAACCAAAATCGAACGATGCAATGATAAGTATTGTCACATCTGTTTATCTTCAAGCCCCGTTCCACTGAATCACTATTAACTAAATGCTACAGTGATGGATTTAGTAATTCCCAGCAATTACTAGACCTCCTCTGAAGCCCTAGAAGGTTATGACGGTTCTCCACTGTGCCAGGCAAATTATAAATAAATAAAACAATAACTTCAAAGGAGGCCTATGAGACCATGTGTATGTGCATTTGTTTGCATGTATGTGTGTGTGTGTGTGTGTGTGTGTGTGAGGGGGGGGGGTGTGGAAGGGGGTTCAGCTTCTCTGACCTCTACCCCACGCTGAGGCTCAATCTGGAGCTCTGCTATCCACCGAGTGTACCGAAGGTTGCAGAGATCAAACTGTACATGAAGGCAGACATATGGATACTGTTGCAACTAACCGCTCGACAAACCGCACAGAATCAGAAGCAATGTAGATGTTTACATGAGCAGCTCTCCACGGCGGGGGGCAGGGGGGCAGGGGGGCACTGGGTATGATTTCACATGCATGTTGGGAGGAAAGTGAGCAGTGCCTGTAGGGGTACGCTCCAGTGGCCAGGCTCATTTGGCACAGAATGGTGGTGGCATGCGTTTGAGACCCCGGCAAATTTATGGGCCGTGTTTCTGCTGATGCAGGCCTGACTGTCAGGAGCATCGCCGTGGCAATGCAAACCTCCCTCAGAGGGAAAGGGCATAGACACAAAATGCACATAAGGCATAGATAGGAAATGGAATATAGGGGTAAACACATATGTAACATGACTAATATAGAAGCTCATATACATTAGTTATTTTTTGACAATCCCTGCTTAAATCATCACACATTATATGGATATAAGTTCAGTTTCAACATGTGGCTAAAACTAGCTTTAACCTACTTATTTCTACATTTACTGTCCACTGATTGATTGATTGATTGATTGATTGATTGATTGATTGATTGATTGATTGATTGATTGATTGATTGATTGATTGATTGATTGATTGATCGATTCATTGCTGCTGAAGTGATTAAACGCTGTGTCCACTCTGTTAGACACTCCTACTTAGATGCTCCACCTTGTAGATGTAAAGTCAGAGCCCGAAGCTCATCTGTTTCTGCACAGTGTGTGTTGGTCATCCTCTAGGATGCCCACGGGATGCTGTTGGCTGTAACACACACTAACACACCATCAACAATGTCAGTGTCAATGAATGTAGAATCAATGATGTGGTCATAATCTTATGGTTATCTTATCAGCTCCTAACATTTAGACATCATTGTATGATAATTCTGGCAGACAGTGTGGGACTTAGACTTGTCCAAATGTTGGACACCTATGATGAAGGTTTTCCACCAAGTTTAAGTTGCACCCATTGCTGACACAGATGTGCAAATGCACACATGCAGTTTGTTTGTTTTTTTGGTCCCCGGAGAGAAGTACTGTCAATATAATAGGACTCTGGTGTACATAAACCGACATGTCCCTACTGGCAGCAGGCTTAATGTCAGACATAGGTTAGAGGGGCATAAAGCCCCCCAGCATTGAGCTGTGGATCAGTGGAACTGTGTTCTCTGTAATGAAGGCGCTCCATCTAATACTTCTAATCATCCAACATCCTGACCTCACTAATGCTCTTGTCACTGAATGCAATCAAATCCACACAGCAATATTCCAGAATCTAGCCTTCTCTGGAGTGGAGAAATTCAGGAAAGATTCTTTTTAATGCCCTTGAAATTTCAGAAGATCCACTGAATGAGCACTTTTGTCCATATAGTGCATTATAATATAGTTATGTGAGATTTAATCAGGTTTCGAGCATCACAGAAGACCCTCAGTGCCATCAATAAGTAATTAAAATGGGAATGAAAGAAGAAAGCAGGGTGAAAGCATGAAAGAAAACATAAACTAACAGACATAATGAAAAGTGATCCCTGCGTTGACTCTGTGATCGTCGGTTTCACTTATTTATTTTCATTTCTACTTCATTTATTTATGACTCTCTCTAGTTTAGACAGCGAGGGGGGGTTTAAATGGCTGGCAGAAGTGGTGGAGTTCAGCCCAGGCCGTGTTCCACGTGAATCACAGAAACACATTTTTCTTTGCTTTTGTTTTGTGTGCATAGCGTCTCAGAAGCAGCCTTGCTTTGAGTCTCAAAGTTCAGAGATGCTCTAAAGGTTTCTGAAGACCATGCAGCCTTTCATCATCATAATGAAGCACAAAGAGTCCAGGTATGAGACAACGTTATGTCAAACATCTGCTTTTGGGCAAAGAGTTCAGCCCTCAAAGCTTGTGTGTGCTCTTCTCTAGTGTGTGTGTGTGTGTGTGTGTGTGTGTACACGCGCATGTGTGTGTATACACGGCCAGAGGAAGGTGACTCCTGCAGTGTGTAATTAGACAGCAAACTGCCTCACTAAACATGCCGGCTGCCCCGCCAAGCATATCCATCTATTCACACACACACATACACACACACACACACACACACACACACACACACACACATACACACACACACACACAAACACATACGTATGTCTATAGCAGACACCTGCTGACCATTTTTCTCTGACTCTTTCTCCCTCTGTCTGTTATTCTGCAGATCTGTGTGTGAATCTGGTGAAGGATGTTATATCATATGTGACAAAAATATACATACATTTTTATGAGCTGAAAGGAGATGTTTTATAACTGATTGGAGGCAGCTGTAGAAAACTGGTCATGGACATTTGAACCAGTCTGCGTGTGAATTTCCCCACTGCGGGGCAAATAAAGCCCAAATAAATCTTATCTTATTCAAATAATACACACTCAGCATGTTTACGTACTTCTACATCTCAGTGAGAGGTCTGTCCTGACAAAACACCATATCAACGAATTGATACCTTTGTAGGGAATCATATTGCATTGTATATAATTGTATATGGCATGTTAATATTGTGGATCTTTGCCTTGTGGTTGGAAAGAGGTGTAGTGTAACACTAGAAATCTGTTCAGTGCAACCATGGAAACAGACGCAGTGGAACAGGGTTTAGGGTAAACATGGAAACTGGTGTAGCATAATCGTAGACTGATTGTAAAGTCACCCCCCAAAGTCCATAAAGTGATTGTATAGTAACCATGGAAACAAGTGTAGTGTAGCCCTGGAAAAGACCGTTGCATAAAATGCAAATGGGTGCAGCATAAGTATGGGAATGGGTGTATTGTAACCATGGACATGGGTGTAGTGTAACCATGGACATGGGTGTAGTGTAACCATGGCAATGGGTGCAGCATAAGTATGGGAATCCGTGTAATGTAACTATGGACATGGGTGTAGTGTAACCATGGCAATGGGTGCAGCATAAGTATGGGAATCCGTGTAATGTAACTATGGACATGGGTGTAGTGTAACCATGGCAATGGGTGCAGCATAAGTATGGGAATCCGTGTAATGTAACCATGGAAATGGATGTAGTGTAACCATGGCAATGGGTGCAGCATAACTATGGGAATGGGTGTAGTGTCCATATATCTGTACTGTAGATCTTCTTTAGACATATGTTTGAGTTTGTATAGTATCTTCAATTTCCCAGAGTCTCGTGTGTAGTGTGAAAGATGGAGGAGCATAAAGGCAGGGTTCTGTAATTTGAGAAGAGCATGCTCCCCAGTTCCCAGTAGAAACTTCACTTTTGGTTTCATCACTTTGTATTTTCCTTCCCGTCTCAAACATGACAGTCTATTCCATGCAGACTTTGACTGGACCACAATGCTTCTGCTTTTGAACTCTTGGGCCAATTTCTCAAAGCTTTGTGCTTCCTGCTTATCCGTTTTTTACTCATTATTGGCTGGAGGTTCTCGGACTCAGCAGGAGAAATGGATTTTGGCAAATGTCTGAGTGGGCCAAGAAAAACTAGCCATTTGGAAAGCCTTCAGGATGGAGCCTGAATGGCTGGACGTAGACGCTTTGAATTTCTTCAGAGCTGCAGTGGAATCACGCATAGGGGTTGAATTTGCCTTTCATCAAATTCATAATAATAGTACGTCTGGATTTTATTGCAAGTGATTTATTGCTCAACCAGTGAACCCTTTCTCCTTGGAGTGTATTCTTCTTGTTTTTAGCCAACACTGTTCATAAATAATGCTTAAATAAAGGACTTTAATAAAGTCAAGACTCAGTGTCTGTCTGCTTCCCTCTGCCTCTCGCCTCCTATCTCCATCTCTGTCTATCTCCCTCCCTCCCTCCCTCCCTCTCTGTGCTTGTGATTATTATTCTGTTACGAGAGTGCACAGACGACGTCTGCTGTGTCACAGGGATCAACACACATATCGGCGGATCAAACGTCACATTACGGCCCCTCTAATCTCAAACAAACGCAGCATGGTAATTATCCACTATCAGCCTGATCCTGCGTTAGTCGGCTTCCATTAAGGTCAATGGGAAAGTAGTGGTGCTGCTTAATAGGGACTTTCAAAGGGGCCAAATGTGGGATATACAAATTAATATGCAGATTAAATGTAGGGTGTTTAAGAATTGCACCGATAATCAACTATATACTATGTGGACAAAAGTATTTGGACACATGCTTATAATTTTTTGGATGAACTAGCTGTCTCTGTCCAGGGAAGACTTTCTATTCGATTATGGAGCCTTGCTGGGAGCAACAAGAGCACTAGTGGTGTCAGGGTGTTAGCGGTTCACCACCCCACCTCATCCCCAACTCCCCAACTTATCCAAAAGTATTGAATGAAGCACCGTCAAGAGAACACAATTCCACTGCTCCACAGCTCAATGCTCAGGGGCTTTGTACCCATCTAGTCCATGTGTGGCTTAAGGCATGGTGCCAATATGTTTATCAGCTCCAGAGAGTCCTGTTCTATTGGCAGTACTTCTCTACAGGGCCTGCCCAAGCTGTGTGTGCATTTGCACATCTGTTTCAGCAACGGGTGAAACTTAAAGTAGCTGAATGTGTTCAGTAGAAGGGGTGTCTACAAACATTTGGACATTCTATTCTAGTCTCCCTTATTATTATTATTATTATTATTATTATTATTATTATTATTATTATTATTATTATTATTATTATTATTATGTTATATAATTATTTAAATGTAATGAATAATGTTTATAATTGTTTACATTTGGACTCATTAAAGACACATTAAAGAATGCAAACATAAAAGATTGGAAAAAACTAGTTAAACCAGTCCTGCAGGATTCATGTTTGTTTCCTTTATTACTATAATATTACTATAATCTGATGGCAGGTCTGCCTCTGAGGCAGAACAGATGCTATTGACAATATATCCATTACACAGAGCTTTAGAAATGCAGCTCTGCTCCTCAGAGATTTATATGTTTCTAAAAGCAATTTTTAAATTATTTTCATATTGTGTTGGTTTCTCAGAAAACTGTCTGGGAAAACTAGCTAGCCAGCCTCTAGGGCAGCATTTTTCAGCAGAATGGAGAGTATAAGGACATTTTCATAGGACAGGGTCAAGTGCAACATAGTGGTGTGTAGCAGTTACTGCAGTGGCAAGCAGAGATTGGATAGAAAAAAGATTGGATAGAAGCTGTGCAATGCGGCTTTAAAAGCGGAATAGTTGCCCAAGCAGTTTTCCAGGAGAGTTTCTTTGGAAAAAAAATGTTCTTTGCCATATGAAGCTCTGAGGAGCAGATACTTATTACTAATACTTATTACTACTTAATACTTAATTACTTAATATTTATTACTAATGAAAATAAAGCTCCACTTACTGGTTATTATAACTGGATATTCTCTGAACCAAGTGCATTTGTTCTGCCTCAGAGGCAGAGCTGCTTTCAGAATCATATTAAATAGTGATTTTGCACAAAAGCAATATTATCGGTCTTTCTAAATGTTTTATAAATAAAACCAAGGATATTTACATCTGTCAGACATCAGCCTCATGAACCAATCTCCATAAGACTAAGCAACATAAAATGTCACAGGAACTACAAACTACTTTTTTATCAGGCTCACACCACGGTCATATTATGGTCACGTTCGGCAGCCAAAAATGGGACAGCGCACAAAGAAAAGTATCTGCTACCTGCTGTGAAACATGGTGGAGGATCATTGACACTCTCCTGCTGCTTCCCTGCAAGTGGTCCAGGAGCTCTCGTGAAAATCGAAGGGATAATGAATTCCACTAAATACCTTGAAAATGTAGCCCAAAGTCACTCTGCCGCAGCCAGATGTCTGAAATGTGGCCATGGGCAGAGCTTTCAGCAGCATAATCACCCAAAAATTACACCCAGATCCACACCGAGAACAAAACCAAGCTTAAAGTTCCGTAACAATCTAACAAATCAGCCTCCAGATTGGATCCCAAAACACAAGAGGAACATCTGAACATGCAATATAATAACATGATTCATTGCATAACTCATTCATTCATTCATCTTCTCATCTGCTTCATCTTGGTCAAGGTCGAGGTGGGCAGAAGGCAGAAATATCCCCTGGGCAGGGCACCAATCCATCGCCGGGATTCACAAACACCCATCAATTATCATTGCCATAAAATATTCAACTTATTTATTCAGAAATACAGTTTCACAATAAGTGAGTGACAAAAGTGAACATGTGATGTGACCCTCTTGTGCAGCAAGCAGTTCAGAGGAGGAACGGAAGCAGGCCAGTCCATCCCAGTCCAAAAATCGCTTTACAGATGAACTCGATCTGTGTTCAGTATTGACAGATATAAGGGTGCAGCAGACAGCATGTAGTTGAGTTGGCCGCTTGGTTTCAGAGAAGGAGCACCAGTTGAAGTACCAGGAGGCACCGGTCCAGGTGGAATAGGCCTGTGCCAGCCCAACCTGCCGGTCATACATAATGGAAGGCCTTTAGCAAAGCTTTGCTTTGGTTTGCATTCATTAGGCGTCTGGTAATCTCCGAAGCCCAGTCAAGTGCGATATGCATCAACAGAGGAACAGGCATCCCACAGCAGCTCCAAATATATCGGCTGTAGGTCTTCACAGGACTATCACACCGGGGTGTGTTGTTCTTCTGGAGCTTTCTCTCGCGTTCTGTATGAGGTGGCATCGGGGGTTGCAATAGTTGGTATAGATGTTTAGTTCCGTTTAACCACAGTCACCCCTCTAAAACAGCCCCGGACTGTCTCGATTTATGATTCGCCGGCTGCCTCCAGCAAGCCTGGCTGAATAATTTACATTGTGCTGAGGCATGCGTGCCTGGAATGGCCGATAGTGGCACAGCATGGGTGTTTGTGTGTTTGTGTGTGCGTGTGTGTGTGTGTGTGTGTGTGTGTGTGTGTGTGTGTGTGTGTGTGTGTGTGTGTGTGACAGAGAAAGAGGAGAGAGAAGAGACTGTGTGTGGGGGCACAACGCCTTCATTTGGGAGCCATGTGTATGAATGTGTGTGTCAGAGAACAGCAGGTTGAGAGCAGGAATAGAAGGAAAAGGAACAGTGCGACCGGGAGTGTTTTCTCAGCCCAATCTCGGGAGGGAAACCAGTAAATGATGCAAAATTGTGAATTGCGTGTCAAACACAAACAACAACATATAAAGATGCGAACGTTCAAGCAATTCATTCCGCGCCAGCTATTTATAGAACTTCAATCCCGACAAAGATAGATGTGTTTGGTGTTTGTTTTGGCTTTAGCGCTGAAAGAGGAGTATGACAGAGCCCATCGCACAGCATTCGGGTCACACGCCTAAGTAGGTATGAATGGATTCAAACAAGACAGGCTATGCATGATGTTCCGCCGGATTGTTTTCCATTGTGTTCATGAAACTTATAGATAAAAATAAACAGAATCCCAGACACACACACACACACACGCACACACACACACACACACACATACAAACACTATATGGATGGATGGATGGATGGATGGATGGACGGATGGATGGACGGATGGGTCAGGTTGGTCATGCTCGATAAACCCTATTTTTTCACAATTCTCCTTTTTCAATCTTATCTCAATTCCATCACTGTTTTTAAGTATTAATAAAAAAAAAGTCACTGATTTATTATTTTATGTTGAAGCTCATTAATTGCGTATGCTTTATTTTATTCTTTCACCTTCATTATTACATCTTTTTTTATTAGTATTCTTTTGTGATTCATCAAAGCTGTTTGCGTTCTAACAGAGGCAGGGTTTGACCTCACATGTACCCGAGGAGACATCAGGAGTATCGGGTCAGTGCAGGTGATGGGGGCAGTGGAGTGAATGGATATTAATGAATGTAGAAGAAGAAAAAAGAAAACAACATGTTCAAATTTGATAACACAAAAAGCATGTTTTGCTGAGAGTGGTAAGGGTAAGGGTAGAGAAATGTCAAATTCATGGAGCCTAAAGTTACAGTAATCTTTCCTGGACGGTCAAAGCGTGTTTGAACTCATTCATTGAGTTTCAAACTATGAAGTAATGAATGCACATAGAAACGGACAAAGACTTGACTCATACCTCCAGCCTAATCTGAAGGTGGTGGGAAACACACCGTCTCTGTATTGGATCAATTCAGAGTTAAGATCAAAGGGAGGACAGTGTGTTAAGAGTAGATACAGGTGGGCTTTTATTTTATGTATCATTAAATCAGTTTTATTCACTTTTTGATCTGACTGACCAGTGAAGCACAGAAGTGCTGGGAAGTGTTTCTCAGAATTCAAGAGTAATATATCTATTTTTTTTTTTTTTTAATGTAATGTAAACCTGACTCCGCCGTTTCTGTTTGTTCCTCTTTAATGGAAAGTTCACGCAGTGTAAAGGGCAGCTGGTGTTTAAGAAGATGTGACATTCGTTTAATTCAGTAGAGTTCTGTTCAGCTTCTTGTCAATCTAGTATTCCGTTGATTTAAGCAATGCGGATCGTATCAGCCAGCCGTGAGCACATTGACCCCGAACTTCCAATGGGAACGATGTGAGCTTTGCTCAAAGACCAAGCTTACATTTATAAATTCCACCTGACGGGCTGTCAGAGATCCTGGGCCTCGTCGTCCCTCTCAGTCCAAGTGTAGCACTACTTAATGATCTTCATTGTTAGGACCTAACCACCCAAAACCTTTAGTATTAGTATTATTCACTTTTGCTAAAAAGCTTATACTGGAAGCCAGATTTCCCTAAAGCACCTACAGCACCGTCTGAATCTCCTTATCTCCTGAATCTCATTGCAACCCAGGACGTCTTACAGCAAATGTGAAAAATAATACCATATATTTACTACTGTTTCCTGCAGTTTTAGCTTTTAGTTTTTGTTTCTTAACAGAACTCTTATTTATTATGTTTCTTAGTAAGGCTCCAGTGCTCTTTCTGCTCTTTGTTGTTTATTGTGCCGCTGTAATATCTGACTTTCCCTCTGGGATTAATTACTGTGTAGTTTCTTGGTGCTCTTTGTACAATGAACCAGTGGAACAGAGCACATGTTCTCCTACACTGGCAATAAAATGTTCACAGGCAATGGACACGTTGTCCATATCAACACTCTGTGTGACTAGTTCTTGAAGCCTGTTGTACAAAAAGACAGTGCAAGCCACAGCTGTTTCTTTCCCACCTGGCGTTCCTACTGTCTTCAGAACAAAACCGTGTTGGGTCTGGCTTACCGAAGTTCAAGGTTCAAGGTGCCTTGGCCTTCCCCTCCTTGTGGATTATGTCACACTTTACTTACCTCACTATCAGATGGCAAGCCGAGCTGTCCCTCTCGTGCTTTCACTCTCTTTATCTCCCGGTTCATCACAGCAACTCTACGGAGGCGAAGCCTGAGGCTAGGCAGTGCAAGGACCTTGATCGCTTTACTTTCAGAGGCCTACTCCGGCTCTCCTGGTCCACGCTGTAAATCTATAGGGCAGTGGCTATCTCCAGAGGGCTGAGTGGAGTTTCCAGGAGGCCTATTAGATGCTGTGTTCGCTTTTAAAGATCTGGCATCTGCCACGTTAGCCTTGATGTTCCAGCTCCGTTGAGAGAAATTCATCATTGGCTCGCCTAGAATCTGAGCACTGAGACTGCTATTAAGGACATCGGGAGAATCTGGAGAATCCCCTCAGCAGATCAAGCATGTTCACCATAAACCTTGATGTTTCTTCAGGAACCCCAGGCGATGTCACTTGTGTGAACGCGCCTGATAAAGAGTGAGCTCGCCGGAGCATATTCATTATTGGTGTATCTTTCATTAATTGAGTTATTCGTAATTCATGCGTGAAATTCCATGTCTCGTTAATTGGGCCTCGCGCGATACGTAATGAAGGGTGCTCGTTCAGTCAAAATGTAATCCGTCTAATCAGAGTTTGTGTTGCATACGAGTAAAATTATAGCAGACGGACGTAAGGGAGGACAACTTGGGTCGTAATTCGGAAGAACCCCCCGCCATCCTGACCCGTATCTGTTTAAACACTTGAGCAAATGAACGAGGCCCCCTCTTAGTACCGTTATATAACCTTCTACAAACCGTTAGTGACAACATGATACCCGATAACCCAACATGCTTCCTGAAAGTAGACCTAAAAATGGCCTAATGAGGACATTCAGAGCCAGCAGAGCGGAAATGGAGCAGAGCACTGGATCTACTGTACAGCTGTTTGCGTAATGAAAAAGACAGTGTGGAGGAGATGAAGCCAAAAGAATCCTTGAACACATCCTTCCAATTTCCATATTTCTAGGACAGGACATGTTTGTGAATTTGCACTGTTTGTATAAACAGTGGCATGACTGTCTCATTAGGCTTAGAGGACACAGCAAATGGTAGCAAATCAGCCATAAAATTATGACCACCTCCTCGTTTCTACACTAATTGTCAATTGTATCAGCTTCACTTACCATACAGGACCACTTTGTCCTCTAATTATGGTCTGTAGTTCATCTGGGTCTCTTCACCCCCAAAGGACCACCATAGATCAGGTATTATCCCAGCTAATGCATCAGCGTTGGGTTCGTATGATTAAACCAACTGGGAACCAGAAAGTTTTGTCCTCAGGTTCCATGTTGGTGCACAAATAGATGCCCTTCAGGGTCAGTGATGGGAACATGTGAGATTCAGTAGGGATGTGCAAAGATCCCACTTCTGAGGCTCAACAGGAACCCAGTAAAAACATGGAGCAAGAGGGGACAAAAAATGTCATTGGTCCAAAAACTGCGAATGAATCTGACAGTGATCCCCACCAAGACCACATCTTTAGATCAGACCAAGTTCTGGTTTTTTGGTCCATAGTGTGGTCCTTGGGATATTTCACATGTGGTTTTTTGGTTTGAACCAAACTGAAAGGTCTAAAAATTTAGAATCAGAAAGGTAGGTGTGAAAGAACCCTTCCATAAAAAACGTCAACTTTAACTAAAGCATTTTTATAATTATTTGTATTTGTATTTGTATTTGTGCCACATCTGGGTACCATAAATGAGCCAATCAAGGCAGTAATTTTCATGAAAATAAATAAATAAAATCAGTGTGTTCCTGATTGATAATTACAGGCTTGTAAAACCACATCTGAGCATTTTTAATCCTAATCACAATCATCCTAGTCTGGCTGTTTATGCATCAAACCTCAATTTAAAATAGTCAAATAAGGTATTCTTTGGAGATTCTCTGGTATTCTTTTTTTTCAGGTTCCTGGTGTGAAGTTTTACTTTGGGCAGCACAACTCAGTTCATTAAAATCATGAAAAACTGGAACGTTATCTTCATACCACACTGAAGAGAAGCCTACAGTGCAAGCTGTAGGACTGAGCTCTCATTCAGAAGCAAGCGTATGGTTGTAGCCATGAGGCAAGAGCACGTGACCTCAAAGATCTCAGCTGCAACACTGAACCCAAGACATCCAGAAACTAACCAACCAACCTCAGATTACTCATGGCAGGGAAGGTCCTCAGGCAGATGTTCTGAACTGGTATGGACCCTATACATGCATAAAATGAATAAGTCAGCCGTGTTGCTAAAGGAAAAGTAGTGCTAAAGCCTTGTATCCTGACACAGGAATGTCATATGGATGCCCCCAACGAGCCTGGCTGCCCCACTTGGCAGAAGCAGGAGGCTTATTAGGAATATGTGAAAGATGAATCGGTTACAAAGATGAGACATTAAACCTTTGCGGGTTTGGAAACCGTCGCTCCAGAGGCCGACCGAGGGAGCATATGTGACTCTTGCAGGCTTGTGTTGCTAAGCTGAGTTAGGGGGGAGAAAAAAAGAACGATGTGATTAGACTGAAAGTGGATATCAGCCACTGTTGCAAGGGAACGATTCACAGTGCTATTGAATTTAATGGAAGTGGGTTTAGATTGAGCCATATTAGATAAGAAGGGGGGTGTCCTGTGTCTCCGGCAATTTAATTCATGCAGCCACAATTGTCCTTCAGGAAGTCAAAGAAGTGGTCAGCCTGTAACATCCTTATCGCAACATGCCTGTCTCTGGCCAGCCGTGGAGCTTGACACTGGAATCTAGCCATTCACATCACAGTGACATCCCTCTTCTCTAAGATCACGAAGATAAGGCGAGACATCTGCTGATCACCTTGTTGATATGGAGCAGTGCTATTTATCCTGGTCCAGGTGAATTTTTGCAAGCCAAGTGTCCCTGTCCTTCTCACCATTTCCATATTCAGTACACGAGGCTCTAATAGAGTGGAAGGTTTACTATACAATTTCATCCTTTTCCCAAAAGAATTCTGGGATATTCTCGATATTCTCAATTCAAATTGTTGTAATACATACGCAAATCAACCATAACATTATGATCACATGGTTTCTACATTCACTGTCCATTGCATCAGCAGCTCTGACCACACAGGAGCACTTTGTGGTTCTATAATTACAGACTGTAGTTCATCTGTTTCCCTGCAGACTTTATTCTCCTCCTTTCACCCTGATCTTCAATGATCAGGACCCCACAGGACCACCACAGAGCAGCTAATGCGTGTGTGGTGGGTCATTCTCAGCACTGCAGTGACGCTGACATGGTGGTGGTGTGTTAGTGTGTGTTGCGCTGGTACGAGTGGACCAGACACAGCAGTGCTGCTGGAGTGTTTAAACACTGTCCTCTCTCTGTCCACTCTGTTAGACACTCCTACCAAGTGTCTCCACCTTGTGGAGGTAAAGTCAGAGACAGAAGCTCATCTGTGTCTGCACAGTTGTTGTTGGTCATCCTCTAGTCCTTCATCAGTGCCCACAGGACGCTGACCACAGGACGCTGTCGGCTGGAGGTTTCTGGTCGGTGGACTGTTCAGTCCAGCAGTGACACTGAGGGGGTTGGAACACTCCAGCAGCACTGTCAGAACCCTTATTTATACTGTTATTCTTTCTTTAAGTAAAGGTGCATCATCTGGTTCACCTAAACAAGGCAATGACCTTCACAGCATCTGCATGTTCATACTACACTGTAAAATAGAGCAGCACGTACAGTCGGCACCTTCTGTGAGTTCATTGCAGTGTAAACTTGTACGATTGTTGATTTAGGTTTAAATACAGTAAAATAGATGCTTTTTAAGGGTTTATTAAATACAACAGTGTTATATATAGAACCATGATAAAAAACAGCCTATAGTTTGTAAAAGAACCTCATAAACTTTAAAAAAGCTCATAGATTTCACACAAACACCTTCCATTTTGCAGTTTTTCACTTCTTGACATTTTTTAAATCTGGCAGTTGTTCTTTACATTGTGTCCACATTTCATGATGAATGGACAAGAAGTGCTCCAGAAAGATTTGGAATGAGGGCTTTTGAAAGTGACTTCCATTGACAGTTAAGGTTTTTCCCATCCGCCTGTAAAATTGCCACACAGGGTCAGAGGGTCAGAGATGATACATCTGTAGAACATTATAGCTGTTAGAACTATACAGAGCTATTTTTGCTACCAGTGCCCATGATGAATTCTGAATATGTATAGGACAGTGCATTCACTATTCAGGATCACTGCGTTTTCAGATCCTTCTGCCCAGCTTTAGTTACAGCAGCAGGAACACGATCCCAATCATTACCAGCAAATCCCAGGAACACAGAAAAAAAAACCCTGATGCAGGATCACAAGATGTCTCTCTGTCTGACTGAAAAGCAGCCGGCAGCAGCGAGCCCTCCGTTTTAATCTGCCTCGCTACTGCTAATTCCCGCCTCAGCGTTCCGAGGAGGGCAGAAGGACACTCGGCCTGTTTCCATGACGTTGTTTTTGTTTTTAATTTGATATGTCCGTCCTTTGGACCCCTGTGGCAAGAAATTCACATCTGTTCCAAAACACGTTTTAAGAATTTTATTATCCTTCTTCTGGGAGAGGAAGCCTCTGTCAGTCCCCTCCCAACACACGCACACACACACACACACACACACACACACACACACACACACTGTGAGCCCTTTATCAGAGGGACATATGATGCCTGGATTATTTTTTAAAGCACTTTTTTAAACTAAATATTCAGAAAAAATATAGCTGGAACCCTGATATACAGTCGGAATCATGAAATCTGATATGTGGCATTATGTACATTTTGAATGTGACATATTTTACAATATATAGAATTTCTTTATATATAATACACATGACTATACATGTAACATATTTTCATCTATATTTCAGTCATATATCAATGTATACAAATCCATACATTCATCCGTGTCTCACAAAAAAAAGAAAAAACATTTATTTCAAGGCATTTTGGAGCATAATGATTGACACACACCCACACACACACACACACACACACACTAACACACACACACACACTAACACACACACACACATATATACTGTATATGCATGATGCACTTGTATCTATGCATTTCACTTTTTGATATAATGTCCAAATTTCATATATATATATACTTGGAATTTGAAGATTCTGTGTTCTGAGGAGGTTTGGGGATAATTCTGGGTTCGATCTTTGTTGCTGAAGCACCCCTGAGGTAGTAATGGTCTTAAATTTCCTCCGTTTGTACGCAATCTCTCTGACTGTGGATTGACGTGAGTCCAAACCCTTTAGAGATGGTTTTCTAACCTTTTCCAGCCTGATGACCATCAACAACTCTTCTTCTGTTCATTCAGGCCATGATGCACTTCCACAAACATGCGTTGTGAAGACCAGAGGTTGATGAATCCCTGTTTTCTAAATCAAACCGGACCCCCACTCACACCTGATTGTCTCCCACTGAGTGTCTCCCACCTGAATCTCGGAATTTCACCTTCAAATGATCTTCTGATCCTAAAGGTTCACATACGTCTGCCACAGACGTGTAATATTGGATGGTTTTCCTCAATAAATGAATGAGCACGTGTAATATTGTAGAACCTCTAATGTTTTAGGTCAAATTCATGCAGAAATATTGAAACTTAATAAACACAACTCTGTGTAATAGCGCAGAGAAATGACACCGTATGTATATATAGCTTACAGATGTGCAGTTAGCTGAGGGCAAAGCGTGTTTTATACACAGATGTGCAGTGTGTACCGACACATGGATGAGATGTTTACAGCTGAAGTATCCACAGCAGTAGTGTGGCAGTGCAGAGTTACAGACGGTATATATGTGCGTATATGGGAAAGGGTGAAGTGCTTCATGCCATAAAACTGAACAACACATGCTCTGTAAATTAGGTTAATGTGCAGCGTGAGATAATTTAGTGGTGCAGGAAAATTAAACTAACATGCGTGCACACACACACACCCCCCCCACCCCCACCACACACACACACACACAGTGTCTGTTGTCCTTCTAGAGCGCCAGTAAAAAATGGTGCAGGCTTATGTGCGATTTATGATCTCTATCAATTTTCTGCCACCTGATCTCCGTCTTGTCTCCCGGTTTGCTCCTGAGACACTTTATTAATTGTGTGTAGCAGCGAAAAGCTAAATCAAGGGGAACAGGGATGTGATGTCGACCCAGGCCGCTCTGGAAAGGCACTTGTTTTATTTTGTAAGGATGACTGAAGGCTTGAGCTTGTGCATTTGGTAACCTGTCAACTCTATACCTCCTAGGCCCTTATATAATAAGGATGCCGAAGAATATAATGGACGCTTAACGAACCTTAATCTGCCTTAAACTATTTTTAAACTAAAAACACAGGAGAGGACAAATCTCACTGACACACAATAGTCTTTCAATCTGAAGCCGATCTATTACGCTCCACATCGTAATCGTCTTTCTGTGCTGAAATAAAGGCTTTTGCTCATTCAGGGCAGTGAAAACAGCTGTGACCAGCTTCAGTCTCACACACTACGCTTCAACCATGTAGCTTATAACCGCCAATTAGCACGGTGCAAACAGCACGAATCATCATACACTTGCCTCAAACCATGTCAAGTTATTTCAGAAATAAGCAAACTGCATGAAGTTCTATGCTGAAAGAGACCAACATGCAGTCAGAAGGTTCACTTTCAGCATCTGGAAAAAAAAAAAACAAGCAGAAAACACTAGTTTATTAGAAAAACAGGAATCTCAGCAAATAAGATTAATATCAGACATTTGAGGCTTTATTCATGTTAATTATTTGAATATTAGAATTGTATTCAAGCGTATTTAAAGGCTTTCACACCACTGTTTGGTCCAGATGATTTACAGAAATAAACTATGAAGGCTATTTATTAATAAGTACATGTTAATATATTAATGTTCACTATCACGATTGCAGTTTTTGTTTAGAGAGGTTTAACTTCCAAACTCCTTCCCATCCTACAAATTAGGCCTACCTGCAGCCATGGCAGTATGAAGTAGGGGTGCCCAACCCAATGAAATGTTCATGGGCACCTCCCCTTTGGAAAATGCAAAACGAGAGCACCACCCACAACAAAACCCATAGTAATTTTATGTGCAATCACTCAATTTAAAGACATTTAACAACAAAATGTTAAGTGCATTTATTAAATTTCACAACAAAATATCTTTAATGCAGTTATGACATTTTGCAACTAAGGCTATTTTATGCAAATTTACAAAATATTGCAATTAAAAAATATATTCCTGCAGTTACAAAAATACAGCAGAAACAAAATGCAAGGTTGTGTTTCCATCCACTTAGTATATGAAGAGATTTCACTCAGTCTTCACTTTTAGTTGTGTAGCCCACCTAATGAGGCCTGAAATGCCAGTGTCACCCCAAAGAAAAGAGGATGCTGTCCATCGTCAGTAAACGGAAGTGAGAAGAGAGAAGTGTGTGTAGACTACCTGCACACCCTTCTTCTGTCACAGACGTTTGATTTTCTCCAAAAAGCAAACATGGATCAACTTTTGCTGATAAGAAGACACAGAAGACGACACCAAACGAGACTGTATGGCATTGCTCTTAATTAGACACGTCCACGGCGGTTCATAATGAAAAACTAATCATTTGTTCCTGCAGCGAACTAACTTTTCAGGTTTCAGGAACTATTTTTGGTGGATAGAAATGAGCCGAACAGTTTAAAATTAGGTTCGTGGTTCCATTCCATGCCTGTGGAAAAGGGCCCTCAGTCGATACCTTGGCAACGTCAGAATGTGTTGTTGCCTTTGATATTCAGTTACAGAAACATTCATCATTTAACTGCTTTGTGCTGCCTTGGGCAGCAAGTCAGCTATTTCCAGTTTCAGACACTCGCTATGGTTGCAAATATGCCAACATGGCAGATGATTTTGGCTTCATTTTTATAGAATGGAAAGGAGTGGGACAGTCATTGGTCAGGAACCATCAGCTTCTATTATTTTTTTACAGGGTGGTCCTGGAAAAAGCTGCTCTTTAACAGTAACGCTGTGGATGAAATGACTTTTTTGTGGCCCACCCTGTAGCTTCAATGGTGTCTTCAACTGCGTTAACACATTTGTGTTCTCTGTGGCCTTATTAATTATAATCAGACACATTTTCAGAGTCATATTCATTTCTGTGAATATAAGTAGTGTAAAAACCTGTATCCCCCAACATGGTGGGTTACATGCCTGGATCATAACATTTCCTGCGATATATTTCCCCGAAGTGGGAATGTGAAATGCGGTTATGTTCACTTTTTTGACACGTGTCATATTTCAGGAGTGAGAGAGAGGTAGGCCAATGACAAACTCCTTAACGCAAGACAGCAGCTCTTGGCGAAACGCTAACGCGCATTGGCACTGGGAATATTTTAAAGGCGGTTTTATGGAGCCGGCTCTGAAAGTTTATGAAGTTCATCCCATCTGCGTCACCTCGTATCTGGAGTCCTTTTCACCCCCACTGCTCTACACTCCCCTCCGCATTGTGTGGAGTGAGGAAGACTGGATGTGAAGGTTGAGTTGTGGCTAAAGGCGAAGTCAGTTCACGTTGCCTGTGTCGGAGATGACGGGCCAGGGGCGACGACCCTTTTCCTCACATTAAACCGCCTCTAATCTCAAAAGGCAAGCAAGGTCACAGGCCGTCCCGTCTCATGATGGCGCGAGAGGATCGTCGCATTCCCCCTTGCTTACTCAATCGGAGCATTAAGAATCAGAGCCTGTGTTTAATCCGAAACAATCCAAAGCCATTAAAGTCGAAGCTCCGTGATTTGCAGGTCGTTAAAATTCAGCTCAGCTGGGCTGGTTTAATTGATTTGCTGTGTGCTATGCCAGGCTGTCTTTTCAAAATTAGGGAACAGGTTCATTAGACGTAGGTTAATTGAATTCAAAGGCCAGAAGCTAAAGCATATATATTTATCACGTTCACTTCCAGCTCGTCATTTCGTTTCTGATGAACATTTCCTATTATTTATTTTTTAATTGTACGTCCGCACACACTGATACACAAGAATTTGCAGCTCAGGTGTCAACACAAGATTTTTTTTTTATTTAATGATTTAATAAATACATATTATTTGGACAAAAGTATTGGGACACCTGTGCATTCACTGTTTCTTCTGCTATGAAAAAGAGTAAGAACGTTAGTAAGGTGTTGAATTGTTATCATCCAACCTCATCCTCAACTCTCCAACTCGCCCAAGTGAGGAAGTGATGGATTGAGCACTTTTATTCCAGAGAACAGCTCAATTCTGGGGCAATTTATAGCCATCTAGCCCACACCTGGCATTAGACACGGTGCCAACAGGTTGTTTATCTGTTGCAGATAGTCCTATTCTATTGGCTAAATGCAATCAAATCCTCACATCAATGCTCCAAAATCTAATCATGGACAATTACTCCACCAAAGGCAGGATTGTTTCCCTCCAGATATTCCTTTATGTTACTTTCTGTCACACCAATATAAAACTATTTTAAGTTCAGTCTCGACATGAAAAAAAAGAGTTTATTGACCTGACCCTCCTGGAGTCAGACAAAACGATTTCCATTCCCAGACGAGGAAGTGGGGAAAACGGTTCATATGGTCCTAAAAAACAAAATAAAGAGAAATGCCAGAGTGGAGGCAGACAGTGGGCAAGCAGCTGTGAGAGAGAGAGAGAGAGAGAGAGAGAGAGAGACACGCTGAGTCAGCAAAATTC
Organism: Acestrorhynchus altus; assembly: GCA_034509495.1. Classification (NCBI taxonomy): domain Eukaryota; kingdom Metazoa; phylum Chordata; class Actinopteri; order Characiformes; family Acestrorhynchidae; genus Acestrorhynchus; species Acestrorhynchus altus. Next base: position 24,615,256 of record CM067519.1, on the reverse strand, counting down.
AGCCACAGCAGCAGAGACTGGCAGCATCATCCATAGCTGCCATCCACCGAGCTCTCGCTGTGCTCTGGAGGGCCTCCTGCACGGAGGGGAAATGACCTGCCTCCACCGAGCTGACACACACTCCGTCTTCAGCCCTCAAACTCTGGCTACTTTTTCTGCAGGAACATCATTTTTATAATTGAGCGCTTTATGTATAGGTGCAAATAAAGGTGTTTTCATTTTTGGGTGACAAATTGCTCCAGGGTGTCATCCGTCAGGGGATCGGGGGATGAGCGCCAGTCTGAAGGTGAGCAATGACAAGGGCTCGGGTGCGTCTTGTTCACCAAAAATGCAGAGTGATGAAGCGGTAGAAGTCTGCGAGTAGACACTCCGTCATCAGCTGGAAGCTGATCAGCACTGTAGCGAAGTAGATCAATTGAACTAGAAGAAGAAAATCAGTCAGCTAGAGTGACTGGGTATGCCACTTGATACAGGAACATCATCGTTTAGAACTTCCTCATGACTTTGACTTGCATGTCCTACAACAAAGTGAGGGTTTATACTTAATGCTGTACAAAACAAGTTGTATACACTGGTGGCCAAACTATGGGTGAATCATAGTTTACAGCTTTGAAGCTTCCATCAGATCAGTAACTGTGTGGGTATGTTCACGCTGCAGATACCGTGTTCTGTACTGTGTTCTACCATGTTGTTGTTTTTCTTTTTTTTCCCTGTATGATAGACATACAAGGCTTTTGTTCTTGATGGATGTTCTATGTAAGTGTACCTCTATGACACACTCTAAGACATAAATTTACCCCGTTGACAGCCATTGAGAAGGGGCGTTCCATTGGACTGTGAGAAGCAGGATGGTCATTTTGACAAATTGCCTGCCATCTAAGGTACTATCACCTTTGCTGGCCATGTTGTTGTGCATGAGAAACCTGGACTACTATGGACTGGAACCATATTGTCTTTAGTGATAAATCCAGGTGGAGTTCAGGGGTGAGTGCTGAGCACTTTAATCCTGCCTTTGCTGTGGAGCAACACACTGCCACCACAGCTGGTTTGATGATCTATGGAGCCATCACGCTTAACAGTCAGTCACCCCTAGTAGGGATATGTGGGACACTCAGCTCTTCGATATGTGCCGGACGACCAGTGGATGCGTTGCCTTTCACTGGCATTTTCAGCAGGATAATGCTCCCCACACAGCAAGATCTACCCAACAGTGCCTAGAACCTGTAGGCCTTCGTGCCCAACCATATCTCATCTTGTATCCAAGCCAGAGGCCCAACAAGGTACTAGAGCTTCCTTTCAATTGTACGGTTTTCCCCAGTAAAGGTCTTCTTTCACACTAATATTGAAACCACATTTATCTTTACATTCCTATATAGAAAGATTCAGGTCCTTCGTGGTGTGTTGGGTTTGTGAATGTGTTTAATATAATGCATAATAACGTTTTGTGAGGATATAATGTAACATAACACAATATTAAGGTTTTTTTTTTGGAACATAGAACATATAGAACCCACATTGTTGACACTTTTTTTTTAAAGAACATCACTTACTTTCTGAACTTCCACTGTTTACAGCAGAGCCACTCTTGGCTGCAGGCCTGAAAAACAGCAAATTAAACCTTAAGGGTTTGGGTGAGTGACAAGGATTTTACCAGATATGGACAAACAGCGTTCCCCAATCACACCTGTATGTTTTGTTAACTAACTGATTCTGCAGTTTATTACAGTGAACGAGCCCCTGATGGAGTCAGGCAGTCGGCCCAGAGTGGGAGGAAATGCACGGCTGGTTAAAGTCGGTTGACGGATGCTGTTAAATCTTTATTTCCAACGGTCACAGAAGGCAAAGGCACACGACAACCTCAAGGTTACAAACATAAATGTCAGGCCTTAACCCTCCAGGGTCCCCCCAAGTGCACACACCTTGAAATGTATCTTCTTATAGGTTATTTAATGTTTTTTTTATATGTAACCGAAACAAACAATGAAACCTTGTTGGGCCCCAGATAATACAGGTTCTCTCTGCAGAATGTTCAATCCAAACCACAGCAGTGTTTCTGAGCAGAAAAGAAGAGATTTTATCCTGCGTTTAATGAAAAGCCACTGCTATGCAGGCTGCATAATGTAGGTTTATGAAATGAAACGTTAATTTGTTATGTAATTACACAATTATACACTCCCACAATGCACATTTTATTCATATTGCCTCCATTATTTGAAATCTGTAGACTGGTGTTCTATGTTTTATATCTCAGGACCAGAGTAACCTACAGATATGATATATCAGTGTGTGTGATGAATTATCAGTGAGAAATCAGCAGAAATAGCTCAAATCACTCCTTTCCAACTGAATTAAATCCCAGTTTAAATGCCAAAGGAGATTCCAGTGTATGAGGGCAGGGCTAACGGTGTCACTGATATATAATCTGACATCATTGTGAGGCTCTGACATCATCAAAGTGTCTCTGACCGCATAGTTCAAACAGAGGTAAGATTCCTCCTGTCCCGATTCTCGCCCTAAGCCCTTTTTGAAGTGCACACTGTCGAAGGGTGAGTAAAAGGGCTGTAAGTGCTTAGGGCTTCCGAGAGTTTCAAGATGAACCAGGAACATGCTTTGCCTCGTGTCTCTTCACCTGTATACATCACTGCTGCTTAACGGCAAAATGCTGCCGTTTCCACAATGCTGGCTTTAACAGTTGCAGCTATTTTCACTGAGATGCTGTTCAAGTGGAGAAGTGTTCGGCAGCAGGGAATCATTTCCAGGATAATGAATCCCAGAAATAAGAGCATCTAAATTGGGTATAAATGGTGACATTGACCAAACAACAGGTACACAAACTGTTTACTTGTTGGCTTTAAAAAACAGATTCCGCTCACTGGGAGTTTATATTTCTCTGTTTTCCATCTTTATGAAAGTGTGATGCAGACTTACGCTTGTGCAAAATCAGTACTGAAGCCAGTTCTGGAGGCAGCGCTACCTCTGAGGCAGCCAAAAGCAATTGGATGTGGATGAAAGTGTGTTTTTAAGAAATATGTTTTATATGGTAAATGTGCATACACGCCCACTGTGCCTGCACACTGCATTTAACCCATCTAGTGAAACACACACTAGTGAAACACACACTAGTGAATTCACACACTAGGGAGCAGTGAGCACACGTGCCCAGGGTGGTGGGCAGCCCAATCTATGGCCTATCCAGTGAGCAGATGGAGAGTTTGCTCTAGGGCACGTTAGTCATGTCCTACCAGTTCAGGGAATCAAACTGGCAACCTTCCAGTCACAAGGCTGGTAACCATGGTTGTGTTGGCTTCTCAAAAAACTGCCTGGAAAAATAGCTGGCTAGACTCTAAGGCAGAATTTTCTTCAGTTGCTTGCTTGTTAGTTAGCTAAGCAATGTCATGCAATGTGATACATTCTGCACACATGCCGCCTCTTGGTACCCTCAGTGCTGCCATGCAGTCTTCTGAGAAATCAACGCCATATAAAAGAGAATTCCTTAAAAACAAACTGCCTACAGGTTCCTTTAAGTGGTTATTCTCTGAATAATTGCATTTGTTCTGCCTCAGAGGCAGCATTGTCTCCAGAACTGGATCGAGTAGTGATTTTGCACAGCGAGCCAGAGTTACGAGGGGGGTGCTTCAAGTGCTCGTGGGGAGCACTTGTGAGCCTCCGCTTCACTTTAGCCTCGTACACCTTCCACATTGTAAATGTTCAATAGGCTAGGGACCCTAGCTTGCTGGTCTTAAACTGCCCTAGGTAGTTTATTTTCAGATCGTAGAACTATCTTTCTTCCTCTGTGTATTAAATTTATATCATTTCAACCCTGAACCATGTTTTTAATGTTCCTACACAAATAGCAATTTTGGAAAAGGGCCACAGCCAGAGCGCTGATGAGTGATGTGGGACAAGGCCCATACAGACCAGCATTCTAATGCAGTTGTAGCTGATTTGGACGAGGCCCTCAGCCAGCGATTGCGCAGTGTTAAATGAGGCCAATGCAACACTAAGCAATGCAGCAGTGCTTATACCCATCTAGCCCACTTTGGTAATGGTAGGCTCTTTGGGTAGCATCATGGATTACATAATGATGACCAGCACCCATTCCTCGAGAACCCAGGGGGAACACAGAGGAAGGAGATGGGGATAAAAGGCTGCTGGTGTTGCAGAACTTATGTGGGTTAGTAACCCTTTTTAACTGTGTACCGTCTGTGAATAAACAGTATAATAAGTGATATAAACTGTGTCTGTATCATCGTGAAGCCTGGCACTTGTTTTGTTTTCTGCAATTCCGAACTGTTGTTCCCAGATTTGACCTTTGACCTTTGGTTTCTTGCTTTCTGGATGTGCATGTGCCTCTGCTAACCCTGACTGACAGTGCTTTGACCCCTGTTTTGAACCGTGACTATGACTGCTGGACTGATCCTGATAATAAAGGAAATCTGATCACTCATCCATCTGCCTGCAGCATCTTGCTGATACAGCCTCCTACAAACCATATCAATATCAATGATTTATTATGAGGATTCAGGCGATTGGAGTACAGCCGCATTTTCAGCACTGGACAAAATAAGCTTTGGGCTGCGTGTTAAATAATCCAACTGGTAAATGCTTGATAAATCTGTTTAGGTATTTTTCTTCTAATAGTGTGCAATAATGTGTGAAATGAGTCACAGACGTTCTTAAGAAGGTGCTTCAAATGGTTCTTTGACTTACAGGGGTTGGACAATGAAACTGAAACACCTGGTTTTAGACCACAATAATTGATTAGTATGGTGAACTAGGGCCTCCTTTTCAATTCGTCTTGGGAAGGACATTTTTTGGATACCATCCGGGTTAACACCCGAACATCCCTTTCAGACAGCGTCCTCTTGCGTCCACAGTTAATCCCTTTGGATGTGGTTGGTCCTTCTTGGTGGTGCTGACATCACCCTGGATACCGTGGCTCTTGATACATCACAAAGACTTGCTGTCTTGGTCACAGATGCGCCAGCAAGACGTGCACCAACAATCTGTCCTCTTTTGAACTCTGGTATGTCCCCCATAATGTTGTGTGCATTGCAATATTTTGAGCAAAACTGTGCTCTTACCTGCTAATTGAACCTTCACACTCTGCTCTTACTGGTGCAATTAATGAAGATTGGCCACCAGGCTGCTCCAATTCAGCCATGAAGCCTCCCACACTACAATGACAGGTGTTTCAGTTTCATTGTCCAACCCCTGTATTATGAAGATCAGACTTTGACATCTGCCAGATTCAGGAGATCCTGGGTTCCTCAAAGGTGCCTTCATTTGATATGTACAGTTTTTTTTTTCAGAGTGTTTTCAAGCTGAAATGCATGGTTTGTTATGAATTTGTAATGATTAAATAGACAAGCATATTTATTATAATAAGTGCTTTAAAATATGTGACAGTGAGTCAAATAAAATACAAAATCAAGTTGAATGTCCTTTATTTATTTTTGTTGTGTATGTATGTATCAGTATTATCCCTTCTCAGGACTCAAGACAGAAAGCAAATAGGCCTTCCCTTTACATTTTCCTCTATAACCCAGTATCTGGGTCAGTGACCATTAGCCCCGCCCCTTCTCTCTGACCAGTCAGAGTCTGTATGCAGGTTGAACATGTACACGTGGGTCTTGGGTTCTAAGAGTTAAGCTATACAGGGCATATGGAACCATTTTGCTCAATGAATAAATGTGTAATATTTTTTGTCTCATATGTTTGATTTGGTTCTCACCTAATTGTAGGACATTTAGGAAAATCTGATGTTTTGGTCAAATTTATACATAAAAATAAAAAATTCTACAGGGTTTACAAATTTCAAATATCACTCTTCGCTACAGATGTCGCAAAAATAGAGGCAGTAATCCTTTAAGTCGACAGTGTGACAGTCACCGAAAGGTGGTCCTAAGGCTTAAATCTTGGCAACGCTTGTCCTAACCATGAGTCCTCCCTTATACCCTCGTGTACAAAACAAAATAAAGTTTAATGGTCCACAGAGAGGCCACTTCAGCTCTCTTAAGCCTTGCATGAGGCAATTAGTTGAGGTGATGAGTTGGAAAATGATTGCCTTGAATCTTCTCGACTCCCACCCTCTATCCTTCGCGAAGAAAAAGAAAAACAGCTCATCTTATTTGGATATAGGTGAGCTTAGCTCTTACTGTAAACATTATTAACTTAATGAAAAAGCCCAGTGAAGGAAACACAGTAGTTTCTCCTAAGGAGTTCAGCCGCATGCCGTTAATTACGTTTTACAGATGGCACGATAAAAGTAGCGCTGCTTTCCTGTAAACCTTATATTACTGTGTTTTCCCAAGCACTTGCCCTGTTTGAGCTAAATTGTGTAATTTAGCTGTGTGGCTTCCAGTGCTGTGAGCACAAAAACACAGAAGCTGGGAGAACTTGAAAGAGCAGGCAATCCGACCCAGCAGCAGCTGTTCTCCTGGTTTTGTCTTATATCCTCAGTCGAAACGGCTTTATTAGGCCACTCAATCAAATCAATCAAAAGCAAATTACAGAAATGAATTCTCTCCAATTATCATGGCGTGGAGTCTTTTTATGTAAGCGTGCTATCTCATAAACCTCTAGACTTGTTTTTTTATTTTTTTTAAACCATTTGAGTGAATGAGATTCTACCCAAATGGAGTGAAGCTGTAGTAGAAGCTCATTTCTTCGTAGTCAACATCAAATAACTGGAGTTCTGCGTTCTTGGTCTAATGCCAAGCTTACTCTACATCATTGTCTGTCATGATGTTAAATAATTTTAACAGGACTAACGTGTTAATAACCATATAATGCATTACTGTAGATACAGCATAACAACCATCTAGCAATATCATAACTGTGCTGTTGCCAAGTGGTTGCTATGTGGTTCCTAATATATACCTGCTGGTCACTAGGGTGTTGCTCAGTGGTTGCTATGGTGTTCTTAATATTCTGTTGAACAAATCTATACAGGTGCTTTAATATCAGGTGGTTTCACACAACTCCAGTGTCGTGGTTCCACCTTTCTCTTTCACCAGAGAATGCGCTACCTTCCGATTGGTCAACATCAAGGAATATGTCATAGGACAGGGGTGTCCAATACAAGATAATACAAAAATGATTAAGGACATTTAGGTTGCGTTTTAATTTTATTTATATAATTTTAACTTTTTCAAATCTTTTACTTTACTTGTTTTGATGTTATGTCACACCAATCAGCCATAACATTAGTGCCACTGACATGTTGTGATAAATATTGATTATCCACAGTGGCTCCTGTCAAGGGGGTGAATAAAGTTAGGCAGCAAGTGAACAGTCAGTTCTTAAAGTTGAACCTGTGAACCTGTGAAAAGGTCATTAGCATCTAGCACTCACTGATTCTCAAAATAGTCACACCTCACAACTTACAGGGCATATAACTGTCCACAAGGGGGCGCTCATAGCACACAGTGTATTTACGGCGGAGGTGTAAAAGTGAGTTATACCCCATAACTGTAGGGGGAGCCCAGGAGCAGAAAAATCCCATAATAATCTGTACGGTTTGCTTCAAATAACTCTTTGGACCAGCACACTTCCAGGCCTGGTGTAAATCTCATATCACTTCGACTTGTCAAAGATGTGGCCCTAAGATTCAATTCACATTTCGAGTCCAGCTGTCCTCTTCTGAGCAGATTTGCTGTTTGTGTTCTCCGGCTGGCTCGGTGCCTGGAGCAGCTCGCGGCGCCAGGTGTTGCTTTATTTATCGCACGAGCCACAGTGACCTTTACCTTGGCGCAACACCGCCAGCCCAAACCTCTAAACCTCTAAACCACCCACCATGCCTGCTCTCGGCCCACTTTCAGCTCACCTGATCACATGCCCCTCTGCACCTCCGAAATCAGCTGAACAAGGCCTAGACAGACCCCTAGGTGTCGACTAAAAAAAGCATTAAACCTTTTGAAAGCTCAGTATTTGCTTTCAGAGGCAAAATGCCCTCGTGAGCTCATATGTTGGGGCTGCATAATAAGAACCCAGCAGCTCTAATGCCCCGCTTGCAGCCGACTACAGTAGAACGTCGAAAATATCTAAGCTAGAGCCAAGCGCCTTGGTGTGTAGGTTATTACCCACATTAAGAGAGGGGGCTGCCCTGCAGAATGGCGCCGGTGGCTTTGCCGTTGATTAATAGACTAGCCTGCTGCACTGCGAGAGTAAGATAATGAAGGAAGCAATGCCCTCTGTGTTCCAGCCTGTGTTGCAGCTTTTATCTGGTTCAGATTTAATGATCAATCACCCGGGTTGCAAATGGATGCAGTTAGACTAAATCAGCACTGACTTAAACTCTCTCGCCTCCGACACTTCCCACTCTGTCACCAGTAGAGCAGCTTCAGCCGCGCTCCGCATTGCTGGAATGTAATGATTTCATCCCGCCATCCTGATGGGGCTGACTGGTGGTATGTGCAGAGCTGGCATTGGCTCAAAACACCAGGTGTGACGTTATCCGTTCCCTGGGTAGCAGGTGGCTAAGCGAAGCACAGCTGTGGCGATGCACACGTCGATTTCGTTCGAGAGTGTGTGTGTGTGTGTGTGTGTGTGTGTGTGTGTGTGTGTGTGTGTGTGTGTGTGTGTGGCAGATGTGTTGTCTATAGGAAGGAATCACACTGACATGCTTTGGTCCAAATGTGCTTGTCAAGTACCAGTAACTTAGACGTTTATTCTGTCCATTGACGTAAAACGCTGCAAGGTGGAGGAACAAACAAATCAACAGTAATGGTCAAACACAGCCGTCCTGTGGTCACAGCCATCTGGTCAGTAACACAGATAGACATATTAGAGATCTCGATAGCTGTTGGGTGGGGGAAGGTTCTCTGGATGATTCTGGGTAGGTTCCGGACTCACCACAACCCTGATCAGAAAGCAGCAGATAAGAAGATGGATCAATGGATGGACAGTGCTGATAATCGCATTGTTTCTCTCTGTTTGGCTCTGGTTGCAATTTTCTTCTTTCTCAGCATACTTTAAAGCTCTCATTATCTCCTCCAGGTCACTTCTGCTCCCAAACAGCCCTCTTATAATAAGAACATGTTCAACATCATGCCACAGGTCAGCACTCATTCTAAAAGTAGTCACTGGTAAACAACTTCACCACTAAGGAGTTTGTTCGGTTCATTTATTGCTCAAAAAGATCAGATGCACTGAGTGATTTATTAGTCTAATTATACATTTGTGGAGCTCAGTAAGTCTGAGATAAATAGATGATAACAGTGATGTATCGGTCGAATGTTTTAGTAGAGTTCAGTAAAACTGACATATCTGATAACAGTGATTTATCAGTCTACTCATGCTTTAGTAGAGTTCTGTATTTAGATGCATCCATTCTGGAGGATGGGGAAAGGTGGACCTGCATACCTGAGGTCCTGTGCATGGCCCTAACAGACCAAAACCCTCTGCTGGAGATTTCAACTGGTTTAATGCAAACATCTGGATTCGACATTTGATGCTACGTTCCTGATCTGCAGTGTAGGCGTGCTAATACAGTAATCATGGTTTTGATGGGTGAGGTCAACTATGGGCTGTTTGGGATTTTAGCACAAAGCTCTGTATCCGATCGCCCTTACTACTGGCATTACTGGTGTGTTATTGCATGGACAAAAGTACTGGGACACCTGCTCATTCATATGTATCAAAATGAGTTTATTCTGCTTTTGCTTGCATAGCTGTACTAACTGCCCGACGGAGACCTTCAACTAGATTTTGAAGCATTGTTGGGAGGGTTTGATAGAACTCAGTGACAGTGAGGATGATCACCACCCCATCTCATCTTTAAACACACAACTTCCCTACTCATTCCAAAAGTAACATATTGAGCACCATCATCCGGAGAACAGTTTCAGTGCTCCACAGCTCAATGCTGGTGGGCTCAATAGCCCTCTAAGCCATGACTGACATTAGGCAATGGTGCCAAGCACAGGGCCCATAGCTTCATATTTAACTCTTCCAGTGAGTCCTATTCTATCGTTAGTAGTGTGCATTTGCACATCCATGTCAGCAGTGGCTGCAATTAAAGTATGTGCATTCATTAGAAGGGCTGAACATAAAGTGTATTTATGATGCAATTTTTTTTCGGACGTTGCTTTAAACGAACAGGCACCTGCTGATCTGACTGGCGCCAAAACGAGATGAGCTTTTGTGGCCAATCCAGCTTGATTTATCTTCTTCAGATTGTTTCCCGGTACATAATGCACCTATAATGCCTGTAACGGGGAACGGTAATTGGGACGTTTGGGGGATAATGGCTGGAGTTGGCAAAGTTCGCCTTAACAAATCTGTTTTGATTCAGTGGCACTAAATGATGCACACCCTGCGCGGCCTTTTCCATTACTGTAGCACGAGGGCCATGCAGCCTTGTTAAGAAAACCTACATCATTAAGCTCAAGGCAAGCTCGACAAAAAAGGCAGGAAGCATTAGGGGGGAAAGCATGAGTTTCGCCATTCAAGAGGAAAATTATTTTAATGATCTCATGTCCTCATTCTTTGAAGCACTATCCTTGCAGAGAGGCTTGTGATGAGAGCAACCAGAGCTGCATACAATGGGACGAGGGGAAACAGACGGCTTTCTCCAGGAAAACACATTGAGGAGAGTATCATAATACAGCGATGCTAAAAAATGGCCGAGCTTTTCTTAACGATCTTATTTTGAGCCTCTGTAATGCGCTCTCAGCCTCGTCTTTTCTGCAGGCTGATGCTGTGTAATGCAATTGTTGCAGTAGTTCCATATTCCGACACACAACTCACAGTCTTCTCTCTTACTCCTGGCAGCGCCGATGGTTCTGCCCAGCTGTAGTCGTATTTGAGTGACTGCGTTTCATGCTGTTAATATACTGAGACACACACCGAAATAAGCAACTGGTGTGTGTGTGTGTGTGTGTGTGTGTGTGTGTGTGTGTGTGTGTGTGTGTGTGTGTGGTGTGTGTGTGTGTGTGTGTGTGTGCTGCATCTTTGGTTTCAGCAAATGATTACGGATAGACTGGCTCAGTCAGACTGACATCACAATAGATCTGCGGAGTGTGTTCTGCTTTTATCTCAAAATGCTAATACACACACACACACACACACACACACACACACACACACACACACACTTAGAAAATAGCACCCCACCCACTCTCTCCTTCAGCTCTAAGAAGCTTTACTTTACATTTAGCCAAACACATTAAACTTACACTGCATTTAAATCTGTTTATCACACATCAGTGTTTTATGAGATGGAAAAAATAAAAGAATTTAAATATTTGTCTGAATTTGTTTATTTTGCTTATGAGGACTCAAACACTTCTCAGAAATTCTGTTGGGAATTGACCATCCATAATGTTTTTGAGCTGAAAATGCAATATGTTTGACAGGTTATTTGTAATGATTAGATAGGATATTTATAATATGTTGTACAAAATACTTGCCAGTGGCCTAAAAAAACAAAACAAAAAGACAACCTTAATTTTCTTTATTATTTGTATTATTTATATATGTATTAGTATTATCCAATTGCAGGACTTTTATTCTGAATTTTGAAAACACTGTAAAACACTGTGTGAGCAAACTTCCCTCTCTCTACCCGTTTTCATTTATAACCCAATATTTGAATCAGTGAAATCATTAGCCCCACCCACTCTCATTGATCAGTCGGAGTCTGCATGCAGGTTGAGCGTGTTCACGTGGACAGAGAAAGTGGGATCTGAAAGGAGTCGAAAACAAGTGAATTGGATCTGTTTTCTGAGCTCAATTATCAATTCATTGATATATAAATCACATAATGCTGAGAGAGGGTAGACTTTTAGTTTGTGTGTCATATCTGTAGGTTACTCTGGTCCTGAGTACAAGACTGCGGATCTCGGGCCCTAACAGTAATTTACACTGCATTTAAATCTGTTTATTGTACACGAGTCTGTTAATCCGTCAGTATACTAATTCGAGTCTGAGAGGGCACAGTTGGTCATGCCCTCTCTGAGTGGGTAGAGGGCATTGTCTCTGTCCACGTCACACCTCGTGCAGTGCTGCCCCCTGTGCTGTCTGTGCACCATTGTATCGGGGGTAGATTTGACATGAGTACTACAAGTAATCTGATCCAAAATTACAGATGTGTTGAGTACACATGACCATGACACAGAGCAGAGTCGAGTCGAGTCGAGTCACAGTAAGAGGTGAAAGAGTGCAGCAAAGACTGGTGGGAGAGGGTCGTACTGAAGGAGTTAACACCACAGTCTCACCCCCAGCCAGTCAAATCCGGTTCCTAACGGCCTCTCCAACCAGAACGTACTTAAACATTCCGACTTGGAATGTAATCGGATACAGGTTGAATGGATTTAATGGAAATTGTATTTGAAATGTCTTCAGTCGGACTAACCTATTCCGACTGAGGGCTGAACATGGATGTATTCTGATTCGATTGAGCTTCGGATTATTAACAGATTATCCGGCTGCTGTCATTCTCTTTCCTTTGCTTTCTCTTCAACCCTGTCGGGCTGTTTTTCTTTTCTCTCCCTTATTCTTTCCTTTGTACTTTCTCTATCATCTTTTCTCTCTTTATTTGCTTTCTCTCCCTTTTATTCTCTTTCTTTTGCTCTTCCTTTTATCTCATTCTCCTCTTCTCTATCATTTTGTGTGTGTGTGTCTGTGTGTATGTGTGTGTGTGTGTGTGTGTGTGATGTCCCTAGTTAAAGCAGGTGGCATGTGCATGTGCATGTGCTTGTGTGTGTGTGTGTGTGTGTGTGTGTGTGTGTGTGTGTGTGTGTGTTTCTGGTCTTTGTGCTTGACTCTATTTCTCAGTATTAAGGTCGAGCTCCACTGCGGACTCCTTTAGGTGGGTGCTGTGGGGTTTGGTGATGAGGGGGTGTAATTACCACTCTGACGGCCCCCGCTTTTCACCGTACCTTCTGTCCAAGCACACGTTCCCATCAAGCTTAGCGTCTCCGTGGCAACCGCGCTTAAAGGGGATGTGATTTACATGTCTATTAGTCTTATTTGACTAATCATAACGAAAGGCTTCAGACGGAGAGGCAGCAGAGGATGGTTCTGTGTGTTCCGAGTGCAGGTTTAGAACATCCTCTCATTAGCGGGTAAGAACTGCGAGTGCTGGGGCCTGTGATTTGAGTATTAAACCGCAAGGAGAGCTGTTGTCAAGGCAGCCAGAAAAAGATGTGCCCTTGTTGACCTTAAAGCTGTAGTTTGACAAAGAGTCAAAATTCTCACATGTTTAATGTAGTCATATGTAGTCGATCATCTCTGGCACCCCACCCATTAGCATTGAGAGCATTGAGTAGAGTGCATGCCTATAGCATCACAAATGGTTACCGAGCATTAATTAGCAGTATATAATTTCTATCGTTACCACTCCAGGCTCAGCATGCTGCTAACTGCACTATGGATCTTTGGTGACGTAGGCAGGATTGTGTAACGAGTCCTGTAGTATTCCTCTGCTGCCTCAGTCCACATGCTTACTTCACTTTAGATGTCGCTTCTGTATCTCTCAGCTTGTCAACAATTGCACGTGTAAAGTGTGTTCTATAGGGGTGGCTCAAAGTGCAAAGTATACTTCACAACTCTAGGGGGAGTCCACGAGCAAGAAATACCTCTCCTTTATACATTATATAAAGAAACACAAGCACATGTTCTGCATAAGTAAATCATGTTGAAAACTGTATGTGTCTTAAAGAATCAGGCTTGCATGTTTCATGTATGATTGTGAAGAACATCTCAGCTGGGAAAGAACTTTCACATCCTTTTGCACGTTCTTCGCACCCACATACCTCTATTACAAGCATGGTTCTGTGGCATCGAAAGAACCACTTGGAGCACCTTTATTTTTAAGAGTCTCTTCTCAATGCAGGGTATCACAATCAGCCATCAGCCCCCCACATAAGAGCCAAAAGTTAAACATTGCAGTGACACTTTCAGTCCTGATTAGGTCAGCAGAAAACAGGTAGCTCTGAAATACATGGCCACTTAATAAGGGCCGAAGTTGCTCTCCTACTTCAGCCCTCAGGAAATGGGCCACTGCTCCCTCCAGAACACCATTTGTCCATTTTCCACCTCATCCAACTGTAAAAACCTGTTTTATAAAATGTAGGTATTTTGATTATTAGGTTTTCTATCTATTGACTAAATGGACACTTAGTTCCTAATTATTGCTGCCCAGTGTGTACAGGGTGGGACTAAGAAGTCAACAAGCTTCATCACCAGTCACATAAACATTCAAGTGGTTGACAAGAGTTTATATTGTATATTATGTATTAATATATAATAATATGCAGTTAAAATACTTGCCAGTAATTATTAATTTATTATTTATGCATGTATCAGTATTGTATCCCTTCTCAGGACTTTTATTCAGAATTTTGTGACATCATTAGCCCCACCCCCCTCACTAATTAGTCCAAGTCTGCATGCATAAATCTGGGGCGCGCTAACTTATTCTCATTTCTCTTAATTGCAACCCATATTCTGAATGTAGCACTGTTATTCTGTTCCACAGTTTTAGTGCTTTCCCTGCTTCCAGCACACCTGACCCAACTATTCAGCTCATTAACAGACTACTTTTATGTTAAAACTGCTGAGTTAAGGCAAGACAAACACTGGGAATCCAGAACCAGAACAAACACTGTGAATCTAGAACCAGGACAAAGACTGGGAATCCAGAACCAGAACAAACACTGTGAATCCAAAACCAGGACAAAGACTGGGAATCCAGAACCAGAACAAACACTGTGAATCCAAAACCAGGACAAAGACTGTGAATCCAGAACCAGGATAAAGACACATTGGTTTAATCTTTTTGTCCAGACACCCCTCGTTCATCAAGGGATTCAGTTCATTAGCTGATAACGAGGTACTATAATCAGGGGGTCCAGAATTCTGCAATGTGAGGGAAGGAACTGTAGGATGGAGCAGAGAATCTAACACTAACTTACAAAACCACATTCCATTCAAAGAGCTGTTTGTCCTCTTTATGAAACACAGTGGGATCCTTTTCCCATCCAGACGTGAAGAGCTGGTGGACTTTTAAAGGCTTTGAGAGGCTACTCAGAATAGGAAAGGGGCAAATTCTATTTCTATTGGTCCACTCGTCCAGAAATAATTATACAGAGCAGCTACAGAAAACTAAAACTGGACAAACTAAAAATGAACAAAAGTGGAGATACATGGTTTTCATTGGACAACAGTGATATATAAAAAGAAACTAATTTGGCAGTTTTTCCACCACTTTTTTCAAAAGAAAAGTCCTGAGAAGGGCTAATGCTGAAACATACATACATAAAAAACAAAATAATTAAAAAATAACAAAAATAATACAGTTTTTTATTATAAGGTATTTTATTATTTATTATTTTTATACATTTTCAGCTCAATAACACTCAGGATGATCAATTTCCAACAGGATTTCTGAGACAGGAAGTGTTTTTGCAGTTCACCATCAGCTGTTTGACTTGTTGAGCCCACGTCTGCCAAGCTGTGTTGTACTGTATATGATTGTGGCTGGTTAGGCAGTCCGGTGGTCATCTTATTATTCAAGGTTGTATTGTGTGCTTTTCAGCATGGCCAGTTTGGTCCTTAATCGACTGAGCTGACAGTGAGTACAGGTCAGGAAACCTCACCCCATTGCTAAGAGTTTGCTTATTAGTGTAGGACAACCTGTCTTTTGCTGACAAGCTGTTAGAATCACTGGAAAAGGTGTCTGGATGATCCATATCCCCATTTTCCTACTTGATACCACTATGTGAAATGTAACTTTCTGCCACCAGTTAAGCCCCGTCTGTAGAACACGACACGTTTAAATATGTTCAAACAAAACCATGTCTCTGCTGGTCAGTTTCATAAAAGAACATTTTCAAAGTGATCCTTGGAAACTTTTCCATGACCTTGCAGTTCAGCTGAGGCCACATGTAAAGATGGTCGGAAAACATGCCAGAACAGAGAGAGGGAAAAAACCCACACCGATGAAGAAGGGCTGAGCTCTTTGTCACTTTGGCTAAGTGAGTAATTGGACCAAACTGATGGTCATTCATTAGATCCCCCCTACACTGGCCCGAACATGATTTAAAAGCATCTCCCCTCCATTCATCAGCTGCTGACTGTTCGTTAGTTTAAGGGGGAAGGGATGAGAGTGTGTGGAGCTGGCTGTGGACACAGCACACACCCGCAGGCTCAATGGCTCCAATCAGGTGGGAAAAATGGCTCCCGTTACGGAAAGTGCAGAGACACCTGCCGAGCGGCCAAAATAAAATATGAAAGCGAGTAAAGAAGTGAGCGCTTTCAGCAGTGCTCTGGATGAAAGATCCTGACTGTGTGCTTCACGACTGCCGATTGGTCTCCACTGCGGGGGCTTCCGGCCCTGGTGGGCTGTAGATACACTACAGAATGTTTGCAAAATGAAATTCTGTGTTTTAAAAGACTCAGTTGCTGGAATAGGTTGACGGGAAGCAAAGACAGTTGAAATTGATATTGATATTTGATATTTTATACCCTAATGATACTATAGAAGAAGTACTTTGGATCCTTTAAGACCCTTGTTTATGCAGAATCATGTTTGGTTCCATGAAGAACCATGTTTTTATAGGAGGTGTGTTAAGAACACTTGGTAGAACTGGTAAATCACACTCATAGGCTACATTCACGGAGCAGGTTATAATTGCGTGTGTGCATTTGCACATCTATGTGAGCAATAGGTGCAACTGTATATAGGGACCTTTGGGAGCTTAAGATTAAGACTAGACCTGGATGACATTTTCCTTTCTATAGAGGATCTTCATTCAGAATCCTGGGTCGTCCAGGACAGGGGGGCTGTAATAAAAATGATTGGTGGTCACTGTTTGAATGCAGTGTTTGTATGAAGGTTGTTTCCTCAAGCAAAGTACATCGGGGGTGGGGGGGGGGAGTTAAAACTCAATTAAGCCATTTTATTTTAGGGGTTTAGTGAACACGGTGTAAGACATGGAGTGTATTCAGAATCCTAAGACAACGCGAAGGTTAATTTCTCTCTGGGAAACCCATATTGTGTGTCCAGTCAGGGTAAGATTAGAGTTAGAAGATGGAAAACAACCATTTTATCAATTTATGAAGCTGGAATGATGGTGTAGGGAAAGACAAAGACACCCAATTTGCCATTTGTATAGGACACACAGATGGAATTTTGCCTCCACCTTTTATGCAGTGAACACACACATACACAATGGGCAGACACACACCGCAGCAACACAGTCCACATGTGCCAGCCTCTGCTGCGGCGCTCAGGGGGCAGTTTGGTAGCAGTTAACTTATCATTTCGGGGACTCAAACCAATGACCTTGCAGTTACAAGGCAGCTTGAGGCCTGGAAAGGGGCTGTGTCCCAAATGAACAAAATCAGTCAGGTTGCAAGTCAAGTCTAAATCTATTTGTATTTGATTGAAGTGCAAGTCATAAGGTGGCCTTTTCATTGGTGGACTGATGAATTGATCATAACTACATACAGAATGCCATCAGTAATATTGGAATAGTATAAAATGCACCAATGCTGTATAAATATATATATATATATATAACGATATAAGTATCTAAGATGTGGGTAATACACTGGCAACTTTCTACATAATGATGAAGGGCCAAGGCAAAATTGCCAGAAGGAGATTTTGAAAGGGCAATGCCATTTAAATTGCTTCCAAAACATCTTTTCTATGAGATTTTTTTTCCAGACAGTCCACAAAGCCAAAGCAAAAGCGAACTGACCAGTGGGCTTACACAAGTCGAATTTTAGATTCACTTAAGTCTGAACCAAAAGCCAAGATTCTCACATTCCCTTTAGAAATGTCTCTCTTTGTGAACGCTGACTCACATCTCACTTTATTGCTGACTCCCTGCTGGACCGGGTCTACAGAAAAAGGAAGGGGGTGGAGAAACTTCCACCCAGCATTTGGTGTCGTCGCATTTACAAAACACATTCAAGTTCACTGCAGACTTTGTTCCCTGTTAAAAATCTTCATGATCCGAGGGCTGTATCATATGTCCTCGGGCCGTTCGAATCCAAACACTGGTCTACCTCTGTATCTCTCTTTCTGAAGACGCTGTTTTGTATGGGAAGTGCTGTGAAGATACTTGATATCAAAAACTGTGATATCAATGAATATTTGGGAGAATTGCCTTCAATTTCGCAGTTTTACTGATGCTCACTCCATACAGAGTTATGCACGTATTCAATCTGTGATACAACACTGACTAATATTGCTCAATGTTAATGGGAACAATGGGAAAGCAAGGTAGTGACACAAACAAGGTGGTGAATAGAACCAATAACAGTCAAATGGTGGTCTCAGAACAAACAAGGGCATGAGCCAAATGCAATCAGAAGGTCTCAGATCTAAGACGTATTTCAGTAGAAGGTTTTAGTAGAAATGATGCAGTGATTAGAACTAATCACAATCAACAGGCTGGTCCAGAAGGAGAGAAATGGTGATTAGAACCAATCACAGTAGGAAGAGGTCTCAGAACAAAGTGTCATGATTAGAACTGATCACAGTCAGGAGGTCTTAGGACAAATAGAAAGATTTGAGCCAATCATATTCGGGAGGAGGCCTTAGAATAAACAATGTTATAATAAGAACCAATCACATTCAGGAGGAGGCCTCAGAATAAACAATGTGATAAGAACTAATCACAGTTCGGAGGAGAACCAATGAAAGTCAGGGGGAGGTCTCAGAATAATGTCCTGATTAGAAACAGTCAGCTGCTTTTGGATTTGGACCACAGTGGGGGGTGTTGTGGTCAGAACAAGGTGTTTATTAGAACCAATCCACAGTCACTGGGAGATCTCAGAACCAATTTTGTGGAGATTAGAATCAATAAGACTCTGGAGGAGGTCTCAGAACAAACATCAAGATGTGGAGTTCAGTTCTTCAAACAATATTCATCACAAATCCATGTGACAAAATACGTTGTTTGGCTTCAAAACGTCTTTCTCACTTGATGTACGCTGCCGGCTTCACTCTAATGAAGGCTTAGGGAATGAGCTGAGTTCAGTCAGGATTCCTGAAACAGAAACCCCTGAAGACTGCAGGACAAACAGACTGTAGAAGCAGGACTGGAGAACACTTGCCTGCTCTCACTCTTCACTGTTTGGAATGGAGCAAGCTGTCAGTTCAGGCAGTGTGTTATAACTCCAGAGGAATCCGAGCCGCTCACCAAATCAGATTGATTCTGCCTCTGAAATTCTGATGTCACAGCTGGCGTAGCTTGGGCAACAACTGACATTTAATCACTGGGGAAATGAAATGGGTATACTTTATATAATTCTTTTTGAAAATGAATTGAGTGCTCACAGATTTATGCACTAAAAATAGTTTTGTTTTTCTGACAAAGGAGCCACGAGTATCATGTCCAATACGTCCACTGATGAACATCAGACACCATCAGGCCCTAATGTATAAGAACACCGTCCTCTGGTTCAAACAAAGGGTCTTTGCTTGACCAGTTGCCCTTTTCCCTGTTTTTGAGGGATTTCCAACTCCTGTTATTATGTTGTTATGGCAAATGTAATTACATGGGTCATTAATGTTCTGAAGGGTTGGAAGGGTAAGCGATATTAATTATTATGGCTTGTTTTGGTGGTAACTTGTAACTGTTCCAGACTTATTAGAGGGAAGGAGTTGTCCACATGTGACATACTTTTATTCAGCAAAAAAATTGAGTAGTATTTTTATGAGACAGTGACACATACCAGATCTTTCATTTTCAGGAGATCCTAAGCTAAATAGGATGTGATTGCTGATGCCTAGCAACCTCCAACAAATATCTGGCATGTTTGACATCTTAATATCATCTCCATGAAGGGCTGCAAATGGTCACCACTCAAGGGGGACCAGTCAATAGCTGTGTTTGGGTGGACCAGTGGACCCAACCCATGCCATAAGAATACATCCAACACTAGTATGGAACCACCACCAGCCTCATGGGGTCTGCATCACACATGAACCCTACCATCAGCCACTGTACTGTCCATCGTGGGTGGTAATGCCTTCTATGACACATTCCTTCTGGGCTTTAGGATTCATCCCACCAGAAAAACCTCATCCATATCCAAAGACAGAGCTTTAGGCCATTTAAAAGCAGAAAACTGAGCTTGACATTAGTTTCATTTTTCATTTCAGCTTCATTCAGTTAAAAAACATTTTTTTTTCACGTGAGTTCATTGTCTGTTACAATCCTGTGTCAGTTATGCAAAGACTGAAATCATAGTCAGCTTCCACACACACACACACATTCACACATATTGTTGCACTGACTGCCAATGAGAACAGATGACAGGGTGACACTTCTGCATCCTTTCCCACTTAGCCGTGACTGACGCAAATTTCAGGGCAGGCAGAAGAAGCTGCTCACATGACAAAAGACAGTGGCAGCGTCCTCATCGGGGCTCAAAACGGCCCAACTGCTAATGATGATAATCAAAACATCACAGAGACTGTACAAACAGGGTCTTCTCCACCGGCAATGAGACGGATGGGAGAACGTCCTCCCTGGCGTCCTTCTCAAACTTGAATTGGCAGCATGTTCTGGTGAACTGCCTGTTTAGAAATTGAGGATCACCTTCTGCTAGAGTTAGAGCTACGGAGAAATTTGTTTGGCGTCTTGCTTTCCAGGACTGATTTTGTTTGTCAAGAAAAGCTGTGATGTCTTTCAAAGCAGGGGTGCATACAAGGCCCATCCAGCAACTATGTAACAGCACAATCCTAAACAACTGAAATACCATGGCAACCATCTAGCAACACTATAAAACCATTTGCCAACACGATAACGTCCACCTGAAATACTGTGGCAAGCCATGAGCCACCACTTAGCAAAACTATAGCAACCACCTACAAACACTATAGCACCATCTACAACAATTAGCAACCCATATAATCCACTTGTAATACCATAGCAATGCCTTATCGTCCACCTGAAATAAAATAGCAACCACAGAGTAAAACAGTGTCCACATCTTAGCCTCGTAAGCATCTGGAAGTGGGAGTTAAATGTATTATTAAAAGATTAGATTATGATGTATCAATGCAGGCTGTGTTTTATAGGTTTCTAAATTGCCCAGTCACACTGTTGAAAAGAAGATGATTTTCTAACTTCCAGAAAATGGCTGGTTTGGGTGGGCATGCCACCGATGCACAAGCCAACCTGGGCATCTGCTAGATTGTTTGCAATGGTCTGGCAGTCAGTGTGCTGAGCTGATACTGCATGGCTGCAGTTACAGTTTGCAATGCCAGATTTGCAGGTTGCAATGCTCACACAAGTGCAAGCAAGTTCATGCAGGTGGGAATTACTTCTTCTGTGGGACCGAGTGGGATTACTTTGGATGGGGAAAAGCAAATATTAGATCATGATGAAGTTTTAAAGACTTTCACTGTCATTTCTTTATGCTAATAATTGCTATGCTTTTCAGTGTTACTGGGAATAATACATGATTAAAAATGTAGATTGACCCTTGCTCAAGGGTACTTTTTCATATCCTTCCAGTTCAAGGAATTGAACCAGCAACCGTCAAGTCACAAGTCTGGTTTCCAAACCACCAGGTCATGGCTTCCCCTAAAATGAAGGCCTGGACTTTAAATGCCTATAATGAAGAGCAATAGTGTAATTTCACAGCCATAGGGTGGCCCTACAGTCTAACTGCTGCTCATTAAGAGTGAGGAAATCAAACCAAAGTTCAAATCCCAGCAAGAGCTTAGCAGTCCATTATCGAAGCCTTGCAGCCATGGAATGTCAGATGTTAGGGGGAGCTCTAACCTGCAGTTGGGAATAAACGGTGTGTAGAAGTGTGTAAACTAACTTAACTCGAAAATCCTCTGCAGTCATTTAAGCATTTAAGCAAATTTATTGTCACTGCTTGACTAGATCCCTTTGAGTGCCGCCAATGCTTTTAAATGTTTAGCCCCATCAGGATCTGGGTCTATACTTACAGAAGTAGTTCTCATTCTCATTACT
Source organism: Acestrorhynchus altus (assembly GCA_034509495.1). Lineage (NCBI taxonomy): Eukaryota > Metazoa > Chordata > Actinopteri > Characiformes > Acestrorhynchidae > Acestrorhynchus > Acestrorhynchus altus. The sequence continues at coordinate 24,593,300 of CM067519.1, read as the reverse complement.
GCACCATTTCCACACAATAAAATAAAACACACCTGAACTCGTTAGGCCCTTGTTGGACCCACTTTTGGCAGTATGTGTGCTGATGTGGAAATGATGTCCACTTTTTCTTGTCTGTGTAGTGAATAATTCACTGAATAATTCATAGTAGTGACTGAATAAAGTCTTAAGATGAATAACTCTGCAGTTTCAGGGTTAAGAGACTTGATGGATAATGTCAGAGTGTGTTTAAGATAAATGAGGGGAGCCTTTAAGGTGGTAACATAGAATATAGTCTGTATTATAGACTCCAGAGGCCAGCGCTGTTTCATATATCTTGGCTGTAAAAGAGCGTGACCCTGACCTGGACTACTGTGTTTACTGGCCTGTAGCAAGAAAGGGCACCTCAGTAAAACAAGATAATGCGTTTGTCAATATAGCTCATGTGCTGTACTGTATCTCTGGACCTGTGTGCGTGTGTGTGTGTGTGTGTGTGTGGGTGTGTGTGTGTGTGTGTGTGTGTGTGGGTGTGTGTGTGTGTGTGTGTGTGTGTGTGGGTGTGTGGGTGGGTGCACATACACTGTGTCCGTAGTAGAATTCTTTACCTAACATATGCAATATTTGTATTTTCTGACACATTAAATGTTTATTTACAATAACAAAATTAAATATTTTCAGTTTTTGTTTCAGAGAGTGTGACATATTTTTATTATTATTATCAGTTTTATTGAATCCATGTCTTGATTCAATTATTTTCACCTTGTTTAAGTTTTAATACTCTATTTAAATAAGCTGCAACTGAAATTGATTAAATATTGCGTAAGACGTTTAGTCAATGGCCATCTGAAGGTTAGGACTACCCCGTCACATGGGGGGAGACCTTCCCAATTCTGTATTCCCACCCAGGGCTGTGGTGTTGATGGGATTTAAACTTATGATCTCCTGTCACATAAGAAGCAGGCAGTTAGACAGTCACGCCGCAGATGTCACATGTCTGGGTCCAAGAAAGAATGGCAAAGAAACTGTTCATTTATAGTGTAATTTCAGAGCATTAGACCGGCCCTACAGTCTAACTGCAGCTTATTAAGTGTGATGGCTTCTTTTACACTGTACTGAGTATTAAAGGTCATCATTCCGGTGGATGGTCCTCCAATCTATATTAACCTTGCTAGCTGTAGTGTAAGAGTAAAGAACAAAAAAAAATTTTGGAGTGATGAGAATTTCACTTCTTTTTTTAACTAATGTTGAAAATATTAGATTATTACTACCCTGCAGTGGAGAAGAGGCCAATACGTTCCAATCCCAGCCAGGGTTCAGTGCACCTTTGTGTCATGCAATAGGGGCAAACTTAATGCAAACAAATTGAGGGGGAGGAGCCACAGCATAAACAATAATATTAAAATAATATAATATTAAATTATTTAATATTAAGAACTTTTGACTAAACTAAGTAAATTTTAAATTGGCGTTTTTTATTGTATCTTCAATTTAAATTAGAAGTTGATGTGTATTTTTATGTTTTCAATTTACAAATTTTATGTTCTTCAATTTATTTCTTTAATATTTTTGATGTAATTTATTTATTCATGGGGGCTGCTTTCAACTAGATGTATTCATTCAGATCTATTCAACACTACCAATGAATCTGCCTCACATTACTCCATATTCCATACTCTTATATATACGTGTCCTGGTGGGTCTAGAAAGGATTGGCATGCTGGGCTGCACTGTAGTTTGGCCTGTCAGGCCAGATCAAAGGTGACTGGAGCCGGGTCTAACTCCTGTTCCTCTTTTATCAGGGAGCAGTAAGGCCCGTACGAGACCCCTCTTCAGCGGCAGCAATCTTGTCATTTTCTACACCAATCATACTCAAGGTTGAAGGCACATCTTTTTATTGATCTGGAGAGGCCCTGGCAATGAGTTTCATGCTGAGGGTTTTGCGACTCAGCTAAAGCAAAAAAAAAAAAAAACAAGAAGAAGAAGAAGAAGAAGAAGAAGAAGAAGAAGAAGAAGAAGAAGAAAAGACACATACCTATAGAACAAGCTGGACACACACTTATACATTCATATGGGTCATTTAAGAATTGGGGGATGATTTTATGTATGGAAATATTTGCCTCACCATCAACTCTGTTCTCGTTAAAGTATATACAGCACATATTATATATATATATATATATATATATATATATATATATATATATATATATATATATATATATATATATACTGTTAATATAATTTTGGGGTTAATATAGGTTTGGAGGTTTGGGGTCATCCAGTTAATACTTTTCCATGTTTACAGCAGTATTATAAATAGGGATGAAATAAATAAAATATCAGTATTATTAAAAACTAGCTGCACCAAGATGAAATGAACTGACTGTATTGTGCTCATGGACCAGACAGGAAAAAGCAATGAAAAGTCAATGATTTTAGTTCAACAATAAACACCAGCAATAGGGAGGAGAGGTAGGTTTTACACAGTAGCCTCTGTGGATTCATTTCACAGAAACAATAACAGCAACTGGCGACATCTGACGAGTCTAAGCAGACGAAGAAATTGACATGGAACAAGCAGATTGGAAATAAGCCCCAGTTTGAGGGAGGCTATTGTGCTTTCAGTAACAGATGACATTAGCAACAGACCTGTGTCACTTGCACCATTGACACGAGGATCATAGTCATGTTATTTTCCGGTGTGTATTACATGGAAAAAATAGTTTTGGCATCTTGGCATATTTGGAAACTCGGAATATGACACTAATAGGTACATAAGGTGCATCAATGTAACTCACTTCAGTTGCTGGAGATAAGGTTCAGCACGGACAAGACATAGGTGCACAACACGGTTTACAGGTTGTCAGTAAGACAGCTGGTTTCATTTGCTTGTAAGAGCAAATTAAGAGAACAGGACATTCCACAGCTCATCCAAAGGTCTTCAAAGGCCAACGTACAGCATAGCCCTTCTTCTGGCCAAGTAATATCAAGTCCAGTCACCTTGACAATGACTAGAGCCTTTAAAACAAAGTCTAAAATGTGATATGCTTCATTAGTGGGAGATGTGAGACAGTTTCTTATGGTCTTGTACTTTAGATTTAGTGTCAGCTGTCTGGTGGGCCACACTACCCCTAAATCTCCCCAGGATACCTTGCTCTGAAATAGAAACCTGAACTGTGCCTGTGATTCCGGCTGGATCCCTGCTGTGCCTTGTGCTGTGTTAATAGGACTTTAAAGCTTCCACATTTCCAGCTCTGTAACAAGTGCTCCTCAGCAGCTATTTAACAGCACATAATCTGATACAGCCATGTATTGAAAAGTGCTTTTCTTCTCCTCTTTGGCTGTGGCATGCCCTTGCTCTGCATCAGTGGAGTGTAAGTGATTAATCCTTGTCCGAAGCTCTGTGCTGTGTCAAGCCCCTCTGCCTGCCGATATAAATCAGGTTCATCCCGACTTTAATGAGGGCTCCTGACATCCGCTTCCCTCCCGACCTCATTAACCCGTCCGGAAGAGGAAGGCACCCACCAGAACTATATATATGTATGTATGTATATGTGTGTATGTTCAAGTGTGAGCTCACATTAGCGCCTTAATCAGGCTGGATATAGGTTGAGCACAGTCCCCGTTTGTGCCTATTTAAAAGGCACAGCCACCTTTAGATCCAGTCTCACTCGACTTTCGCCTGATAAACCTCTGTCTGAACAGGAGTCTAACATCTAAACTCTGTCTCAACCAAACATGTAACATGATTGTAACCCATCTAAATTCTGTCTGACTACAATTTGACTCTAACCTGATTCTAACCCAATTATGACCTAAATGTAACCATTTAATATGTGACTTGAATGTAACCTGACTGTAACAAGACTGTAACACGATTGTAACCTTCTCAATTCTGTCTGGACCTGAACCCTTCTTGAAAAACCCCCTCACAGCTCGAATGTACAGTCCTCCCTGCCTTGGACTGTGGTCAGGAGAGACAGTAAGAAAGTGTGTGTGTTCGGTTTTCTATAGGCTGCCTGTTGTTGAAGCCCCTCTGGAGTCGTCCACCCTGCCGCCGAGCATGGCTGGGATTATTTCAGCTCAAACTACAGGAGGTGTTTTTCCGAACGGATCTGAGTCGAGATTAGTGTTATCTGCTTTCGGGACCCAAACAGCATCGCCTGTCCGATCAGTGGCAAAGATTGAGCCGTGCATAACTTTCTCTCTGTTGTGACACTTTGTCTGAGGTCCAACGTGGAATCAAAGGACATCCGGCTTTGAAAAGTACAACGAGCAAGCAAACGGGCTGATAAGTCCTGGCCCATCCATACTTGTCATGCTTATCTCTGATATGACACTGAAGCAATGTACAGCATGTCAGCTGGAATCAGAAGGAAGAGCAGCAGTCTTTCACCTTCACTGAGCAAAGTTTCTGTCTCCATTTCCAGGCTTTAAGACCAAGCATTAGACATTCCTCCGATATTGATTAGGATTTTAATGGCTTGTTGTCTTCTGACGAAGCAAAGCCTGCCTTCAAGGCTCTCTTTGTGAGAACAGAGGCGCAGAGAAGGTTGGAGATGCCTGGTAAAATCCATTTTAAATACTTTTCTTTTAGCGTCTGTTGCTGAGCAGCAGGTGGGCATTTCAGAGAGCTCCTGCTGCCACTGAAGGGCAGCTTGAAGCTATTGTGAATGATAGCAAAACTAAAGACTTAGTACGTACTGAGGTTACTGTCTTCGTCTCAGCACATTTCACCCATAAGACAAAAAATGGTAAAATAATTGGACCCCATACGGTTGCCATCTTTATTAATACCATTAAAATTTTCCAGGAATTCTCTGTTTCCCTGAATTCGCTGAATAGCCAGAGTATTTTGAGGTTGGATGAGTGTCCTTCAACATGCTTACTTGCTGATGAAATTGTCCAGAAAAATGATTATTATTCATTCGTCCATGTTTTTATCTGCTTCTTCCTGGTCAGGATTACTGGAGGTCCATAGACTCCTACATCCTGGAATCATTGGGCACAAGAAGGAGTACTTCCTGGATGGCTTATAATAACAATAACAATAATAATAATAATAATAATAATAATAATAATAATAATAATAATAATAATAATAATAATAATAATAATAAAAATAATAATAATAATAATAGTAATAATAAAACCCATGATTTCAGAAGAAACAATGAAAGATCAATTGTCCCAATATTTGAATAGAGTATCGTCCACCTCTAAAATGTTCTGCAGATACAGAACCAGCATAAATAAAAAAATCAATAAATTAATCAGATACCAGAACAATATAAAGGACAATGTTCTGTACATTAATCATGAACAACACTTCTGGCAAACTTCTCAAAGTAGGCCATGACACCTTCCACAACTCGGAATGGGAGGAAAATAGGTGGTGGGTTACAAAGGGGTTTAGGGCTCAGTGTGTGTTCGAGCCAGACACAGGTATTGATTTCAGGGTGTAAAAAGCACCTAGGCCTTCTCGCTGTCTTGTGGTGGATGAGGGGGTGGAGAAGGGAAAGTGATGCGTGGTCAGGTCACTGAAGAAAAAAGAAAAAAAAAAGCTCAGCTACTTCCATTTTCTCCACATGCACCACATTTGCTTGGAGAAGAATTGCACAGCCTTGGGCTCGGAGACACCGCAGAAGGACGGGGGAGGCTGAAGAACAGTGCCGCAGTGGAGAAGCTTCTGCAGACAAATGCACCAACAAATCAACGTCATTAGAGCAGGAGGGAGATTTCACCTGTAGGGACTGATAAGAGCAGTAAGGGAGACGGGGAATCGGGAGACTGACGCTACAAAAGCCAGTGAGAGATTGCTGGAGTCATGTAGGTTCCTAGGTATGTTTGTTCCTGCACAAATCCCTGCTAACTGTCAGTAACAAGCGTCTGCAGCCTGTTGCAAGGTGTTGCAATGTTGTTGCCATAGATAGGGAAAGAAGTGATGCATAGGCCAGATACTGAGCACCTGTTTTTAATAAATGTCACAGCAGACTTGCGCGTGGACTGGCAGGTAGTTTTCTCAAGCTTGTCCAAACAAGATCATTACACAATTAATGTAATTTGCCACGTTCACCCAAACTGTGTGCTGCTTAATTATAGAGATGTTTCCGCTGCCAATGGAGGCCACCAGTTTCATTTCCACTTATTCCCAAGAATGTTTTCAGCACGAGAGATAAGCTTGCAGCGTTTTCTCACATCGTGGCTTTTAAGGGCAAAGTAAAGCTCCGTTCTGATGCTGTGCGGGTGGTGAGAATCCGCAGAAGATGACAGGATGAGTTATGTTGAGATGATAGCATCTGGCAGAGTTGGCACTACTGTAGATTAGAATAAGATGTAGCGCGGGGTTACTTTTTTTTTTTTTTTCCAAGCCCGTCTTTTGCAGTTTGAAGATGACTGCTAACTATGAATAGATAAATAAAAGACAGATCAAACTCGTCGCCCTGGACAAACTGGCACATGCTGAATTCTGACGTCCTTCTTCAAAAACAGCCAGTCGACCTGGAGGAAGTGTGGGAATGCAGAGTGGTCGTGCCAGGTTGGGTGTTGATTGCTGCAAGGGACAGCTCTCTGAGGCCTTCAGAAAGAAGCTTGTAGAGGAATAATCTCAATGTCAGACCAAAAAACCTCTTCTACTGCTTTTCACTTGTGACAATGTGATTGTAAATAAATAAAAATGACATTAACTGCCCCTGAAAGTTCTCCTGTAAAGTTGTTTTCTGAAGTTTGAAGTTTTTTGTGTGAGAATGTGAGGAAAGGAATTTCAAAAGATCTCAGAGTTTAGGATTCATAAAGATGCTGATGTCAAAGTCAATGCAAACTCATCGGTCCAGATGAACTGACACTAGAACAAGACAGGGATTCTGTTACCGTGAAATAACAGCTCGTAACAGGATGTGATGAAGCAGACAGAAGTCAGGGGCTCCACTGCTTTCTCACAACCGTTCATAACATTCTGATGAATTATTGTTCCTTAACTAGCAGCTGGTTGCTACATCACAGTCACAAACTCCACTCACTCACTGCACAGCCTGCAGCTCCTTCTTCAGCTCCTTACACACACCAACACATTAAACTCCACCCACTCACTGCACAGCCTGCAGCTCCTTCTCCAGCTCCTTACACACACCAACACATTAAACTACACCCACTCACTGCACAGCCTGCAGCTCCTTCCACACACCAACACATTAAACTCCATTTCCCAATCATGATATTTCTTGCTCATTTGTCTTTTGTTATTGTGATTATGACCCAGGGACAGGGCTGAGTCACATGAGCCTCAGAGACACACAGACTGTGGCTCGCTGCCACCAATTTTATTCACATATTGTAACACAGAGACAAACCACAAAGACGAAGGCAACACTTTCCTGAGCTACAACAAGCCCTGACTAGATCACCTGTTTTCCCAGTCTGTTCAGGTCTCTGTGCCCATATGCCTCCCACTGAGCCAGCGAGGGGGGGAGTTTATAGAAGTTTATAGAAGCTGTTGTGTAAGTGGCTGCAGCTGGTCCGCAATCAGGTCCATGAGGAACTGGCAAATCAACATCCGTGTCTCTCGGGTCATTTATGTTACTTAGCAGTCGTTCAGCAGAGTGATATAGTGTGAAAAAAAAAACCAAAAAAGCGTGCTGTTGTGGTGAGATAACGTTGCTGCTCTACATAATCAATAAATCTATAAGGCCTGTGAGAGGGTCATGTATCAGCACACCCAAATCCACTCAGGAAAATGTCCTGCCCAATCTGGACGGGGAACTTGTGGTCATCAACACTTTTCTTCAACTCAGAAAGCCATACTGATGACTTTAGCATGATGTAATCCAAACAGTGTGAGCGCAGGCCAGCAGGGGGTGTGAGTCCACCCCTAAAACAACATGGACTAACAAGTTCCTGATGAGACATTAAGTTCCTAAGAAGTCTCTGACAATCTTACAAAGTCATCACAGACGTGGCCTCCAGGCAACTCCGACCTTAGACGAGACGATCTCAGCCTGGATGAACTGGTGTGCACTATATTTCTGACTGTTGCACGGCAGGTTACAGCCAGTCAAATTAGAGGAAATGTAGGAATGCAGAGGGGTAACTCAAGATAACGACTTGCTGCTTAGAATAATGCAGCTTTATTGTGTATGCGGCGCTATTTTGAATTGTGATCCGTGTATGTGTGCATGCGCTGGAGAGATACAGAAAAAAGTACATGTTTACGGTGTCGCGCTGGGTTTTTGATCAATGTCACTGCGTGCAATAACACCGTTTTAAACCTTACTTGTCTTTAGGCTCCTGTGTCTTTAGACTCCCTGCCAGTGCATCTTCTCAGCAGGTCCAGATAACAGGAACTAATTAATTCCCTGGGCAAGGAAATACGCAGCCGAGTCACGGAGGTCACGCTGTTATTTCATTCTTTTTCTCAGGTACAAGAATAGAAATATGAAACATAGCATATCAATGTGAAAGCAAAACAAACAGCACCTCCAGTTCCTATGCAAGTAATAATTAGAATTTAGAAACACTCTACATCCATCATATGACAGTACATCCTCTGCATTTAACACATCTGTGGCAGTGAGAACACACTGCACACACACACTTGCAGTGGTGGGCAGCCACATCAATACATGGGGAAACGATTAGGGGTTAGGTGCTTTGCTCAAGGACGCCTCGTGAATGTTGAGCGAGGAAAAACCACTGCCCCTTCACTCCCTTTCCAAGCCATTTCCTGCCAGTCCAGGGGCTTGAACCCATGACCTTCAGGTTCCAAGGCTACTTCTGTAATCTTTAGGCAAAGGCTAGGTAACCCTGAAACTGGAGTGCAGCTTGCTGATTTCTAACAGATGAACAGGTCAGCTGAATCTTGGTGTTTCAGCAGGAGGAGCATCGAACTGTGTAAAAGACTCTTCCAGACAGAGTTTTCCAGCTTTTATATTAAATAAAAAAATATCCATCACACACCAAACAATGATTGCACACTATGCAAATTCATTCTGCTGCTGAGCATGAACCCCAAAACACCCCAAAACACCCCAAAACACTGTTTCTCAACCCTGGTCCTGGAGGCACCCCTGCCCTCCACACACTCCTGCAACTCTGGAATGGCATGTTAGTGAGCTGATCAGTTGAATCAGGTGTGTTGAGCAGGGAAAATACAAAAATGTGCAGAGCAAGGATGTCTCTAGGACTGGGTTTGAGAAACAATGATCTGTGTCACAGTTTGCTGTTGGGATTTTTTGTCAAGACAAAACACTTTTAAGTCGTGGGCGGGAAGTAAGCTGTATATACTGAAGGATACCCTTCGTGTGGGGCAAATGTCGCTTCCATGAATGAATTTCAATTCCACCTTAAATGGTGCTGAAGTATCGGACATGTACTAGCGCCAGATAAAGCTGCTGCGTTATGGAATACGATTAAATATGAACACGTCTGTTTTCGTAACCTGTGTCCTTAATCTACGTTTATTTTTGTGCTCAGTTTTCATTGGCTGTTGATGAGACCTATTCAGACTGAGTTGTTGACCAGTACACACTTCTACATTATGCTCAGTCAGGTTGAATAAATCAGACATTTGATGTGCTCTGACTCCTCTGAAGGGCGATAAAGAGGCCAGAAATTAGAGTCTGTGTCCGTCACACGCCACTCGATTCTCTCTCCAACTGCCAAAAAATGCCCTGCAATCTAGAGCCAACCAGCACAGACCCAGCGAGACTGACTTTTTTGTGCTGTGTAACCCTGGCTTTAGGCTATGACCAAAGAGGGGACCTGGCCTAAAAGTCATCTGAATTCTGATCCGGCTGTTCAGACAGAAACCACACATAAAAGTGGCCCAAATCAGAGTTGAAGATGCCAAATCCAGTATGTTTTGCTCTGTTTTCACTGACATACCCTAAAGTACTTAGCAGTTTACTGCTTACCTTTGTACCATCAGACGTCACTGGATTTGGTAACATTTCAGATTATTTACTGCTGTGAGCAGATGTGTTGCGGATCGAGGTTTGCAAATTATAATCATATAAAAGTTCAATAAAGATTGTGGATGCAGTTTGTTGTTTTCCATCACTTCAACCTGAAACAGCCATTGCACTGATTAATCTAGGTTTTAAATGGTGAGGAAGAGTGGAATTCTGAATCTCTGATGAATCTCTGACATGGAACTGACTCCATGCCAGCCGAGGCAAGGCATATTTATATTTATAGCACTTTTCATACAAAAGTCCTGGCAGTTTACTGCCTATGTTTGTGCTATTAGAGGTGACCAGACTTTGTACTGCATCCGGTTTTTAACCTTTAGAATTCTGGGTCAATTTTCTGGGACATTTTATTAGTTTGACATATTTTTATTTACCAAAAAATGAATTTGAAACAGTCACACATAGCATATATTTGTATTGTCAGGAGATCCCTGGCTACCAAAATTTGTTTTTATTTAAGGTGTAAAAAAATACCAATTTCCATATCTCAGAAATCCTGTTGGACATTTACCAGTGATCCCTGTTTTTGAGCTGAAAATTGATGTCTTGTATTAGTCCCATTTATCTCCTGTCCTCCTGTCTCTTTGTTTTGTCTTTGCCCCCAGGGTGTTGTGTTTTTGTTTGGTCCTGTCTCCGCCCTTGCTCCACCCTTTCCTATCTGTGTCTCATTATTAACCCTGGTTCATTTTCCAGTTCCAGGTGTGTCTAATCTTGTCTTGTTATTTAAGACTCTCTATTTCAGTCTGTCCTTGTCAGTCCTTTGTGGGTTTGTTTGGTGATTGTGTCAGTTTGTTTGTTACCATGAATTGTACCATGCAAGTACATCCGCCTCCCTTGTCGGTTTTGATGAATTATTTGTAATGATTAGATTTATATATATATATATATATAGTTTAACTGGGCTAGAAGTGCTTTAACATCAATAAAAACTGTAAGCATTGAGGGTGTTCTAAAACTTTTGACCAAAGGTGTACATGCCTACACTGACAGAGACATTCTCCTCCCATAGGTGTAACATATTTACTGAAATCAAGTTAGTTTGATACCGGTTCTGAGCTCAGGCCCGGCCGACCCGAGAGAGACAGAGATAATTTTAGGACACAGGAACTGTGCACCAGGGAGCTGTTGCTCCATATATGAGAACTAAGTTCAGTTCAGTTGGGAAACTGATAACACATCCTAATGCAGCACCTCCTGCTGTGATCATGATAACTTGATCAGTACAGCACTGCTGTGGGCCCTGCTGGGATACCACCGATGCTCCCACACACACTCTATCTCTCTCGCCCGTTCTCTCTCCCTCTGCCTCTCTCGCTGCAGCTGTCCCCTCCTCAGTGGTAAGGGGCCGTTGGAGACCCAGCCACCAAGCTACTAAGCAGCACTTCGTAATTACAAGGCAGATGTTAATGATACAATTAATTACTTTCTGCTCCAGTAACTGAGCTACAAAAGAGCCGGGGTTCCTCCAGTGGGACACGGTGTTATTTTTATTAAGGACATGCAGGCTCTGGGCTCTCACAGGGCGATGGCGGTAAACAAAAGTAAAGGATTCAGGATGGAATTTCACTAATCCAGCTTGAGAATTACACCGAGTCTTGCTGCACAGTTCCTGCTTTGCCAGCAGAGTGGGATGTGTGTCCTAAGATTTAAGGTTATAGGCCTACTGTGCTTCTCTGATTTAATGCATGTTCACATTTTAAAACCCTTTCAAATGTAGGACCGGTCCTGTGAGTCCAGTCTTCCATTCCTCACTCCCGTAACTCCATCCAGCAGTGTGAAAAAGTATTCCCTGACCCAGATTCTTCTCAATTATTTGACGTTTTATTCACCAAAATTTAAAAACGTATTTATAGCAGTCATTTGTAGCAGAGATTGTTCCTTTTCTGACTGAAGACTGCTCACATTTCTCTGCAACTGAGATTTAAACATTAAGAAAACAAATATTTGTTTGAATTTGACCAAGTTTTTATGACCTGAACATGCAATAATATCCAGCTCAACAAAATCTGCTAAAATACGCTCGTTTCCAGCTAATTAAATCCCAGTTTAAAGGCCAACGCAGCTCTCCAGTGCATGTTTACTGCTCGGTTCACATGTATACGCTTGACCTGACTCTAGATAGACCTGAAAATGCAATCATTTTGATAAATCATTTGTAATAATTAGTTTGACAAGGATATTTATAATATTAAGTCAGAGTCGGTATGCAGGTCGAGCGTGTACATGTGGACAGAGCATGCACTGAATGAGCTGAATTATCTCACAATGATACTATAGATGGAGTTATACGGGGTAAGTCTTGTAATTTGTTATGATATGTGTGTCGTGTCTGTAGGTTACTCTGATCCTGAGGTATGAAGCCCAGAAAACGGCATGGATCTAACCATCAGATTGTAAGAGGTGAGTATCTGCAACTAAATGTAATATCTGGAAACCTTTGTACATGAAGGATCTACCAAACATACTCCTATCACACTACCACCACCATGTTTGAAAGTTGGTAGTTTTTCTACAGTAAAAGGCAAAATTAGCAGATATGATGGGACTGTATATATAAAGGGACTATATATAAAAGTATAGACATTAAGGGACTGTGTTGCCCAGAGAGTTACACTTTGGACGGGTCAAAGAACACCTCACCAAAACATTTAGGGATTCTTCATGTTCTTCTTTTTTTTTAATGTGAGATCTGCTGGTTTGTGTTTGTGTTGGTTAACAGAGTCTTCTCATGAGCACTCACTACATCGTCACAGACAGCAGAGAAACCTGCACAGAGACCTGCAGACCTTGTGTGTTCTCCTGGAACCACCAGAGACTTTCTGGGTGATTTACCACGGCACCCTTAGGAACGTTTTGGCAGGTCAAGGAAGATTAGCCTATGTTTCTATGGTTCTCAATTTGTATATAATGGCTATAGCTGTGGTTCAGTGATGCCCTAGAACCTCACATGTTTTACCCTTTCAAGACTGATATATCTTTTATTATATGTAAACAACAATATGATATACACAATATTTCACACTACAGCTACGTTTACCTCTATACCCAGTGCACATTTAAGTAGAATGCAAGCACTTCAATCTTGCTGGTGTTCAGTTCGAGAGTGCAGTCCATCTGCTGAGGCTTTTCCTACGTCATTTCCTAACCACAAAATCATTTTTTGCAGGATATTATTGCAGGTGGACCTAAAGTGCCTCTCGTCCCAGTGGCACATATGTTACCATGCTTTCTTAGTTGCTGCTATGCTGAGAATGGTCTGACACCTATAATATTATCTGGTCAACAGTTGTCCTGTGGTCAGAAACTTGATGAATGATAAATGTGACAGCGGAAGTGGGTGGCTGACCAATAGTCTGTAATTGCACACCTACATAATGGGCCTATAAGGTAGGTACACATCATAAAGTACATGTACAGTCAGTATACTCTATTAAGAATGTATTTCAAATTGGCACACAAGTGACCAGTGCTACGAAGGAATGGTCACCCACCGCTGAAATGATCCAGTGTGCTGTCAGTTCTGGAATAAATAAGGCAGACATTACAAGCAGAATCACTAATATTAGTGCCGAGATGACTGAGAGATCATTATCCGCTGCTCTGGCCTGGACAGAAGGCTATTATAGGATAGTGATATTAACCCTTATAACAAGTGACCATTACCAAAAATGTTTGTAGCCCTCATGGGCAGTGAACACCCCACGTGGGACACATGGTTAACCCCTGCTGGTTTCATCAGGGATCTTGGTGGGCATCCATGTGTGGATCCATGGACAATACGTCCACTACCCATTAAGGCCTGGAGTCAGTCAGACATATCAGATATTTCTATTTTAACATAATTTAAATATTTAAGAAAATCATGTTGGTAAATGATCATGCAGAGTATTTTTCAGCTGAATAATTAATCATTTTGATGAATAATTAGATTGACATGGATATTTACAATAATATGTACTTAAATACTTGAGTGGTCAAATAAAAAACCTATTATTTTGTTATTTATGTATCAGTATTATCCCTTCTCAGGACTTTTATTCTGAAATTTAAAGCCAAGAAAGAAAACAAACACCCCCTCTCTTCTTGTTTTTCACTGTAACCCATTTTCTGTGCCGGTCCCATCATCAGCCCCACCCCCTCTCACTGCTCACTCACAGTCTGTATGCAGGTTGAGCGTGTACATGTGGACAGAGCTGCACGTTTGGCATTTAAACTGGGATTTAATTAGGTTGGAAACGAGTGAATTGTAGCTGCTTCCTGAGCTGAATAAATCTGATAATAATCGGATAATAGCTGATCATTCATCGCACAAGCGTGTTACACAACACGAGAGTTACACAACAAAAATCAACTAAATCGAGTGCAGAAGTGACATTGCGTGTTTACATGTATTAGATCGGTTTCGAGTTGTCATGCCCACACATGCATCCAGCTCTCCGTTTGATTCAGTGACCTGAGCATAAAACAATTAAACAGTGTAGAAGGAGATGTTTCATGGCATGTCCGCCACGGGAGAGTTAACAAGGTTAATTGGTTGCCTGTGTGCAAATACATATTGCTTATTTCCTCAAATAAACTCAGATGATCGCCCTTGAGGGTGCAACCTGTAAGAGTGCAGTTTGTTTAACGGCGCGGTTCCGTGCCCTCCAGCTGGGATTCGTGCTGTGATCCCAGTGTCGCCGCGTGCCGATTGAATCCACGGGCTATGCGGGAGTGTAATTAGTTGCATTCTCATGGGAACAGAACGTTGGTTGGGTCTCCCGGTCCTGTGTCACTGTTTGACATACTGTACCAGGCAATCTGGTGTGTGTATGGCCACGATTTCAAACAGTCTGTCGTGTGGCAGAGTGTGTTGAAGACGTTTCATCTCTCCGCAGCCATATGTTGTCTTTTCTAAGGCTATTGCGAGGCAAACCACAAACTATCTGGCGACAGAACTGGGACAAAACTTATTCACGGGTAATCCGAAATACAATCACAGGAAGAGAAGTTAGCGGAGACAGAATGTTAAAAATGCTTCTCGGGTTGGCTACAACTACTTCGTTTCTTGTAATCTAATAACGTTAACTAGATTCTGTGTAATATATCACCAGCCGGCGGTTTTGTAACATTATAGGTGTGGCTTTAACAAAGTCTGAGCTGAAAGGCAGGCTGAAATGATGTTATCGTCCCTTTCTGTGCAATATAGAGCTCCTGGGTGCCACCTGCAACGATTCTTTTGGTTTTTAATTCGAAATATTAATACTGCCCGCAGCCTGCTCCGGGCAATTTCACAGCGGAAAGTTTTAATGGAGGGCTCACTTAAAGTGAAGTATGACAATGGATAAAATGGATCTCACAGTTTTATTAGCATGAATGATCTTTTTTTTATTCCAGGCTCTAACTCCAGTTTCACTGTTGTGCTCTGCCCACAAATTTGTTCCATCAGTGATATTAGGTGCCTTTCTCCGCAACTCCTCAGCTCGTGCCCTTTGATCTAACCACGGAGAGAAGATACGGAGTCATGTAGCCGATCTTTTATTTTCTTGCTTACACTTCTTCTTATTGATTTTTTTTTCCCCCCAGATATATCAAGTGCAAGGCTGTATGTTTCCTGATTCTGAATCATAACTCCGTACGTGTTGAGTCGCTCTTGATTGATCTCACAATGTCCGTTCGCAGCCGAGCACTAATAGAAGGAGGCAGCTTTGTTGGTGTCTTTTCAGTAATCTGGCTTCGGCTCAGAAACAGGCTTTAGCTGAGCCTAAAGCAATGTACTGACCGCAGCTCAATAAAGATCATTGTAAACTCAATGAGAAATGAAACATTATATAGCTGATACTTTGCTGGATATTAAAGAATGCGACTGTGGCACGTGCACTGTGCACTGACTGTAGGCAAGTGTGAATTGGGAGCCACGTGAATTGTGACAACATGCACGGGGAAGGGTTTTATGAACTGGTGAAACAGGAATTTGTTCCACGCTACTGGATGAACCAGAGAGAGCATTTGTACATGTAATGGAGAATGTGGTGTTAGTGTTACAGCTCAATCATGTTACAGTGGTGGAGAGTTCAGGTATATAATTAATATATATATATATGAATTATATATTAAATATATATTAATATATTTCAGGAAGTAATGTATTATAATAATGTATTTTGTCAAATGTTACGTTTCAGGGAACCTTCTTCATGTTTCTGTTATGTTATTTTCTTTTTCTATCTAGGACCCTTCATGGAACCTTTTAAAACCAGGGCTGAATGTTCTGATAACGTTCTCTCCTAACTGGTTGGAAGTAAACTGCCTGATATATTGGTCTAGTGTTGAAGAATTAGCCACCTCTCTACAACACACTAGTTTCAGGTTTGCACAATTCACTTAGAGTCCACTAGAACCAATTATCTGCTTTTAATTCAGCCTTGAACAGAAATTGAACATTGAATCTATTGTTCTTTCAAGAAAACCTTCCTTTACGTTTTCTCTTTTCACCCTGTATTGACTTTCTCTTTGTTAATAATTGCTAATCCATTCAAAGTGGAGAAACTTCTCTCTCCTGACAAATGAGAAGTAGAAATGTGTGACACTGCTGAAATTGACAGTATAAGCTCAATGCAACAACATATTACCGCCATAACTTACAGCCCAGATAACGGGGTCTCAGTAACAACACATGCACAAGCTCAACTGGAACCCACCTACGTAGCTCACATCCCACCCATGTGAGCCCCACATGAGAATGCTGGCTGTGAGGATGAGTACGCTGTTTTGCCTGAAGATAAACATGATGCCTTCTGCCAACAGGTCCTGTCCACACTCAGAAAGGAACAAGAAGCATTTGTTGCGGGTAAACGTGTTGCTCCAGAAGTGCACGGGATGGCTATCAATCTGGCCTGTCAGTTCCCTTGGTGCAAATCCACTGTGTCATCCAATCTGTTTTCATTAGCATGCTTTTGGCTCCAGCTTGAGTTATTGTTTCTGACGAGGCAGATTTGTTTTTCATGGGTATCGCATCCCCCCGACACCTCATCTCAGGTCCAGAATTACTCAAAGGCCTTGTCTTTGATTTCCTCCCGCAAACAGCATCGGCCAGACCCACGCTCCCCTTATCCACCTTTCAATTACGACCTCCTCCACTTTGTGCTCGGCTGTGTGTTCTGCACGCTTGTGAGAAAGCCACCTGATTTGCCCGGTGTTTCTCCCCCTTTTAAAAGGCAATAGATGTGGATAATGTCATAGTCGGTACTCATTCTACTGCTCGTGTAGGCTCTCCGCAGCCGTCCTTATCTGAAAACACGGATTACAACAAGGGGGAACGGCATATTGTGTCGGATTCATGGACTGTCAAATCGCCAGCGTGAATAGGAGGCTTTTGTCAAGGGGGAAATGGCGGAGATTCATGTAATGTGAATTATGTGGCTTTCATTCGAGAATTGAAATTGGAAAAATATAAGAATGTGCTCAGGCATCTTGCAAATTGCCAATAATGTTAGGGGAACGATTTCACAACCGCACTTCAGAGAGCCACAGCGAGAATTTCTTGTCTTCTGCGCCACTTGCAATTATTTCTGAGCCATGTGTGTTTTCATTGGCCATGCTGTGGGAGCTATGCTTAACGCACCTTATCTGAGTGTAGCTTTCTGACTGCGCATGCACAGGTCATTCCTACCTGTGGCCATCAAAACTCTATAACTCCTCCCTTAATGGGTGACCACTAAGAACCACCATCTCTGCAATTTTTATTAATTTAGGTTTTTGTGCAATAACTCATAGGTGCAATATATTAAACATATTTTACTTTCTACAACTACTGTACGTTATTATCATAGCCACTGCCTTTTCAGAAAAAGACTAACATGTATATATTTCACAGTATTAATCTGTTTATTCTTTTATATTATTCTGTTTGTATTATTTTCATTGCAATCTCTCCATCTCGGGCATTTTTGAGGACAGCGAGATGTCAGAAAGACAGACAAGATGTCGATATGTGAGAAAACGAGACCAAAATCACTCATCATTTAATGTACGACATGAAAGAAAGTCACAGCCTGATGCCACTGCAGTTAAGTGGAACCACCCACTGATGGAGAAGACTGGAGATCTGAAGTATAATGAATACACAGTGGGCTCCAGCTGTCGGAAGAAGAGCCTATATGATGTGATCCCTGTTGGGGTTCAGTGTACCATGCAGAGCAGCAAAGTTCACCCACAGAAGTGTTACAAACAAGTGAGAAATCTGCAGCAGCTGTTTAGAAACATCTGAAATGTTCTTGAAGAAAAACACGTTCCACACTTCACTCGTGCAGCTCCACGAATGTTACAGGCATTTATTTAACACAGGTGACTTTACAGAGCACTGAGAGCCGAAATGTGTGTAACTGTACTGTAACAGTTCAGTAATACATGAAAACAGTGACTGAGGTGAACAGTTAGGACGAAGGACATGTTTACACACAGAGATAAATGTGGATATAAAGTGATATTGTGTATGTTTGCTGTTTCTCATAATGTGAATCTGTTATTCTCTACATTGTATCATAATTTAAGGTGAATGGACCAGTAAAATATTTGAATATTGACCTTTAAAAGAAGACCTTACAGAATAATGTCACACTGTCTGATCAGGCTTCCCTTCTGTTCCTTGTTTGGTCTTGTTTTGGTTTGAAAAGCAAATCAAGGCTTTGTTGTGTTTTCTGTCTTGACTCCGCCCTACCTCCACCCTGTCATTAGTGTGCCCTATTGTGCCACCTGTACTGCTGCCCTCTCATTACCTGCTCCAGGTGTCTCTAGTCTCTCTCTATGTATAACTAGCCCTTTGTCTCAGTGTGTCTTTGTCTGTCATTGTGCGTGTGTGTGTGTGTGTGTGTGTGTGTGTGTGTGTGTGTGTGTGTGTGTGTGTGTGTGTGTGTGTGTGTGTGTACGCATTTTTGTCTGCCTCCTGCTCTCCTGCCACCTGTGACAGAACGACAGACCATAAAATGGAAGTAGCAGGGTATAGAGGGACGCCCCAACCCCTCTTGTATGGACAGAGAGTCCCCAACTACCCACAAGCAGAGAATCAACCCGGATGGCACTCTCGAGGCTCACTGTGGTAGGAGGATTGCCCCTTATGTAGTGGGGAAGGTGTGGAGCCCTCTTGGCAAGAGAGGAGAGGCTAGGAGGGGTGCATCACATGGGGATCCAAATTCTACAGCCTTGTGGGGTCCCCACTGCCCCCTAATTAAGGATTTTTTGGTTGTTGTTGTTTTTTATGTGACTGCAGTCAAGTATTTTGAAGAACATTATTATAAAGATCCTTGTCAATCTAATTACCACAATTTATCAAAATGATTGCATTTCCAAAAACTCTAGATTATCAATTTCCAAAAGGATTTCTGAGACGTAAAGTGTTTTTTAGTCCTTATAAACCAACAGAACAAAATTATAGATGCAAATAAATTCTTTAGTAATTTGATTTGCTCTCCTGACGATAAAAGTATCTGGTATGTTTCTAATTGTTTGGTGAATAAAAGTAGGCCAAACTACAAAAGTCCTCCTTTGCAAATCTCTTGGTTGTAGATTTCATTCTACAAGCAAAACAGTCCCTTAACTCCCTACTTGCACAGTGTTTTCCAGACTCCAGTGTGAACCATTCAAATCACCAACTCATGTTCGATCACCCATCTCCACAAATCCTCCCAAACATTCTGTATGGAGCTCCACCATTTCAGAGAACACAGCTCCAATGCTCCAAATCTCAATGCTGGGAGGCTTTATTCTATTTTACCTGATACAGAGACTCTACAGGGAATAGCCAGGGACTAGAAAAGCTGTATGTGCATTTGCACATCTGTGTCAACAGTGGGTGCTGAATGAGTTCATTAGAAGGGGTGTCCACACGCATTCGGCCATATATCGTATGTTTCATGTCATTGAAAGTCGCTGCTCTACTTTTTGAGTGTTAGAAGTCATCCATTAGAATCTCTGATAGTCAGAATAGCTGGAGATTAGGTGGTCTCTGAGGGGCAGGGAGGGGAAGGAAGCAGCTGGTTCTGCTGCGGTTCAGAGAGAGGTCACTGTCAGGGAAAAACAGGTGCTGTTCGTTCACACTGAGGGGATTTGCTTTGCCCTTTGTAGGAGCAGACTCACCCAGGATGGGCCTGGGATTTCAGTCTCTGTCACCCACACCAGGCTGTGTTGGCTCGCTCTCTGCAGGACACTAACGGATGCTGTGTGTGTGTGTGTGTGTGTGTGTGTGTGTGTGTGTGTGTGTGTGTGTGTGTGTGTGTGTGTGTGTGTGTGTGTGTATGCATGCATAAAGCTGTAAAAAAAAAAAGCATGAATTTAATATTCATGACTTTACTTGTGTTCATTTCACAAGGTGGATGGGGGTGTATTTATTTACTTTGATGTGAAGTTGTGTTTAAACCTTCCCCCGAAGTAGCCCTCGCGTGGGCCTTCATCAGTTCACCATTTGGCTGGCAGCGTACAGCGGGCCATTCTGAATAATTTACCTTACACTCAAGCCTTTGTGCCCTGAATACCTGATCACATGAGGCGTCCAGGTGCAGCAGAGACTGGTGAGGAGTTAAAGGGGCATTTTTTCCTCACACTTCCCTGCAGTACATACTCTGTTTCCAATGACCATGCAGTTATATTTACTAAAAAAAACTATAATTCATTTAATATTTCTCACAACCTATTGTATTAACCTCATTTTCATGAGTTTTAACCTTTAGGACTCACAACCAATTTTGTGGGATATTTATACACTTGCTTCATTATTTTTGTTATTCATACATGCATCAGTATTGGGCCTTTTTTGGACTTTTATTTTGAAATTTGAGCACTGCGTGAACAAAGATATAAGCAAAGAGCCATTTCCTTCTGGTTAGCCTCTGAAACCCAATATCTGGGTCAGTGATGTCATCAACCCCTTGTGTATATATATATATATATATATATATATATATATATATATATATATACATATCATACCTTTAGGTTAATGTGATCCTGAATCATGAAGCCTAGAAATGCCCGCAAAGTGCCGATCTCAGGTTTAAAGAGTTAATCCATTAGACCCAGTATGTAAGCCATGACATTACTGAGTCATTATCATTTAATTACCAACCAACACCAAGCTACGTTTCTATTACTGAATGCAAATAAAATGAAGAGCACTATGTACACTTCCAGTTTCTTTACTTTCTCTCCAGACTAGTCTGATTATTTCCACATGAAAGGTATTTAATATCCAACTGCTCCCTCAGTGATAGTATTTTAGACCAAAGACGTCACAAATGGGACAAACATTTAACATTTATCTCTCTGCCTCCTTCTTCACTTCCTTCTTATTATCTATTATTTCTCCCATTTTCTCTCATTGTCTCTTTATGCCTTTTTTGTCGTATTCTCTATTAATTCTTCTCTTTATTTTTTCTTAGAGCTCTTTGACCTATTTCTGTTCACACAGCTGGGCTTTTCTTATGGTATTTCAGTCTTTTTATTAGAGGATGCTTTACAATCACTCATTATAGCGCAGTGTGTTTTCCATTCTTTTGGACTTTTTATTACGGACGGCTGGGTTTTCGTTATTACTCCTTTTTATCATTTTTATCATGTTTTGTCCTTCCCACCAGTCCTCCTCAGCAATTATAGGATTAATTCTTTTAATTATTCATCCTCAATTATGTATTTTCCCCCGTAACCCAACTCATAATCAATCTTAAGTTTCATTCTTCTGGCAAAACTTACAACTTTTCCAATTACAGAGATCACAGTACTCTGTGGTGGAGAGATTCCCAACCAAATGCAGACCGTTGTAAAATCTGCTTACCTTCTTCGTAACCGGGCTCGATTGAAATTGCTTCTCTCTTCCACAAACCACTGCCGTCTCTGCAGGTGCAGATATTTGTCATTTTGGTCGCATGAGATCCATAAAGAGCCCCGTACGAGCCACCGTTTAATGTAGTTCCTAAGTCATTATAATTTAAGCACCAACCAATTCCAAGCTATGTTCCAATTACTGAATGCAAATAACATAAAACCATGTTTAAAATAAAGTGAAAGAAACTGCGGCCGAGGACTCAGAAGTTGGAGAAAACAGTCATCTTCCCTCCTTCCGTTCGCAGCCAGGCACCCTCACACAGCATGCAGAATACATACAGAGGGCTTACAGTACGTCATGACTCCTAAGGGTAACTTAGGAGTTAACTCAATGCTGGAATCTCCAAGGCTTAAAGCAGAGCTCCGAAGCTCCTATAAATTGATCTGAGTGGTAGTTTTATGCTATTAAAATACATGACATGTATTAAGTTTTAAGTTTTTAACTCCCTCAGCCCACACTTCAGTTCCTTCATCGCTGGCATTTACAATTTCATGGGCACTAAAATAAAGCCCTGTGGGACTCCCGAGTAAATCAAGTAAATGGTTCCCATATAATTCACAGTAGGTTCTGCATTAGGAATAATTACGGAATAATAAATGTCGAGCTCGGTGTAATAAACAGGGCTGTTTTTGTTACTTCGCCTTTAAAAATCAATATAAATAATCCAAATGTTAATTTTAGAGTAAAAAAAAACCCTCTTAACTTTCAGTGGAAATGAAAGTCATTTTGCAGCATATCTATTTGTGCATATCGGAACACCCAGCAACTTCTGTAAACAAAACAGTGTGCAGCCTCGGTTCTCACTGGCTAGCCTGTCTTGTGTCTCAGCCAGTGAGAACAGAGGTCATTTCACTGGATGTGTTCAAATGTATTGAACTGAAAGCGATCGACTCAATCCTCAGTGGAAAAAAGCTTTAGCCACTCTTTTCACACGGATGTGTGGATCGTTCAGAATGCTTCGGTGATCCATTTGCTTCCTGGCAGCCAGGAACCAAAGCAGGTATCATCGTTTTCTAGATCATTCAGTCCAGTAGCTCTACTACTGACTGCCTATAGGATCACTCGTATGAATGGAGTCTTATGTAAATGTGTGGTTGTGACATCACAGCCATGAGTCACTCACACTCAAAATAGCCTGCTTTGGTATCTTAGAGTTCATGCAGAGAGTGGTGCATTAAAACTTGCATGTTTATATGGTTTATTTAAACTGTTTTATTTTGTTTTATTTGCATTTATAGATTTATTTTATTTTTATTTATTTTAATTTAGACAGTATGTTCAATACAGACTGTTGTGCAGATTAGTTACCATATAATACATTGTATAGACCGGGCAGTGTACAATGCACACACATGTTAAAGTCATATTTCACAAATGTGAAAGTGTTTCATGATATGGGCCCTTAAATTGTACATGTGTCAAGAGTGAAAATGTGTTTTAGTGACGACTGTATTTACAAATTATGGAAAATATCTATATATTATTGAATTCATTGCGAGTTGTAGGTGACCTTGGCTGCCCTGTTGCTCGTTTGTGGCCGGCACCCCGTACACTTCATTGTTAATGCTTTCAATCTCCTCTGCAGGCCCTTTCAAGTGCAGAGTAGCTGCAGTCACACAGCTTAATTGGTATAGAGAGCTGCAGAGTGAATTGTAGGGCCTGGCTACAACGATGGGAGTAATGTATTAGTTATGAGATGGAATATTTAGCAGAGGCAGGGGTGCAGGATACATGTGATGGTAGTCTTTTGGGCAAGAATGTGTGTGTTTTTGTAGAGCACTTAAAAAAATATTAACCCCTGGAGACCATCAAAATGGTCTGTAATTATTACTTAAAAGTTATTTCATTTTCTGCATCAAAAAGAAAAGTGGAAAATATAGTTTATTGTAAATGAAAACAAGGAAATCCAGATTTTCTGCTTCTCACCATCCAAGTCACCCCAAAACCAGAGGTTGAGGTCCGGACTCTAGGGGTGGTCAGTTGGTTGTTTGATTTGTTCGTTTTGCTTTTCTCATCAAGAGCTTCTGTATCAGCTCCACGTCATTCACAAAGTTGAGTCATCTTCTCACAGTGGAATGATTGACAGAACAGACCCTGTGGATGTTGACTCTGTGGCTCTCTCACAGCTGAAAGCTTTAAGAGCTGTTTATCTGATGGGGGCAGAGTTGGTGGTCTGCTTGGTCTCTACCAGGGGGTTATTAGGATTTTCAGTATCTTTGAATCAGTTGTTGGACTCCAGTTTGGGAAATTTTCCTTGGATGTTCTTTTTTATGTAAGTGAATTATTTTCTGTTCAACGACCATTTATTCGTAAAGGTGTTATTGTATTTAGTTAATTATGAGAACCAAAAGCCCAAGAATGATGAAAAATGTCACCATAGTATCATTTGGCTTTTTTGTTTTTACTCTTCAGAAAATCCAGCTGTAATTAGAAAAAATAAAATGCTGAAGCCAAACTCCTAATTAAAGTGCTACAAACAGGTTTAAAGGTTTTAAAAATAGCCACTTTGAATTATCAGTGATTAATCCAGCTTGGAAAACAGCTCAAATTCACTTGTTTCCAACTGAATTAAATCCCAGTTTAAATGCCAAAGTAGCTTCCAGTGCATGTTTACTGCTCTGGTCACGTGTAAATGGTCAACCTGCATACAGACTCTGACTGATCAGAGAGAGGGGGCGGGGCTGATGCTCAACATGCATACAGACTCTGACTGATCAAAGAGAGGGGGTGGGGCTGATGCTCATGTCCTGGACTTCGGTAGGTGTGACACTATGTGGTCACTAAATTCTGTCCAGCGAAAACCAAATCTAGGACTGGGATCTATGGTATTGGTCATAGAATCCTTTCTGGCACCTATATTTGTAAGAATGTAAGTTTTGGTTTGGGTTGAGCACAGATGCACTTCATACTGGGAGCATTTGGAGGCTCTAAGCAACATCCTTTTCTGGTGGTCTATAACCCATCCTTGCCAAAAATATAATTTTCCGCAAGAATAGAACCTCAATTAATGTGGAATCACTGTGTTTCTCTGACAAATGATGTTAATTAAATGTTAAAAATGGTGCTCGGATGGCTCAGGAGCCCTGCACAGCTGCCTGAATCACTTATAGCCGAGAACAGTTTACATTAATATCAGAAAACCAGTGGGTTTGTGTACATTTTTACTGGGCCAGTACAGTAAAGCAGGCCCAGCCAAAGAGCAGCAAAAGAGCTGCATGACTCCTCGCTGTAATTATGGATGTAATATCTATGTTAATGTAAGATGATAAGACGAGAATAACAGTGGCAGTAAAATAAATGCCTGCACTACATGTGACTATTTAAATTCATTCACTTTCAGAAATGTCAGCATCAGATCTCTGGGCCTGATCGTTTGCCGTATGAGCCGGTTTGCAGACATAATATCGACATCCAATGACACAGCCGTTGCCCTCACAATCAGCTCCGCCTATAGAGGTGTCAGATCCTTTCATAGCCCGAAATGAATAGCTCTCCACTTTAATTGAAAACGGAATGATTGCCAAGGGTGGAAGAAAATGGATTTCCTTTTTTTTTTTTTTTTTTTTCCTTTTTTTCATCCCTTCTTCCTCTCTCTATTAGAGGAAGACAGGTTAAATGAATAACTTCCACTGCTTAGTCTTAAGTGCAAAGTGAGTTTAAAACTATCACTCTGGAGTCATTTGGTTTTATACTTTAGTGCGACTTAGTAAATCAGTTTTTATTAAAGTATATCATCAATATCACACAAAAGCGTCAATCATCCTCTTCAGTCTTTTAACACATAATGCAAAACTGTCAGTCACTCTTTACCTTGTAACCAACGAGGATTCGATCAATAGAAATGCTTGAAAATCAATTTTCCTGAATATACTGAAATTGAACTGTTCTGTGTTTACGTTCATTTCTTTTCGAATCACTCATTTGTGCTCAAGCAAATCTAATATATAATTCAAATTATACGAAGGTACACTTAGTATATACTAAGTAGTATATACTGCGCATATACCAGAAGGTCACATGTTATTTTCTCCAATGGGGTTTAAGTACACTAGTCTGAGCTGCCTGATTGGACACTAAACACATCAACAGTGCTGTAATATAATCCCTATGTTTATTCATCACATATTCAGCATATCTAAAATCTAGTCCCAGGATGTAATATTACTACATATTTATAAAAACACAGCCAGTATTTTGGAGCAATCTGATCTGAAAATAACAAACAAACAAACAAACAAATAAATACATAAATAAATAAATAAATAAACAGAGACACAAGGTTAAAACCAAATAAGGGACAGCATTAATCATACCTACAGCAGCTCAGGCTAATAAACTTCAACTGTATGAGAAGAGAGGGTTAAGTTAAGTTAAGAAAGTTAAGAAGGTTTATATTCTTCACCTGTAAATGGAGCATTTGGGAGATAAGAGGTTTTGAGTGGTCGGGATAATGAAGCATTCTTAAAGCCACGGTAACTTAAGCAGCACTAATAAATCCATTGGCCTGCAGGTTTATTTTTCATTGATTAATGCTAATGAGGAAACTACTGTGAACTGTTCAGTGTGGCATTTCATCTGCAGTCCCACAGGGCTCTATTCTAGGGCCTGTGAGATTGATGTTTATTATGATGTTTATTGTTAAGTGGCTTTGCCATTTGCCAGGCTGACCCTGTAAATAAGATATTCTTATTTAAAAAAGAAAAATATGACAGTAATTATTGCAGTTAAATTAAAGGGTGAAGGACTGAAGTGTGGGTTATGGGTTCATTCTAATCAAATAAGATTCTAAAATGGTCCCAAATCAATTGATGAGAACAAACTGCATCTGTACAAACCCTGTGAATCACAGTCTGGTTAGTATCATCAGTTTCTTATTACATTGATGGTTAACGAAGGATCAGTAACACACAGATATGACACACATATCATAACAAACGACAAAACGTACTCTATGAAACCACTGTGTCGTAAACGTACTCTATGAAACCACTGTGTCGTGACTGTGTGATGAATTATCAGTGAGTAATTCATTTCAGAAAGATTAATTAAACCCAGGGTAAATGTCAAAGCAGCCTACGGTGCATGTTTACTGCTCTGTCCACATGCATATGCTCAACCTGCATGCAGACTCCAGCTAATCAGCGAGAGGGGGTGGGGCTGGTGGCATAACCGACCCAGATATCGGGGCAGCTGGACAAGAGTATCGGAGGTCTGTGCCACTCAGCTGAGTGGGATTTTTCAGTGTTTTCAGAGAGGGGCAGTTTGTTCTTTTTCTCACATAGTGTTCAAATTTCAGAATAGAGTGCTGAGAATGGAAAATGCTGATAAATACATAAATAACAAAAAATAATAAATGATATGCATGTATTATATTTATTTATTTATTTATTTATTTATTTATTTATTTATTTATTTATTTATTTATTTATTTATTTGTTTATTTATTTATGTTGGACCACTGTCAAGAATTCTGAACAACATATTATTGTCATCAATATCCTTGTCAATCTAATAATCCAAATTAAAATACAACTTAATAATTAAAATCTGTATTTTTTTTTTGTATCTGTATATAATTTAGTAATTAAAATGTATATTCCACAGTGTTTATTCTGCTCATTCTTGAATATTATGCTGTGTATTATTGTATATTGATGGGTGCAGCTGTAATAATTTCTCTCTGGGATTAATCAAGTATTTCTGATTCTGATTTTGACACCTTTTGGGGAAAATACATGATGGACAATTGTTTATTGGCTGTTTTCTGTTAATATTGTAAGCAAAATATGAGTATTAATACAATACCTTCAGAGATTATTCAAAACTAATGTACTGAATGTGACTGTTCTCTTCATTATAAAGGAATTTAAAATGACAGTGTTTTTTATTTTTATTTTTTAGCTCACAGAAGTCATCTGTTGTTCACTGAATACAAAGAAGGCCCTGAGGGTTCCCCACTGGAGGTTTCACTCTCTACGACAAACCCACAAAATACTAAAAGCTCGTTTAGATAAAATCATCAGCTAAATGGCTTAATCCCCACCTGCACAGTTTCACTGTCCGACACCCTCTTCATACCACCAAACCAATCACCCCACACTGTGTGATCACAACAATTCAATACATTTATCTCCAGTGAAAGCAAAACAAACCCAGCAGAGAGCAAAATGTGTGCAGAGAAAGAACACTAGAATTAATGGCCTCCTTTCCGGTGTCCTCTTTTTCCAGACAGGTTAATGAGGTTCAGAGGGAAACATTTATGTCAGAGTTTTGCTCATTAAAGACGGGGTGGCCACTGATTTATCCCAGCTCAGAGTGAGCCTGACAAAGCAGGGACACTTAGGACAAGGATAAATTGCCCAGTCAGCACTGATTCTGACCAAGGGCAAGCAGCCACAGCGCCACGAGCCAAAACTGCCATAGCTCCGGGGTTCTGCCAGCAGCTCGGCACATTAAAGAGGATCTGTTTTTAAATATCTCTACTTTAAGCAACGTTATCTCTTTTCTTGCTGACCAGAATATCTTTACTTTAAGTAATGATGGCGACCTTTGCTGGCATTGTTGGTTTAGATTGTGGTCTCGAATAACATCACATAGGATTGTATTGTTTTGATATTCTTTAAAAAGCACTTGCTGCCATTGGAACAAAACCGTAACTTTGTAAGTTTGCTTTAAGGCAGTGAATAACTTTATAATAAGTTATTTTATTTATTTTTTAATAAGTATATTTTTCTATATTTATTAAAACGTATTAAAATGAATTATATCTCTCTACCATTTCATAGCAAAGATCTACGGTGGTCCATTGTCCCATCATCATTATTCTACAAGTAGTTTCACCAAGAGGTTTTGTTTCATATATTGATCATCTTAATTTGATCTCTGTAAAGCTGATCACCATCATTTTTGTAAGAAGTGCCAAACAAGTACTTTTGATTGGATGATTTCATTTGACTTTCAAAGCTATCACCTTAGTAGAACGCCATAGTGGCATTATCTGTTATTAGTGTTAATTTACAGGTGGGATGATTCCTGTTTCTTCACCCACTTTTGACATTTGGATCCTTCCAGCGTGTGTTTACTGCTCTGTCTTCTGCAAATACTTTTCTAATGTTTTGGCAAATCAAAGTGCAGCCTAGAGTCTTTACATTTAAAGGTTAAAGATAAAAAAGTACCAAAGTCTGGTTTCTAGGCTGATGCACAAAGTCTGCACAGGCCTGTGCTTTACAGTGACATTGTGTTTCTGAACAACGATGCAAACATGTAGACAGAAAATTAGAATGGGCCGAAAATGGATCCCTGTGGGACCCTACAAATGGTTGGAGAGGTGGAGCAGAAGAGGTCACTAATATATAATGTGGAGAATGATCTGCGTTTCCTGGGTTTTGAACCTGCTTATGGGCTGAAATAGCTGCCTTAAACAGTACCCCTTAAAGTATCCCACGAGTACTTCCTTTTATAACATGACATGATCCAGATCGCTCATCACTTATAGTCTATTACTACCCAAAACTGCTTTTCTTGGAGTACACCTCCTCCTTGATCTACTCTCAGCTGAAGGTGCAATACAATGAGCGAGGCTATAGAGGTCACAAAGGTCAGGCACCTCACTGAGCTGTCATTTATTACCTGCATTTTGTCGTGTGACGCATATAGCACCTTAGGTGGCTGGATGTGAGAAAGCATAAGGGTGTGTGTGTGTGTGTGTGTGTGTGTGTGTGTGTGTGTGTGTGTGTGTGTGTGTGTGAGTGAGAGAGAGAGAGAGAGAGAGAGCGCATTTTATTTGTGATTGAAACACAGGAGCCATCAGGCATACAGCCCACTGCAGCATCTTTCTGGATCAATAAATAATCCATTCTTCTGACCTTGAGTGAGATGAGCGTGGAAAATGACAAGATTGCTCCTTGTGAAGAAAGGTCCTGTCTGTGGCCGCCAGTCTGAGGGGCTTCAGAGATGAAAGAAGAGTGAGCAGATCCGAGGCTCGGAGTGGCATTAGCTTTGATCTGGCCCCAAGGTAGAAAGCGCACTCTCTCCTTTCGACAGATGCATTCACAAAAAACTCTAAAAGGCACGATGCAGGTCCACAGAGAGTCACTGATGACACTGTTCATGATAATGCCAATATGAAACATTTGTCTATGCTTCCTGTAGCAGCAGCCATGACATAATACTGGGTAATGCGTAACATGCACTTTTTATGCGATCAAACCAAAATTGGTTGGTTGTTTGTCAGAACAATATTTCTCCGCGTTTGTTCTGAAGACCACTTTTGTATCTCTGTACCATAGAATTCATGCATTTTTTGAATCACCCTCTTGGTGATTGTGAAAGTGACTGAAATGCAGCCTGGCAAACATGGTGGAGGTAGTTGCATGCACTGGTAATGGTATGAAAAGTCTGAATAATCTACCATGCATGTCTTTGGACTGTGGGGGGAAACCGGAGTACCCGGAGGAAACCCACGCAAACACGGGGAGAACATGCAAACTCCACACAGAAACTTCCCAGGTCGCCCCACCCGGGATGGAACCCAGGTCCTTCTTGCTGTGAGGCAACAGCGCTATCCACTGCACCACCGTGCCGCCATGTGTGTACAGTACATATATATATATATATATATATATACATGTAAATAATTATATATAATAACCTGATAATATAACCTTCCCAGATACAGCCTCAGCCTTGTCAGAAGAAACCGCAGTTTTTGTCTTTAACCAGCAGGCCAACAATGTTACTTCAATATGGTTTAATTCCATTTGATAAAATATTCAGTGCATCTTTGCTTAAAATGTATAACTCCAAAACTGTTGTATCAAAGCAGAAGGACACTCCAGGTCATGTAGAATAGAACCACAGCCATGCTATTATTCACCTGCTGTTTCTAAGAGATAATAAAACCTAGTGTGGGTTAGTGTTTTTAACCTTTTAAACCTGATTTCATTGTGTGTTGAGTAACTGGGCTACCCTCCTCAGACACTGCCACAGGAAAAGCCACAGACACAAAGTCTGGTTCCCGTAGCAACACATTTTCCTCAAACCAGAGTCAAGAGGTGATGGGCTGCTGTCTAGTATCAACAGCACCATATTCTTCTGCCATTGTGTTTTACTGTTAGTCCGGCTTTGACTACAGCTTTTGCTAGTGGATGAGATTCTGGATGCACATTGTAGGGAGTTGTTCAGATTGTTTCAGATTGGCCTGTTTTACACCTCTGTTTGGTTCTGCTGGATGTTCTTTTGAAGCAGAATCAACAATGTTTGAGATCGACAGTTTGTCACTTCTGTGTACTGAACTCTGAATTTCTAACGTCGACAAGAAACACACAGTTTGACATTTTAAGGCCCCTTTAAGCTGTTTTTCATTTTTTAAATAGGTTCCATTTTAGAGACACAAGGCTCTGTTTTGACACTGACAGGCTACATTTCTGTGTTGAAAACTGTGTGAACGGTGAGAAACTCTTTCCTTGAGTTCTGCAGAGCAGCCTGTATGAGATGTATCAGCGGTGATAACAGTTCTGTCTCTTTCAGCTGGAACGAGGTGCGTTCTGGGGACAATGCTGGCTCAGCACAGACATGGTATTAGGAAGGGAACTTCTCAGGTGCATGTTTTGGTTTTGAATGCACTAAAGCTCTGCTAGAGTCTGTTGGAACATGGTATGGTTCTGAGCTGCGTGTATAGGCCTACTTTCTGGTGGTGGTGGGGAGACAAGGTGGGGTTCAGCTGTTTCTACAGCAGAGAAGGTCTGAGGGTATTTGCTCTGGGCAATACCAGTGGCAGTAAAGCCAACGGCTGCCCACAGAGCAGGGAGCGGGTCCTTCACACCTGCCTCCTGCACTGAGGGCTGACCTGGTGCACAGGGAGCTCACCTGGGCCACCGTGGAGGAAACGAAGCCTGTAAATATTCAGAGTTTCAGGAACTCACCTGCTGTGCTCCTGCAAAGCTACTCCATCGTGCAGACTGGCTGATTTTCACTGGCATGGCTTTATTTGACTTTATACTGTGCTTGATACACTCATTGCCCACAAAAATAGCTGCACCCAGAAGGAAGTGTGGGATTGCAGTGCTATTGGAATGGAAGATAAAGGTTAGCCGGAACAATAACTGATTATAAATGTAGACTGACATGATCAATATTTATTGATCTACTCATACAGAAGTGGTGTCTCTCAGTATGGCATCAGGTTTAACACAACATGCTAGACATCTCTTCATGGAGGTGTAGAGGTTCCTAATGGTGTCCTGTGATGATCCTTCCCATGCAGCTTGAATGTTCTCACTCAGTTCTGTAGATGGTGTGGTTGGGGTGGAGTGTTGATAGAGCATCCAATAGCATCCCACACATTTTCAATCAGGGATAGGTCTGGAGACGAGACTGACCACGGCATAGTATCAGTGTCTTCAAGGCGAGATCTTGAGACGGCAGCAGTATGAGGACCAGTGTCGTCCTGTTGGAACCCGTGTGATCAGAAAAGGTAACCACTGGTTGCATGTTAACATAACATTGGGCTGACAAAAGTGCCTGTAATGAAGACCAATGAAGACCAAAGGTGATCTGGAATCATATGAAACTGCACCCACATCAGGACACCAGACCTTCTGGCTGTCAAACACATGACAACAAACCATTGATCACGGTGCCTTCATTGGTCGTCTCCACCAAGACAAAAGCAGGGCTCAAAACTGAAGATGCCATTCTGAGTGACTCTATGACAGTCTGGTATGACACCATTGCTGTTAGCCAACTCGGTCAACCTTGGTCATGCTGTTTAACAGCTTGGTTACAGGTCATGCTTGTCAACTAACTCCAACACCAACACCAACAAAAACATACCCTATACAGGTCAGGAGCTCAGCTGGTCCGACTGTTTTCAGCAGGGTAGTGTTTCAAAAAGCCTTTATACACTTCTAGTTTACAGCTTCAGTGTGTACTAGAACATAACGTCCTACAATCTCCCAATGTTCTCCAAGAACAGGAACATGAGCTAAAGTCTTTCTGACATTCTCTCATTTCCCTTACAGCGCAATCAGTAACAGGTTTTTAATTCATGAGGTCATTAGCCCAAGCCCCAGGTGTCTTTCACCTCTTCATGGTCATCTTGATGAAGGCCCAGGGCTGAGGCTCCTTCATGCTTTACCAGGATTGGACTCTAATCCTCCCTCCGCAGCTGCAGATGTTTCGTGACGTGATGCTGGGGTGGTGATGGATGTCACGTTACATTTCGCAGACCTCATGGCTTGAGCTGCAGCAGATATTAACGGTCACCGTGATGGCTTAGAGCGACAGGGGGCAGGAGGGCTGACAGATGTGTTTGGAGTGTCACTCATTAAACACTCTCCACACAGAGTTCACGATTTATAAGCAGCCGCGCTCATGTCTGGATGAGGTGGGTAATTGGAGGAGTAGATGAATTGAGTTACAATATGTGTTTCTAAATATCATAGCAATAATAATAATAATAATAATAATAATAATAATAATAATAATAATAATAATAATAACAATAACAATAATAATAATAACTGTAAATATTCTTATAAGACTGATTTAGATTACAATTCTGCTCATTCATTACATACTTATGTACATATTGATGATATGTTACATTAAGTATTTATTTATTTAATCAATATTTAAGCAGATAAATTCCACTGAGATCACAGATCTCTTTTTCAAGGGAGACCTGGCCACTGAACTGTGGGAATTACAAAGCACAACACATCCAAATAATGAAGACTGTGATTTACTTATTGACTATACTTACCTTTTAAAAGGGACAGAGACATAGGGAGCTTATCAGGAATGGTTTCGTAGAAGAGACACAAGCCTTGTTTATACAATTGAATCCTAAGAAACGCTTGTTTGTTAGTTACCTGCTGAATATGTAGCTTAAAAGACTTGTCATCAATTAAAAACCCTAAATATTCAAATCTAGATCCCAAATAAACCTGTTGACCATTTCTAGTATGACAGTCACACATGCCAGATACTATTTTCAGGAGATCTGTAAAATTATCACTTTAATATTTGCTTGAATTTGAGCTTATTTGGATCAAACATATACTTGAGCCTGCACTTGGTTGTTGTTTGCTCATAAATAACAGTTTGTAACTCAGTAATTGTGTTGAGAATCGATCATAGAGAGTGTTTTAGAGCTAAAAATGTGTTATTTGAGTTATTTGTAATGATTAGACTCGGATATTTACAATAATACTGTATGTTAAAAGTACTTGACGTCCAAAAAAAACCTGAAACACCCAGTGATGTCATTAGCCCTGCCCCCTTTTGTCGATCAGTCAGAATCCATATGCAAGCTCGGTATGTGCACATGGACAGAGCAGTAAAAATGTAATGAATGGCTGCTTAAGCATTTAAACTGGGATTTCATTCAGTTGGAAATGATTGCATTTTTCGTGGATAAGTTAAGCTCGCTGATATCACACAGTGATGAAGTTTGTAGTTTGTTATGATTCGTGTATCATCTCTGTAGGTTATTCTGATCGTGAGTAAACCTTAAAAGCCCAAGCTTAGAATTCCGGTGTGTAACTGCTGGCAAAGTGTGGATCTCGGGCTGTAAATCAAAATATGAGCTCAATTCATTGCTTCGCGGCACTTTCTGTGTGTTGTGATGGGATTTGTCGGGGCGAGTCACAAACTGTTGCCATGTTTTTAAGTAGGCTGAACTTTTTCTCTTTTTTTTCCCCCCTCCGAGACTAATCGTTTTACTAAAAGCACGAGACTCGTTTAACAGTGAACACGTGAGGAACGGCAGATTGAGGTTCACCTTAAAATAGCTGGAAAGAAATGATTGTGCTGTCAGGCGGAATGGAGACAGATAGTGGAGGCCATTCTTTATATCTATGTTTTATGCCAAATACCTCGGGGTGGCACTGTCATTAATTTGCAGTCATTTAGGATGATGGTAAGATTTAGCACTAAAACAAATCGACGTTCCAGAGTGATTTACAGCAGCGCTTACAGTGCTGTTCTCACTCTGTTCGGAGCAGAACGCTGCTGTTTATCGGTACACAATCCTTCACTACACATTCCTTTATATGGATTTGGAAGAGTCACGGTTGACAATGGAGGGATTTAGGAGAGGTTGACATGCTGGTCCTGATGAGTGTGTGTGTGCGTGTGTGCGTGTGTGTGTGTGTGTGTGTGTGTGTGTAGACTATGAAGAGAAAGAGTGGAATGACAGCATGTTAGACATGGCGTCCTTTTACCCAATCCTTCCTCACATCGTATTTGTTTTGTAGTCTTTCTGAGCCATACACTCCTGGGTGTAATCCTGTGAGCCGAGCACTCTTTCAGAACACGCCGGGCCGTTTAATCCTCACTTTCAAACACGCCTGTGCAACAGTGTTAGACCCGGCTGATAAATCTTCCCTTCTGCTGGTTCTGCTGCTTCTCCTAATAGGGCTAGATGAGCGATGTGGCCAAAAAAATATAGCATACGCTATCAGTCAAAAGTTTTAGAACACCCCCACTGTTTCCTGTACTGCACGGGCAGTGGCATGGCTTAGACTGCCGCTCCGCTGGCAGCTCCACGTCTTGTCTGACACCTGAAACCGAGACTTGGTCTATTGTTAAAATGAGATTTTAACTCAGCTTAATGCTGAACCAACTCTCTCTAGTGCTAAACCAATCTGCCTTCACGTGTTTTTGGTAAAAGGATTAGTTTCTGGAAAAAACGAAGAAAACAAATGAGATTCAGCTCCGTTCAGATTCCATCGATCCTTCTGTAATGGTACGCTGTCCTGGCCAAGATGAAGCAAAACAGGCCAAAACTGGGATACTACCACCACCATGTTTAACAGATGGGAAAAGGGTTTCATGCTGGAATGCAATACTTTCAGAAAGATCTATTTTGGTCTCATCCGTCCACAAAACATCATGTTCTTTGTGGCGAGCAGTGGCTTTCTCCTTGGAAATCTACCACGCTCACCATTGTTGCTGAGTGTCCTCCTGATGGTAAACATTAACACTAATCGAAGTGAGAATGGCCTTTAGTTGCTAAGAAGTTACCTTTGGTTGCTTGGTGACGCTGTGGACTATTACATGCCTTACTCTTGGTGTGATCTTTGTTGGTGGAGCACTCCTGGAGAGCGTAATTATGGTCTTGAAGTTCATCCATTTGCACACAATCTGTCTGACTGTGGATCGGTGGAGTCCAAACTCTTTAGAGATGGTTTTGTAACCTTTTCCAGCCTGATGACCATCAATTATCCAATGTTCTAACTTTGAATGCACTCTAATTTGCAAGAGTGCAATTGTTGAAGTGGTTTATGCAGCTACTGCACCAGTTGTTGGTGTAAAAAGGAGCAGGACACCCCATGGTTTTGCACACCTAAGCGAGGGGTGCGTGCAAAGGGACCGGGCCTCCTTCAATTTTTTAGTTGACAACCTTTCCAACCTAAATACATAAATTTATCTTCATCCAAATACAGCAGAAATGTTTAGCAAATGCTTGCACTTTACACAAATCCTGGACCTGGACGTGGACATGGACATTTAAGATGTCATGACCGATTATGTTCAGTAACATAACAGTGTTATGGTCTCATTAGTGGTAACTGTCACAACATACACTGAAATGTTTGATGCAATGACTTCAAAGGCCCATGTGACATAAACTGCCATGACATCACTGACGGCACTGATAATGATATCGTGACACTGTTTCATCAACATGAACATAATCTGTCAAGACAGCATGTGACAGACATGACATGTTTATAGCATGTTTAGGGTAATGTTACGCAGCAGGGTTAAGGTAAATGTCCCCGCAGTATGAAGGTGAGTCAAACACTGCAACATTTAATTTTGGTCACATAGTTTTATACTTAATTTGGTTTATACATTCTATGACCACCTCCTTGTCTCTCCTCTCACTGTCCATTTTATTAGCTCCTCTGATCATACAGGAGCTCTTTGTAGCTCTATAATCAGAGACGGTAATTCATCTGTTTCTCTGATACTTTATTCTCCTCCTTTCACCCTGATCTTCAATGATCAGGACCCCACAGGACCATCACAGAGCAGATATGATGTGGGTGGTGGGTCATTCTCAGCACTGCAGTCACACTGACATGGTGGTGGTGTGATAGTGTGTGTTGTGCTGGTATGAGTGGCTCAGACACAGCAGTGCTGCTGGAGTGCTTAAACACTGTGTCCACTCACTGTCCACTCTATTAGACACTCTGGGAGTTGATACAATAGCTCATGATGTAAGATCTGATCTATGATGGTTTAGACACCAAAGTACATTATTGTAAAGCAATTTGAACAATTTTGTAATGAGTTGATACATACATGTCCAAATGTTGGTGGACACTCCTTCTAATGAATGCATTCACCTACTTTAAGTTGTACCTATAGTTGACACAGATGTGCAAATGCACACAGTTTATCTAGTGCTTGTAGATGAGCACTGCCAATAGAATAGGATTCTCTGAAGCAGATACAACCAGATTAAACTTTTGGCACCATGCTTCGTGCCAGGCATGCGTTAGATGCCCGGCATTGAGCTGTGGAGCAATGCTATCTGCAATGACGATGCTCCGTTAAGCAATGCTGTTGTCGCTGGATGCAATCAAATGCTACAAAATCTAGGTGAAAGCATTCCCCAGAGAGTAGAGACAGTTATTCCAACAAAAGCAGGATAATTTTTATATATGATTTTAGGAAAAACAGTGAATGAGCAGATGTCCTGATACTTTTGTCCATACAGTGTATGTATGTACTATAAAACTAGACATGCTGAAGAAAATAGCATCTATATAAAAAAATTAAAGCTGCAAGTTTTTGTTTGTCAAATAATTCAGTTTCATGAAAAATTTGCCAGAACTTCAGGCATTATTTTCTTTATTAAATCTACGCTTCGTCCAATGAAAGCTCAAATCCCAGCAAGGGTTGCCAAAGATCGCAAACTGAAAGAGACAATAATTACAATAACTGCTCATTATTCTTGTCTGCAGTCTGAGGGGTTTGCTACTTACACCCTGACACTTAACGGATGGCATTTTGTGAACGGCCGCAATCGAGAGGCTGAAAATCTATACGTTCATTTACAACAGATCAATTTCTCCCGTGCTGAATGGAGGCGCAGTAGAGAATCTATGTATTGTATCATAAGCTGTCAGATCTATCCATATCCAAATATGTTCTTAAGGATAAGCCTTAAAGAACGGCCACAAAAACCTCATTCAAACTAATGAACTGTCGGATTCGCTCAGATATTCATCTCTGCGGTGCAGGAAGTTCATTAACTCAAATGAGCAACTCCGGATTGAGTGGAGGCTGGATCTTCTCGGCATTTAAAGCATTTTGTTTAACTCTTAGCTGTTTTTATTGCTATTGATTTATCATTTATAATAAAATGCTTCGTGTTATGTTTAATGTATAACGAGCAATTATTTGATTCAAAGTTTATAATAGATATTTATAATGTTTCGAATAGAACAACGAGAAGTAAAGAACATAATGTTTTGTGTCGTTTCATTCAAAAGAACTGACAAAATGCTTGTTTTGACATAATTACTACTTAAAGAGCAACACCAGCGGCCTTTAGCACCATCTCAAACATTTGTTTTCATTTGTTCAACTGAAAGGAGAGTCCCCGGATGGTCGGTTTCGCTGTTGGATTGTGGTCAGATCATTCAGGGAGGTTTATAAGGTTTGGGGCTCATTAAAAAATATATTTAGGGCCATAAGCCCAGAAGCTCAGGCCCGGCAACACCTTCCTGAAATTTTAGATCTAGTTACAGCCCTGCTTTAATTGGCGAAAATCAGAAAAACGGCTTGCAAAAAAAAATCGGATTTTAAATGACAAACAGTGAAATAAGCCTGTAAATTCGTCTAAATTCTAAATGTAAAGCTACAATAATTACTTGGTGGTAGCTATCATTTCATTCTTTTTTCAAATGCTTATATTAATTTGAATAAAAAGTTAATAAAACATGATAAAATGTTGTTTTCAGTAAAACATTTCAAAACAATACACAAAACACAAGTGAATTCTCAGCACTTAGTTTCAAATGTAAGTTCTAGTGCAATATATATATATATATATATATATATATGTGTGTGTGTGTGTGTGTGTGTGTGTGTGTGTGTGTGTGTGTGTGTGTGTGTGTGTGTGTGTTCATTATATAATTAAAAAAATGTTATTATATACATTCAAAAATTAAAAATGAAAGACTTCAAGCCTTTGTATGTTGAAATAAATATTTTAATAATTTGATAAAGTGGATTTCTGATTTTGATGAGCTATAAGACAAACTGATTGACAGTAAAACTGGAAAAGTTATGAGGTAAATTATGAGCATGAATGAACATTTTCATGATATATGTTTAAAGTTTTGCCGCGTTCCAAAGTCTAGGCTGCATTTCTCGGCCCCTTATTCCAGAGAAGCCTGTTTCAAATGGTTTCAACTGAAGAATCCTTCATGTACAGCCAAGAAATACAGTCTACATTCACAACTGATGTACCCTTTGCAGGCTTCACTAACCCACAGTTCTATCAGCCCCATCCACAGCACCTGGGGAGCAGCAGGGGAGTTAAGAGCCTTGCTGAAAGGCACTTCAAAGATATCCTGCCAGTTCAGGGAATCAAACCGCCAGGTTCCCAAACCACCAGGCCATGACTGCCCCCACTGAATGAGTCCCCTCACAGGTTTTGAATTTGAGTCTTCTCAAACGTTTCTAATGCAAATGTGAGTGATGGGACCTTTCTGGTCATGTCTCCATGCAGCCTTGCTCCAGATCGGTCCATTTGTGTGATGGATCGGTTATTGAGGAGGAGTCTTCATAGGACACTCCCACTGAGGACCTGTCCTGCCTCGTCTTTGGGCGAATTGAACCATTGTTTCAGTGCAGTTTAGTACAGAGGACTGGAACGAGTCTGAACAGAAAGGGAAGAAACTTCTACATAGCCTGTTTAAAGTGGAAACAATGAGCTGATGGTCAAAGTCAGACTCCAGCCTCTTCTGCAGTTTCCTCCAGGCCTCGGCGTGTTTAGGTGACTTGAAAAGATGAAGCCGCTGCTGTGGAAAAATGGGAAAAGTGAGGCACTTGGTTTCTCTCTCTCTGTATGTCCCGCTCCATGCATCAGCCTGACCTTTTCCTCTCTAATTAAAACAGACAGACACACAGGATCGTTCTCATTAAGTACTCCACAAACCCTTCACTTAAGGGCTATCAGTGGCTCACTCATGTGTGAGAAACTGTCCTCTCTAATCAGAATTACAGCGGCCTCCTGGGCTCGCCACGCATCCCTGGATGAAAAACACACGCATATGTGGAGCTCTCCGACGGTGGGAACGGTGGGATTTATTCCATCAGCAAATATGCATTCGCTTTCATAGCACACGGACTGGAAGGGTTCACAGAAATGGTTCTGATAGTTACTCTCGTTGGTGTTTATGGGGAGCTTATGTTGAAGAACGCGCAACGGCGCGTAAGAGACAACATCTACTGTGCGAGAGTGGTGCGCATAGAGTGAGAGCAGAATCCGTGTGTGGAGTTCAGAGATAATTGGCTTCGGAGTTTTCCTCGGGGTTCCTCGGGGGCTGTTTGCGGAAAACAATGTGTTATTTTCGAAATTAGCTCCAATGAGCTAAATAAGACGCGGGGTCTATAAAGGGCAGCTGTCTGTCGAAAGCCTGTGTCAGTAATTTCGTTTTGACTAAAGCTGTCAGTTAGAACAGCCCTGCAGGGTTGCGACTTGGTAAGTTACAGGAGGTAGTCTGGAAGTAATGCATTGAGCTCGACTCAAACGCGTACATCATTTCCACATGAATATAATATAATATATTAACGCAACCGCTGACAAAAGTAAGTAGACTCAGACAAAACGGATGATGTAATTGATGTTTTGTTTATGTGGATATGATTCGCACGTCTGAATCAGGTGAATTCAGTGCACAGAGCCCACACAGTATCAGCTCGACAAGCACTTTAGAACGAAAAAAAAAACAGCATTATCCTGGGAATAGTTGAATAATGAGAGTTCAGTGCATGGAAGTGATAAACCATTCAAAAGAACATCCCGCAGAACCAAAGCAGTGTTGTGAAACAAACCAATCCCAAAACTACAAAACTGTTATGTAACACTCTTGATTTCATTTATTCACACCCCCAACATTTACATAAACCCCTCCCCTTACATGAATGTTGATACTGGAGAGCAGCTCATCACCTCCAGACGAGAGATGGGAGTCAAGCCTCGTGACCATGACGTTTCTTGTACTAGTGTCTGCAGAGGAGGACATTACAGAGCTGGACATTACAGAGCCGCCAAAGTGACATCCCACACAAATAAAAAATAAGTGGCCATGACTCAGTAAGGTGAGACCTTGTTTTCATAGGGTTGCCACCAGTTCAGTTATCCCCCCGGACGGAACATTTTTCAGGATGTGTGGAATTTTTCTTTTTTTATTTTGGAAGGAAAAAACGACATAACTTTCTCATTCCCACACCTTACCAAGTCATTCCCATTCCTTAACAAACTGTGGTCACAACTTAACTGAAGTCAGTGTATTTTAATTTATGCAGGATGTCACCTTAGGAGCTAAACTATTGTGTGTAAACACTGTAGTCACTCCGTAAAAAAAGTGCAACATCTTTTTATTCCAGTCCCCAGTCTTTTGGGACTCATGTCCCACTTAACCCACAAAATGTAGCCCACACAAATGTCATTGACCCTTAACAATTTTAACAAATACAGATGAATATTTGTTGTAATTTCTTACTTAAAAAATTATAATTTTACGTAACTAAAGGTAGTCTGTGCACTACAAGTGATTTTAGATTGATATGTTACGTGGAAGATTGTTACAAGAAAATTATTTTACATTTTTAACAGTATCTGCACTGTAGATATGGTCCTATAATGTCTTTTAAGGATCTGCTGCAGTGCATTAAGCATCTTTTAAGAGTTTGGACAAATTTTAATGCCTATAGTTTGTTCTCTGCTTCGTCCACAATTTCAAGTTTGTCATTTTTGTTTCCTTGGTGAGAGATACAGTGGCTGCTATTGTTATCATAATATTTGCAAAACCTTTATTCTTTATCCTTTTTGGCTGGCAGTGTCATATCAATGCCATTACTGCAAGCCCACTAGGGGGGCTGCGGCCCCCAGGTTGAAAACCACTGTTCCGATACATGAAGCACGGATACAGAAACAGCTTCCAAAACAAGCTATTTTTAATTCAGTGTTATGGTCTGTGATGTCACAAAAACTCTCTCTCACACACACACACACACACACACACACACAGACCAGGCCATTAACAATAACCCTGTACCAATAGTGAGTGCTGCTTTGAATGAGGCTCAATGTAAGACAACCAATTAGAACATGTATAATTTACATATACCATTAAAGACACAGTAACAATAAAACTACCCTGTTTAATTAATGGATTAAGAAGGACATCTGTCATGTAAAAATAAATGGTACAACTGGTACAATTGAAGGGGCAAAGAAAACTACAGCAAAAATGAGGAGATGAGCCCTTTAAATGTTGTTTATTTATTTCGTGCCCCTTTGCCTGCTTCACCACCTTAACCTATTACCACAATACCTGACATTTTGTCTTCCAAGGCAAAGACTTGTTCTGTAACAAGTCCCTTGCAAAGGCCAAGTGCCATGCCTGCTTTACCCCGCACTCCTACCTCCAAATGAGCTGCTGCAGCAAATAAACAATCAGACGAGAGCAGGGAAGCCAGCCAAAGAAGCGAGGCTGGCGCCGCTGCTGTTTTAATGGACGTTAACTGGGCTGGTCAGGGTTCAGTCCTGTTGTGTTTCTCTAATTGCCGTTCCCCGGAGGGTAGCGTGGCACGCTTCTGTGCCGCCAGGTAAAGACAAACACAGGCATGGTGCTGACCCCTGGCCTCTAGATTAGCTGTGCAGAGGACAATAGGCTGCCATATGTTCCCACCTGCGGAGCGTGGTTAAAAGGCACGCTTCCACTAATTTGGAACCTTTTAACGAAAAAATCTGGAAAGACAGGATGGAATGGGAATTTTATAGCTACTGAATGAGGTGCTTTGGCATTATTTGTTCA
Source organism: Acestrorhynchus altus (assembly GCA_034509495.1). Lineage (NCBI taxonomy): Eukaryota > Metazoa > Chordata > Actinopteri > Characiformes > Acestrorhynchidae > Acestrorhynchus > Acestrorhynchus altus. The sequence continues at coordinate 24,550,434 of CM067519.1, read as the reverse complement.
ATTTATTATACACATTAATATAGTGCATCTGCCCACTTTATAGACTGCATATTAGAGCATGTCAAGCAATAAGAAAATCATGGAAATATTTAAAAAACTGTCATATTATATTCGTTCATCAGAGATACAGCATCTCGATTACAATTCAGTGGAACCTGTACTCAATGGAGTTTGTTCGGTGGAAGCCTGCGGTCAATAAACTGCTCAATTGACCAAATCTGGAGAACATTTGTTCCAAGAGCCATCAGACTTTTAACTCTGCTCATGAGGGACAAGATTTTCCAAATCGTTTAGATCCAACATCACATTTCTTTGCATCTTTGCGTCCTTCCTGTGTCTGCAGATAGAGCCATTTTAGGCTCCAAGGGTTAGAAATGCTTGTTCTGACTGATTCCACACTGAGCTCACCATCAGTTAGGCTTATACTCAAGAACAGTCCAACAGTGATGGATGGCGTGGAAGGCAGATGTGTATCATGTAAGGAGCTGTTGGAGAAGTGTGGGAGGAGAAGAGAAGAGTGTAATTAATGACAGTCAGTTTCGGGGCCAATTACTCGATTAGCTGATGTGACAAAGTGCTCTGTCCTTCTCAGCCAGTGATTTTTACCACCTTGGAACAATTTTGTGTCGCCCTGCCCACAATGAGAACTGGGAGAGATTCTATGAGCTCAGGGTTGCTATACACAATGTTCTCTTTCATAGGCTTATAATAATAGCAATAATGAGCACAATATCATATTCAATTAAAAGAGCCGACTATAAAAATGAGGGGATGGATATATGTCTGCTTTTAAGGGCAGGACGAGTCCCGATCGTTAGTAGGTGATAATTCAATCGGATTTAAGTACTAAATTAACTAAAAGATGAATTAAAACATTATCCAACTAAGGTATGGGTTACTCTGAGTGACCTACGGCTTCTCAGCCATGGGTTAATTAGCTACCTGTGTTACCCCCTAAGGGCAGCCGCGGCCTTATGGTTAGGGAACCAGCCTTGTTAATGGAAGGCTACTGGTTCGATTCCATGAAGAGTGCCATTTAACTACCCAAGGTGCTGTGGATAAGGTTACACCCCCCCCCCCCCCCCCCACACACACACACACACACACGCACACTATGTGTGCTCACTGCCCCCTAGTGTGTTTCACTACATGTGGGTTGCTTAGTTTAACACAAATAATTGCTAACAAACATACATTTGCTAAAGAACAGTTATAGGATTAAGCTTCAGAGCCCGAGACCAACTTTGTGGGATGTTTTTGTAGTTATATATACATTTCCATGATTTCCAAAGAAGCAATAAATGAGCATGGGTCCCAATACTTTTGTCCACATATTGTACAAGGGACTCTGTTATCTTCATACATTAACCTACAGAAAATGCTATTTATAGCCCCACTGTCGAAAACTTCTTTTGGATGGATTCAGTGAAAGTAACGGTGGGAGAAGACTCTCAGATTATGGCTTGGCTTCTCCACAGCAACCTAGTTTCTGTGTGGCTCGACTCTAAACACAGTTCAGCAGTGATCCGTATTTTCATACCTAAGATCAAAACAAACCATTTTCAAGCATGTTTCAACAATGCTGTTTATGATTCACTGCTGGTTGGCGAGGCACTGCACTGTTAGCAGATCCGTTAGCAGATTGGTAATGAGCTTCATGACTGGAACCCCTGCGTGAACTCCTAACCTGGTTTTGGAAGTTGGAAACCTGCCTTACACTCATTGGAACTTCTTATTCAGCCATTTCTAACACACGTCTGACATGTCCAACAGATCTCTGACAGACTAACATCAACCACTGGTTCATCTCCATTCTTCTGTATCGTCCCACCGTCTCGTTTAATCTTTACCGTAAACTTGTCCTACTTCTGTCAAAACTTCAGAATCTGCTACAGCTGGATTTCCCTTCATGAATGGTTCTTCTTATGGGGTTTCACACCAGTGCCTTGGTTTCTCTGCGTAATTTTACGTACAGCTCTTAGAGAAGTCCTGTTATTGAGTCCTGGTTCCTCTCGGTAATTCATCTTCACGCTCTCCAAGAGGTTCTTCTTGGCTTCTCTTCATGTTTCTTTGTAATGTTCTTGGAGAGGTTCTACTGTTGAGTCCTGAGTTGGGTTTCTCTGTGTTCTTCATGCTCATGGAGTCTTGGTTCCTCCCCACAATTCTTAATTATGCTCTTGGAAAGGATCTCCAGTTTCTCTCATTGTAGGATGCTCTTAGAGATAAGCTCTTCTAAATCTTGGGTCCTCTCAGCGTTCTTCTTCATGCTTTTGGAGAGGAAGAAGGTTTTTCCTGCACTTGTCTCTTTCAGAGGGATAACCCATGTCTCTCAAAATGAAACAGCATTGAGGTAGATGAATGTCCAGCTTAGATATGAGTGCAGAAAGCTTCACGTTGTCCAAAATTCATAGAAACAGAGTGGATCATCCTTTATCACAGCCTCTGCCATGTCCGCCTCCACACACTCTACGTTAAGGGTTGGCATCATAGGTCTGCTGATTACGGGGTCCTCCCTGCTCCTGCCTGATCATTTGTCACCGTCCAACTCGAGCCCTCATTATTACTCATGTTCTGAAAGTTTAACTACACACTTTGAGATTTAGCTTTAGTTAAGTTTCTGGGTTTGTTTACTGCCTGCCTACAGCAATAAGCTCCATATGTTCCAACAGGAGCTTTTAAAGGTGCTTGGATATTAGATGCTGAACTGACTCTGACCTTTTCTGAGAGGAGAGAAATCCCACACTTGCATGGAACCCCACTGATTCATTTGTTCCTCCATTTTCATGTTAAGATGCCGGATTTCTACATTTCTCTGCAGTTTTTATGTTTCCATCTCTAATGTTTAATCATTTATCATTCAAAAATGAATGTGTAAATATGTAAATGATCTGTCCAGATTGGCCAAACGACATTGTCTCATTTGTAAATCCTTGAAGTCTAGACTAGAATCTAAAGTCTGCTTTCATTTTAAGAGCTATTATTTATTTAAAAAAAAACTGAAAATTAAGGTTTTCAGTAAGCACTTGTCCACTATGAATGATCCAATATCCAGTATGAATTATTCAGTACCTACTATGATTTATTCAATATCATGTATGTAATTCATAATGGATACTGAATAATTCAGTGAATATGATCATGGTATCTACTATGAATTATTCAGCATCTACTATGAATTATTTGTTATCCACCACACAGTATTCATTGTGAATTGTTGAATGTCGACAACAAATGAACAAATGAATACTATGAATTATTTAATATTCACTCTGTATTGTTGATTTTCCACTATCAATTATTCAGTCTCTACAATGATGTTTTTAGATGTCACTATGAAGAGTTGATTATCCACTCTTAATTATTCACTATGCACCACAATTTGCTGAGTGTCCACTATTCAGTATCTACCATGTATTATTCAGTATATGCTATAAAATGTTCAGTATTTACTATGAATTCTTGAGTATGTACTACAAACTATAAATGATTCCGTAACTACCATGGAACTAATATGTAGCATATGCCACTTTCCACTGACGTCACGAACATTGAGAACCATTACTTTTGCAGCTCATTTTCCAAAAAGACTTTATAGACTGGTGCAGAAATTATGCACTGGACACTTTAATGTTGACATAGTAATGAAATAATTACATGGTGTGTTTACCGTGCTTGTATACATAGTATGTTTACAGTGCTTGGGAGATCAGACCATGTCATTTGTGTATGATAATCTGGGAGGAGATTGTAGGATAGATAGGAGAACTCTGGGCTGGAGGTTAGGTAGCTTCTGCTTGAAGTTACAAGGCCAGGTCTGAGAGATATGAATACGTTAAAGGGAGGCGACGAAGTGGAGGTGGGTTGAGAAAACATCATCATGCACACTGAAGGTGTAATTAAAAGTGTAAATTTAAAAGATGGAGGAGGTGCTTCAGGCATGTTCATCGCATTCCTCCACACAAGATTCATTTACTGCATAATCCTGCTTTTATTACAAACAACTGGGTAATGATACAGACCACCCAACTCATGAAGGCATTCAGCTCCTGAAGGATGCCCCCTTTGCTGACACAGATGTGCAAATGCACACACAGCTTGTCCCTTACTAGTCCCTGTAGAGAAGTACTGCCAATGGAGTAGGAGTCTGGAGCAGATAAACATGAACCTAATGGCACCATACCAAATGTCATGTGTGGGCACGAGGGGTATAAAGACCCCCAGAATTGAGCCGTGGAGCTGTGGAACTATGTTCTTTGGAATGTGTTCTCTGTGTTCCATCCAAGACTTTTAGGATGTGTTGGAGAGTTGGGTTATCCAAAAATGACTAATGATCACTCATCACTAATGATTTTGTTACAGAGTGAAATCAAATCCTCACAGCTATGTACCAAAATCTAGTAGAAAGCCTTCCCTGGACATTAGAGACAGGTTCTCCAACTAACGCAGGATAAACTACTTTATACCCTCATTTTTGTATGAAACAATGAATGAGCGGGTGTCCCAATACTTTTGTCCATATGTTGTAAAAATGTATTAGCAATATCTAAGTTGCAGCCTTAAGTCTGGTGGTCTTTTTTTGTGTTTGTTTGTTTGTTTGTTTATTCATTGGTTAGTGGTATAAACTATAGCACCAGTCCAGCAGGGGGCTGGATTCTAGCCTCTACAAAGCCTTGAATCGTACAGAACAACGAAATGATACAGCATCGTGTTTTTTACGCGTATAAAAATGATTCAGGTTACGAGAGCCATGAACAAACACACTGTCAGCTTATACCAATAGCGCGGCACCGCAGTCATCTTAATTCACGTTTTATTAGCCTGGCTGCAGTGACCTTCGTATGTGTGAACACCACTCTGCTCGGCGTCGAGTGGGAGGGCCGTGGCGCCCTGCAGGGTTTGGATTTTAATTACACTCTCAAGCCATTAAACAGCACTGACGTTTATCACGAGGTGGAGGGAAATAAACAAGCCCTAATTGGCTGACATCCGAGCTGCTTTTCCCCTGAACCGCCACAACTCGGAAGGCGGGCTTTAAGCATCAGCGTCAGGAGAGAAAATCAACACTGACCTATTACTCCCAATCTGTCAGTGTTAGATCAGTGTGTTAGTGATCAAATATAGTGTGTGTTCTGAAAGGTCTCAGAGCTTCATGAAGCTTCATCCACATTTGAAGAATAACTGTGTGCAGCATTTAATGTTGAAAAAAACTAGAAGCTCATATCAGTTGAACGAGTCATTAAAGGAGCTCTGGAATGGAAAATGTATATATCTTGGGAAACTTGTGAACCCTTTTGATTGTTGTGTATTTCTGCATCATTTTGATCTAAACCTCAATCTGTCCTAAATGTAGATCATGAGCTCCAAATCAAATAAATTGACCTGTTTATTGAGGAAAATGATCCAATACTGCATATATCTGGAGTGAACAAAGGAGATTTCTGAGGAGCTCAGATGTTCTTCAAGCTGGAGAAGGTAACAGAACCATCTCTAAAAAGTTAGGCTCCACCAATCCACAGTCAGACAGATTGTGAACAAATAGAGGAAACATGAGGTCATTATTACCCTCTCCAGGAGTGCTCCACCAACAAAGATCATGCCAAGAGTAGAGTGTGTAACAGTTTGTGAGGAACCCAAGGTTTCAGTTTATTTTGTGTCATCAGGGCCTGGACATTGTCACCATTGATGGAACAATGAATCCTGAATTACACCAGCAAATATCAGGACATCTGGCTGTGAGCTGAATCACAAGAGAATGTGGGTCATGCACAAAGGCAATGACTCTAAGCACTCAAGATATTCTACCAAACAATGGCTAAAAAAACATTAGCAGTTATTTGTAAATGAACTTACCAACTCTATCACACAGCAGTTAGTTTAGAGAGATTATTAAGATTGTGTACATAGCAAGGTGTGTTCAGTTGTCTTGGAGAAGGTAGAGACTGGTTCCCTCTGCTAGCACAGGTCAACGGTAAAATGCTTTACTTCTGTTTATTTTAATGTTAAGATCTATAATTTCTGATTTTCATGAGCTAAAAGCCCTTCTGATCAACAGTAAAAAGGCTTGAAATATTTCACTTTATATATAATTAATATATAAAATGTCTATGAATGAAAATGTCCTTATATTCTTCTTTTTTCCAGATTTCTTAAGGTAAAATAATAAATATATGCAGTCTGTTACACTTTTTAAAGTCACCTGCTTCCAGTTTCAAGGTTGACATTTTTTCTAAAGGGAGCTTTTCTTCATTTCTCCCTTTATTCATTCCATCGCTTCCTATTTAGAATGAATGGCGCCCATATGGTTTCCCATTTCAGAAGGCAGAGACGCTGTAGCTCTAAGGCAAAACCAAAGGGTGCATTAATTAAGCCCCCAAATATAGCCACAAAAGGTAATTAAACATTAACACTTATTAGTAAAGGCCAGTCAATTTTGTTAACACCTAAACTGTTCATGTTCAGAACAACACCTGCTCATTTAGTCACTTCCACCAGCACTGTTTTTACCCTAATTATCTCCGCAGTATACAAGCTGTTCACTGTAAAGATGATAAAAGTGTTGGCACTTTGATTTAAATGTGTGCTAATAAAGAAGCAGGTATAGAGTAGAGCAGGTCACACACTAATGAAGGCTCAAAACCTTCATTTTAAATAGTGCATTTAAATACTGTTTCTGTCTTAATATATCATAGAATTCATGCCAACATCACGCCAACAATTCTCTCTCAGTGAGTCTATGAGCTCAGTTTGTGGTGATAACGCAAGTCATTTCCCACAGTTATAATAATACCATACAGAAATCTGAAATATGAACATACAGTCTTAAAATAAAGGGGCTAGAAATGTGTGATGATCCCTAAAACCGGTAAAGAAATATTACATCAAGTGGAGCTTCTGTTAACTTTTAAAATGTTCTTCACTTAGTTTTTTGATTATTATTGCATTGTTTACTGTTTATTAAATCTACTAATCTATTGAGCTTTCAGATTCTGAATCAAATTACCAAAAATCTTTTATTCAGCTTTCAAACATAGCTTGACATTGTTTTAGGGATTTGATAATTAACAGTGAAGACAATACAAATGAATAAAAACTCCTAATTATGGACCCCAACTCAGTAAGGCGTGGGAACAACTTCAGTTTACACCCCAGACAGTCTCTCTTTCAGGACATGCATCAGTGTCTGTGTTTTTTTTTGTTTTTTTGGGGGGTGTTTTGGGGGGTTTTTTTAGGAACACATTAAAGGATTATAATCATACTGAATCTTATATATATATATATATATATATATATATATATATATATATAAGATCAACTCCTGCATTTACACATAGGGCCCACCTCATCCCTTCATCAGCACCTCACTGAATCGGACCACCTTTCTCCCTTCTATGTTACTGTGGCTGTTTATGATCCGATCAGCCATCTTTTCATTGCCATCTTGCACAACACCATGACAATATTCTACACCTAACAAATAATCGGGGTTACACTGATACAGGAAGACGATGAAGTCCTTTACCAAACAAACTATCTGTATTTTTGAATTCCATTCTTCTCCAGTCTTCTCCTGTGAAGCTGGTATTTTTCGTGATTGCCGCTCTTGTGTGGGCAGTGATTTCATATATAGTTAATCCCCCATTTCTCGATCTAGGACATGAGGAATAGATGAAAGTTGTGAAGTATTTGATGCCCTCGTTGAATTCACTGACAAGGCCTGAATGACTGTGCACTTCTGGACACAGCCGAGCTGCCTCACCGTCTTTCTGCTCTGAGGACCCGTAGGCTAAATGCAGCTCAGCGCTGCTGTTTCCAGCACTGTCCCTGCCTCCTGCATTGTGCTTCTGTCATTGTGTTTCTTCTCCCACTCACTCTGCTGACGGTGTAAGCACAGTCTTAATTCTCTCTCTGCGTAGCCAGAGATAGCCACAAGCCAAACATCATTCTTTCGCATAATAGCTCGTCAAAAAATCATGTGAAATAGCAGTACAGCTTGTGCTGTGATGATTGCTCCTGCGAATAGAATGGAATAGATGTGTGTGTGTGTGTGTGTGTGTGTGTGTGTGTGTGTGTGTGTGTGTGTGTGTGTGTGTGTGTGTGTGTGTGTGTGTGTGTGTGTGTGGATGGCTCTGGGAAGTACTGCTTATACAACAAGGCTGGCTTTAGCACTGAAGAAGAGTTTCGTTCGAATTAATTCGTTAATGGTGGTTCTGTAAATGTAACCTATGTGGATAATTATTTTATTACTCTTCATGTGCTAAGCGAGTTAGGATATTTGAGAGCTATAATTAAGTGTCTTATTACAGGCACCGACATCTAGTGAATACAGCATGTTAAAAGAGGACAGGCTGATCCAAAACAGTGAACAAGTGCAGAGAGAATGAAATAAAACCACCCTTCTTTCAATGCTCGAATTCTGTTTCCCTTGTTGGCAAACGTCGCAGGGATGCAGTTCTGTCTCAGGCAGATACATCAATGATTATAGGTGTGGGCACAAGAGGGTGTAAAGTGTTTGCACCACTGCCCTATACAAAGGCTTTCAGAGGCTGCTTTTGGGTAGTGTACCTCAGTGTTTCCCAACCCTGTTCCTGAAGGCACACCGGCCCTACACATTTTAGCTTTAACACACCCCTTGCAACTCTGAAGGGCTTCTTAATGAGCCGATTAGTTGAATCAGGTGTGTGGGGAGCAGGGTAAGCTCTAAAACATGCAGAGCAGGTGTGTCTCCAGGAACAGGGTTGGGAAAGGAAGGACTTCCATGGACAGTGGAGATAGTTACTCCAAAACAAGCAGGATAAACTCTTTTAAACACACTTGGTATCATAAGAAATAACAAATGATACTTTTCTCCATGTAGTGCACTGATGTTCTCTTGCCTGATGCCAGAGTGAACTTATGCCTGCTTAAGTCATTCCGGTCAATTAGAAATAAAGACAGGATTGGCTGGTTCCTAAGTCAGCTCCTAAGTGGTTGTTCTGATGTGTATAGATCTTTAGTTTGGCATGGGATTTAAAGCTGTGATGTTCTTCAAAGGAACACAAATTGGATAAAAGCCTTTAATACAACAGTGAAACTTTGCAAAGTTAAATTTTGCAAAGTTAAATAGAACTCACACTAAAAACATGTATTTTATGATTCCCAGAAATCATTACTCTTTTTCTGAAGGCCGAGAAGGCCCCGGGGGATTCCCACAGACCACATAAAATGGAAATGCTAAGTGAGATTCCAAATTAATGTTTCTGTTGTGGACGAGTGAAGGCTGATTGGTTTTGGCTGCATTTTTGTTCCTACCAGAAAAACCTTAATTTCGGGTTTTATGCTTTCCAAAATTAGTTTGGTGCTTCAAATTACTTTTTATCGGAGCTCAGGTACACTCTGTGTCCAAAGGTTTGTGGACACCCCTTCCAATGAATGCATTTAGCTACTTTATGTCCTGGGAAGCACTGGGTCTATGGGGCTTCACAGGACAAAACTGGCCTTCTTAATGAGTTTGTTCAGTCTCTCCCTGTCTGCTGCTAAAATACTGCTGCCACAGCAGACCACACCATAAAAGATTGCAGATGCAAGTACTGTGACAAAGAAGGTCCTCAGGAGTGCTCCCTGCACTCCAAATGCCTTCAGTCTTCTCAGTAGGTGGAGTCTGGTCTGTCCTCTGCTTTAAAGTGCAGTTTGGAATTTAAGTGAACAACTAGGTAGTTGTAAGAGTCCATTCTCTCAATGTCCATTCCCTTGATGTTCACTAGTGGGGCACGGGAGGGGTTCTGCACATGCAGAAATCCACCACCAGTTCTTTGGTCTTTCTAGCATTTATCTGGCCAGTCCACAAAGTCCTGAATCAGTTCTTTGTACTCTCTGTCCCCCTCATTGTTTATGAGGCCAACAATCGTGGAGTAATCAGAGAACTTCTGGAGGTGACAGGTTGGTGAGCTGTGCATGAAGTCAGGAGTGTACAGGGTGAAGAGGAGTGAAGGGGCCCTTCTACTGCTGACCACCTTGTCTGAGAAAGAGCCCCGAGCTCTCACATAATGTGGTTGGTTGGTAAGGTAGTCCAATAACCAGTTTGACAGGTGACTGTCCACACCAACATGTTCCAGCTTGTCCTTCAGCAACCCAGGGTGTGTAGTATTAAAGGCACGGGAGAAGTCAAAGAAGGGGATTCTCACAGTGTTCCCATTCTCACAGGCTTCTCCAGGTGAGAAAGAGCTCTGTGTAGAAGATAGATGACAGCGTCATCCAACCCAACGCCATTTGATTTATGTAAGTATGAGTATGATCAATTCTCTTTTCTTTTAAAATTGTATCAGTCAAGCTGAGCATGGACAAGTGGACAGAGCAATGGACAGTGCAGTAAACATGCACTAGAAACACCTTTGGCATTTAAACTGGGACAGAATTCAGTTGGAAACAATTTGACCTCTTTTCTGAGCTGAATTACTCGCTGATAGTTCCTCGCCATGGTTAGTCTTGTAGTTTGTTATGATGTGTGTATCGTCTCTGTAGGTCACTCTGATCCTTGGAGATGAAAAACAGCATGTAACTGCCCTCAAAGTGCAGATCTCAGCTTCTAAGAGTTCGTTTCTCAATGGCTGCCCCCAAAATGCTGCCACACTAAAGCTTTTGTTGCTGAATGCAATCAAAGACTCACAGCAAAATCTAGTTGGCAATCTTCTTTGGACAGTAGAGACAGTTACTCCAACAAAAGCAGGACAAGCCTTTTTTAATATCCTTGATTTCAGAAGAAACAGTGCTTGAACAGGTGTCCCAGTACTTTTGTCTCTATAGAGTGTCTGATGTATTAGGACCTTTACTTATACTGAAGTGAATTATCAGCACAGTATCCCTGGCTCTAGTCCCTCCTCTGGGATTTGCAGCACTTTTTCCGGCCTGTTCAGAACAGAGTAAACAGAGAGACAGAATCAGAGATGGCACTGACACATCTGCTCCACAAGGCCCGTTTGGCAGCCGTTACACAGTGAGCAGCACAGCACTAGCAAAATCTCTCTGTTCGAGGGAAGCACTCTTCATCTTTGTCCAAGCCACGCATGGCAGCAATAACACACACCTGCTCTCCCTCACCCGTCTCATGGTGGCGACGAGGAACAGAGCGGCGGTCACCGACTGCAGTGTGTGTGTGTGTGAGTGTTTGATTTACTGGGTGTCAGCTGCATTGACCCTATCCATGCATCAAACAGGCCGAAGCCACGGAGGGTGTGTAAGTGTGTGTGTGTGTGTGGAGTGTGTGAGCTGGAGGTTCAGAATGCAGCATCGTTCCTGTCCTTCCATTTCCCACAAATCCACAACTCCACTCTGCAGTTCTGCTGTAATTGATGTTTTTTCGGATGTGAACGTTGTACTGAAATGCAGGATGATAAAGGTATTTTATACTGTTTAAACTGTAAAAGGAATAGTAGCCAGTACATGTAGCCTAATGGGGTCATTTGTGGGGCAGCGGCAGTTCGGGCTGTAAGAAAATATTGATACTAGTGATGTCTCAATCCTGATCCGTGTATCGGAATGGGCTCTGATCCAAGAATATTTTAATGGATGTGCTAGCGGCTATTTTCATCTCAGTCCAGTTCTGAATCTTATTTAAACTCTAACCGTGATATAACCATGTTATAATGTTTATCTAACCATGGTCGTCTCATCATTATGTGATGAATTATCAGTAAGTAATCCAGCTCAGAAAACAGCTAAAATTCACTCTTTTCCAAATGAATTAAATGACAGTTTAAATGCCAAAGCAGCTTCCAGTTCATGTTTACTGCTCTGTCCATGTTTACATTCTCAACCTGCATGTAGACTCTGATCAGCCAGAGGGGGTGGGGCTAATGACGTCACTGACCCAGCGATTGGATTATAGAGGAAAATGAAAAGGGAGGGTCTTCCTTTTCCTCTATTTCAGAATAAAAGTCCTGAGAAGAGATATTACTGGAAAATATACAAATAACAAAACAAATAAAGGACTTTATTATTATTATTATTATTATTATTATTATTATTATTATATATTTATTTGGACCACTTTGAACATATTATTATAATTGTCAGAATGAAAACATGCTGCATGATCAATTTCCAAAAGAATCTCTTAGTTCTGAAATTTTTTGATTAGAATATGGTTAAATTCAGTCAAATTCTCTTAATTTTTTCATCTCAAATGAAGACATAGTTGAGAAGTATAGGATCTCCTGTGTGTGTGACTTTCTCTTTTAATACTTTAAAAGAAATTTGGTGAACAAAAGTACATCAAACTGCAAAAACATCCCATAAAATTAGCATAGGGTTCTACACGTTAACCATAAACTGGTACACAGACCCAAACTAATGTATAGCTGTGTTAGAACCCTATTAGGAATTATCAGCTGAGAACAAATCCAAGCAATATTGTCATCTGAGCAGTGTTCAATGAAACAAATGAAACACTTATGATGGACACTGATCTCAGCCATGGCAGACCTGAGGAAGAAGATAAATAAGAATCTGCAGTGTGGGGCTGTTTTACAGATGACCACACAATATAATATCTAAAACATTTACAACTGTTGCTGAAACACAGCTGTTTGACCTGCTGGAGAACATCCCACCTTTATTTATTTTAAACCCATCTGAAGAGAGAGATGAGAACCAAGAGCCAAACCACAGAACTTTTACTGCCTTATAAACCAGTATTTCACAAACAATAACAGTACAAAGGGTGTATTACTGCATGCGCACGCGCACACACACACACACACACACACACACACACACTGCTCTTCAGGTTTTAGAGTTCCCCTGAGATGAACTGGGAGTGTTCCAGCAGGAAAACTCGAACACAAGCAGGGCAGTGGTTCTCAAACTCTGTTTTTAAACAATATAATTTTAGTAAAAGTCTCTTTTAAAGTAAATAAATGAGGATTGTATCGTTATATAAACTGTTAATAAATAAAGTGATTACAGGATTAATCAGCAGCTCATCTTTTCTAAACTGATTCTGATTCTCAGAATTAAGAGACGTGGGTCAGATCAGAGACGTCCCTAATTGATACAGTGTGGAATCCCAATCTGACATCTGCACTGCAGTGTGGTTTCTGGCCCACATGCTGTTTTCTAGGCCTCATAACTCAGGATCAGAGTAACCTACAGACACGATACACATATAACAAACAGCAGTGAAGCTTAATCTTAATCTTTGAATATTCTCACTAAAGCATTTTATAAAAACAGTGACGTGAAAAAAAGTTTGTTCCCAGTGATGTTTATTCATGATGAACATTATAACCATATGAATGTAATGTTACTGCCTCAGATAAACCTCTATAGAGTTATTTATGGTACTCTATACTGTCTGTATTGCTGATTAGGTGATGACTACAACTGCTAGTTTTTTTTTTTTTATGCTGTACTTTCTTTGTTTATAAAAGGTAAACAAACCTTGAAGGCTGAAGCCTGAAGTGAACAAAGAAAATCTGTATTTGGACCAAAACCACCAACTATTGAATTGGAAGAAAGTCATTTCTGAATGTCATTTAAACTCAAAATCACAGAGAAAATACACAGAAAACGTGAAATCTTACATATAATTAGTATTAATATTCATATAGCATTTTTTACATACACTCATCATCAAAAAATAAATGCACCCAGAAGGAATCAATCAACTGCAATGGCAGTGGGTCATCTTCAGTGATGTGTCATGCTTTTCACTTAATGGCAATGACCAGCAAATAACTCTGTGGTGCTGTGGTCAGCACCAAGATCAGCGGTTTGGTGTCACAAGTCCAGAAGGCCAGAAGGTGTCATGGTGTGAGATGCAATTTCATACATAACCAGATCACCATTGATCTTCATTACAGGCAAGTTAGGATTTCCCATGAACACCTTTGACTTTTTAACAAAACATTTGATTCAATAAAGATTTCATAGTGGTTTCTGTGATGGAGAGAGCTCCAGGCCCTGCTGCAGCAAAGCACCACTGATTTCTAATTGTTATGAAATCTTTTCAAGTCTCTGTCCAAACTCATTTGTATCTACAGCTTTCCTTTAGGAGGCCTCAGAGAGCTCTTTGGATCTCGGCATTGTGATACCATTTACTTACAATCAAGTGCAAACCAAACTAATGTATGCGTTTTAAATAAGATAGTCCTCTCTAATGACCATTTGCAGATGATGTGCTGATGCTGATGATTCTGATTTTAGCACTGAAATTGCATTTCTTCTTATTATGGTTTATATATGATTTTTAAAAGACATTTCTTCAGTTTTGTCATTTGATCTCCATCCCTAAATAGGTTTTCATGGGGGTGTCTAATTTTTTCACATGACGGATGGATGGATGGATGGATGGATGGATGGATGGATGGATGGATGGATGGATGGATGGATGGATGGATGGATGGATGGATAGCCTATAAGGTTCCATTACTTTTCATCTACATTACCTAGGGGGGAAATTTTTCACATTTGAATTTTTTGCCAAGCTATCATTTTAATTCACTTTTAATACATAAAATTCACTCCTGGCTGATAACTCGTGTCCTTGATGTGGATCTATTCTATTAATTGCTATCTTAATTAATTAAACTCTGGGGGGCATCTAGCAAAATAAATGAGTCAGTAAGTAAACAAATAAAGAAGTCATTTTGCTGAGCGAAAAACGTGGATATTGTACACGTAAAGAAGCCAAGCTCGATTGTGAAGAAGTCGAGCCCGTAGCAAATTCTTGTCCGTTTAATAACAGCTTTGTTTTATGGCTGGGGGTAGCGAGGGGAACAAACAAGCGTATTTTGCAGCATTATTGTCTGCGCGATGTGTTCTAATCTAGACAGTGAATAATATCTCCGCCGCACACTAATGAGAGTCGTCTATGCGAAGGAAGGCGGACGGCTGCAGGGGAGAGATAGAGCGCTCCTCTCCTCCTCTTCGCAGGGCCCGCGAGGCCTCCATTAGCCAGGGAGGGCCGCCCACTATCTCAGGATTAGACTTCCATTTCGGTTCATTCACCTTAACCAACTTGTGAGTGCCTTCTGGACAGACGGATGGCAGGAAAAAGCCGCAATTACTCGACTCTGTGTGGCTCGGGCGAGACTTTTTATAAGAATTTGTACTTTCTAATATATTTGCTGTCAGGAAACCTTCACCATGAAAAAGGAACTGTGTGAGAAGTGTTATATTTGGAGGTGAATTCCGGTTGATATGTCTTATATTGATCATTGGGAGATTGGGAGACATGGTGCTGAGAACATTGAGTTTGAATGAAGCTCCTCTAGCAGAAGTTTGGTAAGTGTAAAATGGGTCAAATCTTGTTATAATCTTACAACTATTTCAGATTGAGAAATATTACAGTGCATGGACAAAAATATTGGGACACCTGCCCTTTCATTGTTTTACCTCCGAAATAAAAGGTGAAAATAAAGAGCTTATCTAAACGTTCTAGTAGATTCTGGAGTATTGCTGTGAGGATGTGATTGCATTTAACAACAAGAGCATTAGTGAGGTCAGGACATTGGATGATCACCACCCCAACTCACCTCAAAAGTACTTTCTGCAACCACCATTCTTAACACTTAGACCCCGAGATGCACACTTCATGGGCAGTTACATGCTGTATTCCAGGCTTCTCAGGATCAGAGTAATCTACAGAAATGATCTAACTATGTAACCAAAATGATCACTGTGTGATGAACTATCACAGCTACATTTCACTCATTTCCAACTGAATTAAAAATGAATAAAGATTCTTTATTAAAATGTGGACAAATTCATACAAAGATCTAAATTCTGTTAATATTTACATCTCAAATGAAGACAAATGTATCTGTCTTCTATGAATACTTATGAATACTATGAATGTACAGACATTTTAAGACGACAGGGTCCGACAACAGGGTCAACACAGTCATTTGTAAGAAGAATTTTTGCACGCTGAGTCTTCTCTTAGAACGTTTGGCAGTACTTCTCTACATGGACTAGACAAGCTATGTGTGCATTTGCACATCTGTATCAGTAATGCATGCATTCATTAGAAGGGGTGTCCACGACCTTTGGGCAGACAGTGTTTATTGAATACAGTTGACTTGATTTTCCACTTACCAAGACATCGTTCTGTGCCGTGGTGGGACTTGAATCTGATGCGTAAATCATTTCTACACAGTTTCTACACTGTAAAGGGTTTAATTCTGTGAAATTCCAGGCCCATTTGAACCAAGCAATTTCAAAGCATCTAATTTCTAGTCTTGTCTTCTTCGGCTCTTTTTACTCACTTGCAGACTGCCATTTCCTTCTAGTTTCCCTCTCTGACTTTTCCAGTATATCTGTCAGGTCTGCTTTACCTTAATTGCATTTGCGGTTTGCACTATAATTGTGCCAGGCTGTTAGCGTGGAAAGAGCTGATTCCTGCTTTGAATAGTCCAGGGCCGCTATGCCAACAGCTAGACTGTCATTTTTATTATTTTTCTGACCCAGAATTCCAGACGTTGAAAATAAAAACGGTGCATAAGAAAGACAAGTGGGCTTTCAATGGGAGATGTAGGTGACTATAAAGTATATTAACTAATCGAGTACTTAAACAAGAATAATAGGCTTTATATAAGTAACCTGCTCTACATTTATGTGACATAAAGGAGTTACGGAACTTTTGTGTTTCTCTTTGACCAAAAGAGAAGGTGGTTGTTAGTGTTGCCAGGCAGTTGCAATGGTATCTCTGGTAGTTGCAAGGATGTTGCGAGGCAGAGGCCATAATCTGTAAGCCATGCATAACTGTGTGTAAAAAAAATGTTAACCTTTACCCAGTCGAGCGAATGTACAGTCGGCCCCCCTAGCCCCCCTTGCCGGATGCCATTGTATTACTACATGGTTGTTCAGTAGGCTCAGTTGTAGGAGTTTCTAAGATGTTGTTATGGTGTCTCAAGTGGTTGCTATGGTGTTGATCTTTGATAGCATGTTTACAAGTCTGCTAGACCCTGCACATATCCGTTCGTCGCTCACTTAATGACCCTGTGCTAAATAGCTATTCATTCATATTCATTTCTGAAATACGATTAACAACCCAAGATCTGCACTTTGTGTGCAGTTACATGCCCATTTACTAGGCTGTATAACTCAAGATCAGAGTAACCTACACATAAGATACACAAGTAATAACAAACTACAGACTTACCCTATATAACCATGTCATTGTTCTCATCATTGTCTGACTATCAGTGAGTAAACCAGCTCAGAAACAGCAAAAATTAACTTTAATCCTAATCACAGTAAATACCATCAGAGCTTGCAGTGCATGTTTACTGTTCTGATCAGTGAGAGGGGGAGGGGCTAATGATGTCACTGACCCATATATTGGGTTATAAAGGATAATGAACTACGAACTACGAAAGCATCCCACAAAATTGACCTAGGGTTCTATATGTTAATAACTGACTAATAAACCTGGATAAATAAATAAATAAAAGTAATATACCATCTTCAAAACAAACACCATTAGTGTTTATTAAACTACTGTGGAATCAATGCTCAGCACTAATCACACCAAACACACATATTCCTGAATGTCAAGCCTCGCATTGTGTCGATCAGGAAACTGCATAACTGACCCATTTTCTTTGATAGATGTAACAATCGCTGTCCTATTCTCTGCATCGCTCGGCCCTCTGGCGACATGAAGAAGTGGAAAGGAATGGAAAGGTGTGAATGGATGAAGCAACAGCAAGTATATTTACTAAACGACATGGCCTTGCTTCTTAGTTCTCACTTTCAAGTATCTGTGCTGCAGGCTTACTGTATGGCTGTACTGACATCTCATCTGATTCATCATAACATTGGAAAAGTCTAAGATCTTCTTTTCCCTGAACTTTTTCATTAAAATGTTGGGACTTTTGTACTGAATGTTTCCCCTTCACCTCTTTTTTTGGAACGGGTCATGAACTCATACTGATAAAGATCATATAAATACATACATTACATCCTGTGTCATTTTTCAGGCCAGCTAGTGCTTTCCATTGGCATAACTCTGAAGCATTTACCACAAAAAAGGAACCTTTTCCCCAGACTGCAGTGTGTCTGAAACGTATTTATGTGGCTGTTTTCCTGCACAACTCTATTTCTGGTCTATCAGTAGGCCTGCATCACTACAATTGCATTTGCAGTATGCTCTATAATTGTGCTCTACAATGGTGCACAGTGGTTCAGACATCGTTCATGAACTCTTTCTGGAGCAGGTGGAACACTGTGATTTGAAAGTCACATGGGTTCACATACATCATCTTGCTCCAGTTATTCTCTTCCATGTGGTCTGAGCACTGTTAGCAGGCATTTCTTAAACCACTTTTACTTCCTGACTTCACTCCACTTAGCCCTCAGCACCCCAATTTTGTTTGCTGAGCTGGTGAGGTCATTAACTCTGACCTGCAGAAGGGTATAGACAATAAACAAATTGAAGGAGAGGAACCACAGAGCAAATGTTTTACAGAATATTTAAACAATACTAATGTTTTTGAGGCTATATGTATAAATAATAAGTATGGTTTTATGTAAGTATAGTATAATATGTATAGTAACTTAATATGTTTAACCTGAAATATGATTAACAACCCAAGAGCTGCACTTTGTGTGCAGTTACATGCCCATTTACTAGGCTGTATAACTCAAGATCAGAGTAACCTACTCATAAGATACACATGTGATAACAAACTACAGACTGACCCTATTTAACCATGTCATTGTTCTCATCATTGTCTGACTATCAATGAGTAAACCAGCTCAGAAACAGCAAAAATTAACTTTAATCTTAATCACAGTTTAAATATCTACAGAGCTTCTAGTGCATGTTTACTGTTCTGATCAATGAGAGGGGGAGGGGCTAATGATGTCACTGACCCATTTATTGGGAAATAAAGGAAAATGATAAGGAAGGGACAGTTTGCTCTTTGTCAAATTGAAGGCACAATTAAATACTTGTTCAAAACATGGTCAAAGACATACCATCATCCAAATTCTGTTATTATTAAGATCTCAGATGTATGAAGATTGTTTTTGAGGCTCGGCTTAATAATATGTATAGTTATATGTTTGTATACTATAATATGTTTAGTAACTTAATATGTTTAGTTGACCAAACTGAGAAGTAGAAGTGAGTTAGGAGAACTTTGAACCAAAGCTGAGCTAACTCTTAAAAAAATAGTCTGAAATCAGTTAATTTATCGTTTCAAATTGTCTTTTTTATACTTTTTTTATACAGACATATTTGCTTTCGCTGTCCTTTGCTGTTTTGATATCTTCTTTTTAACTCGGTTGGGTATTGCTTTTTCCTAGAATTTCATATTTCTGACATTCTCCGAATATCTCTCGGCCTTCTTCACTTTATCTGCAATTGCTTTGTGTGTGTGCGGTAATTGTGCACTTCGTTTCAGAGTAATTCATAAACTGTTTTGTGAGCAAGCGTGTGTTCATGTCTATCATCTAACAGAATTGTCTAGTCAGTTCTATTAATAGTTGTCAATTACATTCTAGAACCACACTCTCACAAAACCCTCCTCAGAGCTGTAATAATTCAGAAGAAGAAGCACCAGACACTTATAAAGCCAGAACAAAAGGCTTCAGCGGGGGCCGTGTTGCACGTGGGCGTCAGAAGAGAACATAACTGATCGTTAGGCCATTGAAAATGACACTTGCCGAGCATGGAGTTCACCTCAAATCTGCACCCCTTATTAAACCTGGAGTGTCTGCTATCATTAGTTGCGTTTTTCATCAAGCATGTCTTTTAGTAAGCTATCAAGCCTTTGTGTGTCAGAACCTCCAGTACGGATGACCTTGATCTGTTGGGTTCAGTCGCTGCAGGGCAAAAGAAATGTTTTTTGATCATGCTTGGAGGTGAAAGATTAGCACTATGGCGTTGGAAATGTATAGTGAGTGGTTTGCATGATTAGCATGCTTTCAGTTTGCCAAATCTGTCTGTCTGAGTCAATGATACATTGACTGGCATACAGAAATATTGTTCACACTATAAGCTCAGCTTACCAGCAGCTCCAGAGCCATAAAAGTCATAGGAATAAGAGCAATGGTCCCTAGAGCTGGACGACTGCTGACCAAAAAAATTACTTTTAGCACTGCATATTACCAAACGTCTCAAAAATCTAATGAAAATCTATCTAATACTTCAATTAGTGACTCGCAGGATTCTCCCACAGCACCAGGGGCCTGGAGCTGCTCAGACTTTGTGCGTTCTTCCATGTCTGTGCGGATTTGCTCCTGGTACACAAGGTTCCTCCTGCCTCCCAAAAATGAACATGGTAGGTGAATTGGTCATGCTAATTTCCCCATATGTGTGTGTGTGTGTGTGTGTGTGTGTGTGTGTGTGTGTGTGTGTGTGTGTGTGTGTGTGTGTGTGTGTGTGTGTGTCTCTCTTACAATGGACTGGCACCCTGTCCACGAGGTATTCCTGCCAATGATTCCAGGTGGGCTCTGGATCCACAGTGTCTCCATTCAGGATGAAGAAGATAAGATAATGACTGACTAACTGAACGATTCATATTCTTGTGCCCGGGCAGCACCGTGGCATCGCAGGTAGTACATAGACAGCTTCTATGTGCCCGGAGTTGTAGGTTTAATCCCCGCTTGGGTCACTGTCTAGGAGGTGTTTGGTGACCCCTCTGCATGTATGTTTAGTTTCAAATCTTGCCTTACAAAATGCACCTGCCTTTGTGTGATGGATTGACACCCTGTCCAGGGCCTTGTTCCAGCTGACTCCAGGTAGGCTCTAGAATAAGCGCACAAGAAGAAGGATGGATGCCCTTCTTGAGCTGAGCTGAGGCATGTAGATGCTTGAAGCAGACGTTCAGAGATATTCACAGCACAGTGACATGATAGCTTTTTTGCCTCCCAAAGCTCAGGTCTTGGGATCAAATCTCATCATGACTGTGTGAGTTTTTTTCCAGGGAGTCTGATTTCTATAAGCCAAAAACATGCCATTCAGGTGAACCGGCTACTTATGTGATATTCCCCTGTTGTATGAATGAGTGGATGTCTGTATGCACAGATATGGATTGGCACTCTGTACCGGGTGAATCCCCTTGTGCTCCACACAGTCCTATAAGTGGATTGTCACTCCTGGTAGAGAGTACGATGTGTGCAGTTGGCCACAGTTCTTGCCAGTGTGTGTTGAGTGCTGAGTGTGACTGTGTAGACTGCTGATTGTAAAGTGTCCTTGGGTATCTTGGAATGTGCTACATAAGTGTAACTACATTCCTTTGTTCATACACAAAACACAAGTCCAAGTCTACGTTTTTAGGCTAGAGTCCTGGAAAGGCTTCCTACTAGATTACAAAGCATTGCTGTGAGAGATTGATTGCGCTTGTTTGTCAACTCCTCACCTCATCCTAAAAGTAATGGATGGAACACCACCATTCCGCTTCTGCCATTAGGCATTGCATGGTGCCAATGGGTTCGTGTTTATCTGCTCTAGAGAGTCAAATTCTACTGGTAACACAAGGATTACACAAGCAGGAACTGTGGAAACAACTCCTTGTTTGCATGAGATCCTACACAGTGAAATGCCCTGACTCTAAAAAACACTTTAGGGCTTGAGTGTTAAAGGACAATAATGAATATTAATCTGCGTCAGTGAAAGTAATGAACTGTGATAAAGTGATGAACCTTGGCCCAACCATCTTGCAGAAATGCATGCAGGAAACTTACGCATGCTGACTCACTTTGTCAGGACAAGTGTGAGAACGCCCTTATTGTGCAAGTGTCAAGTCGGGAGTCATTATGAGTTGTGAGTCAAAACTGAAGTCCATATGCATATGATTTCACATGAGTTCGAGTCACTAACTCGAGAGTCCACCAACTAAAAGTGCATCTCGTGCTGTTGGCGGCGTTAAAACACTGTCGATTGTTTTGTCATTGAAAAGACTTTTTCACAGGATTAATAGGCGTCAGGACGAGCAGTGAATAAAGGAGTTTTGAGGTCAAGTGAATTTAAAAAGAGATCTAGTTAATTACAGGGCGTGGGTGTAATTACAATTAAAGACAGATTCCAGAATCTCATGCCATTTTTGTACGAGAGTGATTTGCGATGGTAGATTAGTTCGATAAGATGGCGAGCTTTGGATCTCGTGGAACTGTAGCGTTTCAAATACTTCCGCATCAGTTTTTCTCCAAGGGGGTCAAAGATTGTTCATTCATCTGGATTTATGTAACTCGTGAGTGGGAAACCAATTAATTTCGAAAGTAGCTCTGACATCAAGAGTTTTGTGGCAACTGCATAGAATGCAGATAACATAAGATTCATCATAGCATCCAAATTACTGCAACAAAGCTTCCCCATTCTGTTCCACCCTGTTTTTGTTGGGGGTTTTTTTCCGTACCCTGTTCACGGATGCTGCAGATAACTGATGACAGCAAATTCTGAAATTAGCATGTGTTTGTGTGTCCACTGGCTAAGGAAGATGTGTGTAGCACTAATTAGAGTGTGGGACGGAGGGTAGCGCTGTCTCAGGAGGCAATCGGAGGAGCTTACGTCGGAAAAGGAAACTCCTGCCACTCAGCAACTTCCATTTCCATACTGCAGCAGAGCAGAGGTCGAGGGAGGAATAACTGTTTCTAATCATTAAGTTATGACATAACGACTAATAACTGGAGACGTCACCGTGGCAGGGCCTCGTTTCTGCTAATGAAAAGACCTTGAGGTGCTGAAAGACTGACACGAAGGCTCCAGCTTCTCCTTCTGCTCCACACCAGCAAGCAAGCATTATTCTTAATTTCATATATATTCTGAACTGTTCTTGGCGTCATTTGGGAACTGAGCAATTACCACCCAAATCTTTCCCATTTTCTGAACGTGCATAGCTTCAGTAATGGCCTGTGGAGCACCAGCTCAGACCAGCTAGACTGCTGTACTCTTTCAGACAGCTCTGAAAATATGGAGCCTATGACAGAGTCCTGAATTGAATCTACACACCCATAATTCACAGCATCTTTGACAGCCGTCTGTGTGATATCGAAGCTGGGAAGCTTTGGGAATTGCTTCATGCTTTGAGAAAGAACAAACCAGACAGTTTAAAGAAACACAGCTTGTTACAGAAAGTTGGAATGTTATAATTATTATAAGCAGCCATATCATTAAAACCACCTGTCAAATATTGAGTAGATTCCCATTGTGCCATTATAACATACCATATAACATCTGACCCATTCAGGCATGGACTCCACAAGACCTCTGATGGTGTCCTGTGGTACCTTCTGGCACCAAGTCCAACATTAGCAGCAGATTGTGAGTGAACATCAACAAGCCTTGGCTGCCCAAGGCCCTGTTCCCAGTTAACTGGTTTACTGGTTTTTAGGAGCAAGTTTGGTACTGACCACTGCGTAATGGGAACACCCACAAGACCTCTTCACTTGCTGCTTTATTAATCCACTCATTGAGCCATATTTGTATCAGGGAGAAAGACATGATGTTAGCATCTTGAAAGTGGCAATGGATATTTATATGGATATATGGATATTTAAAATGATCAGTGGTCAAGATAAAATAAATATTTGATGACATTTGATAAAAATGACATGTAACTGCCTGCAAAGTGAGAATTTTGGTTTAGAAGAATAAAAGACAGCTGGGACAAAAAAAATGCCTGAGACACAACCTCATTCAGTCTGGTTTCTACCAAATGTACACTTCAGGTTTTCACTGACTCAGGTGGAGATACAGACCACAGCTCTTCATTACAGGACAAGAAACCTAAGCACCGACAGGCTGGAACACTAGGCTACAGTAGTATTAGGCAGCAGTGAGGGCAGGGTGAGTGTGTGGCACTGGCACAGCAGCTCACATCCTCATCCTGACGTTCATAAATTTGGAGGTGAGTGAAAAACAGAGGGTAAATGAGGGTGAAATCACGAATTAAAATCTATTTAGGGACAGTAACGTTAGTCAAGAATAACACGAGTTGATGTTAGGGAGAACTGGCACACGATCAGAGGAGGAGAAAGAGAGAGATACATGCACACAAGGAGAATTAAGTTTTATGGCTCAAAGATTACGTCCAGTACTGAACTATTTGACCCAGAGTAAACCAGCGATTGTTGCTGCAGTAAATAATGACCGCTGTAAATTCTGTTACAGTTTGTTAAACTCGGGTGACTATACGCCCTCTTTTTCACCCTCCTCTTTCTATGAAAATCACGTCTGGCAGGGATTTCTAAACTGCTTAAAATGGCTTGGATTTTGCTAAGTTTGCCACAAATTCAGTGTGCAGATTTGTCCAGCTTTACACAGATCTGTTTAAGCCCTATTTCACCACTGGTCAGCTTCCCGCCACAGCCGACAAGAATTTATAAAGGCAAATGTAAATGAACGCAAATCAGGTTGACTTTATCTTTTTCATTTATGTTTTATGAATTTATTCTTATATTTTAAACATAATAAAGCTGATATAGGGTATTAGTGTTGGTAAATGAACACATGTTTATTGTTATATGCATTAATGTTCATTAAAGAAGCAATATTCTGGAATTGAGCCCAAATTTCTCAGAAAGCTTTTATGTCATCATGTCTTATTGCAAACTGAGTGGCCACTTCCATTTGGATTTATTATCCCACGTAAATCTGTCATGAACATTACATTCCTCTGACCGGTGATTAAACTGCATGACCTCGCCCTCCCGCAGAAAACAAAACCAGTCCAGACAGAACGAGAGAGGATGAGATTACTAATTTTAACCCAACCCTGTTGCAGATTTGCACTTTTTTGTTTGCGACAGCATTATCATGACAACAATCTGACAAAAATCCGCCTTAAGATGTTTGGCCTCTCGGGCTGAGCGTGTAACCCCACCTCTGAGCTCCCAGTGGTGTTAGTTTTGGATTTTCCAGGCTAATGTTCTCAGCTTTCCTGTCTGTGGAGCTTTTCCTGGAACTGCTTTGCTGTGCTTTTGCTTTTCCTTACAGCGCTCTGACAGATAGACCTGGCAGAGCGCATCGCCTTACAGGCATGGAGCTAAAATGGTTATCGTCTGTTTGATGTCTTCTTCCCTGCTTCCGGGCCTCGAAACGGGGAAATGGAGCAGGGAACAGCAGGAAGCAGATGCGTTGCTTGTGCAAATCTGTGCCACGTTTGTCCGGCGAGTTTTTCTTTAATTGCACGCTGTCTTGGCGGTGGGTTATGTGCTAGTGGAGCCGTTTCTTCATTAGTAGGACATTCCGTGTCTAGTAATTCACGTTAATGAATTTAATCACACCAATTATGACTGTGTGAAAGTTGGAGGTTCCTTAACGATGCACATAAATAAGATGTTCAATTATTTCTGTGGGGGATGCATATAGACCACACATGCACAAAAAACTATTGCATTATTTTGGAAATCATATTATTTTCATACTGGAACATTTTCAGTGCTTCTTCTGTGTCTTATTACTGCAGGAGATGGAGTGCTTGAGTTGCTGTTATAGTGATCTTACTGTTCATGAGTCAGTTCCAGTAGGACCATTTCCCATTGGGGTTTTTTCTAGCCTGCCACAGAATGTGAAATCATCTCTCTCTCTCTCTCTCTCTCTCTCTCTCACACACACACACACACACACACACACACAAACAGAGTGCGAAAACAGACCATGCCTCATATCTCTGCTCTGTTTACTCTACAGTGACCTAAAGGGTTTGTTTCCTTTGAGTCGTTCCCACATATTACCCCCGTACTCCTCTTTTGATTTTTATTTGTGTGTGCCGCTCCATCCTTTTGTAGATCCCTCTGGCAACAACTCCACATCTGCTCATTTTTTAGATGTTTTCTCTGTGGTGCTTCATGAAAGATGTGCTAACTATTAAATTCACTTTATGGACCACTGTAGAAGGCCCAGATTAACAAGACAGATGTTGCCGGGATTAAAAAGCTCATTTGAAGAGGTTCAAATGTGAGAACCACCCAGTCACGCGCAAAACAGAGATTACAGACAGGAGTAATTCTGCATAACAATTTTGTATTTTTATCCAGTGTTTGCTCTTCCCTCACTGTTCCATTATGCTCTGTTTTGGAAGGAGACGGATTGTGCTGTGTCAAGAGACTGTATCTTGAACACAAACAAGACACTGAATTAATGAGCGAATGGATTGATGTGTCAATCAGGGGCATTCCTAAGTTGCTTCAGGTAAGTCCAGCTGGAGTGACTCTCACGTCTCTGAGGCTAGACTTTAAATTGACTCTCAAATTTCTTCAGTGCAAGTCAAGTCTCAAGTCTGTCCAGTGTGATTCCAATCAAGGCCGGTCTCTAGAGTCTGAGATTGAGTCATGAGTCTCATGGAGGGAAGTCTTGGTAAAGTTTCATCGGTGAGATGAAATCCAAACTCAAGTGTCCAGTTTCTGAGGTGTCCATAGCCATCTAGTCTCTGATTTGTTTCAGAGTCAAGCCTCAAGTCTGTGTGCTTTAGTCCAATTTCTCAAGCCTCCAGGGTCTGAAGTCTTTCGTGTAGAGTCTGGGTTGAGTTTTGAGTCTCTGGGCTTTTGAGTCTGAGTCAAGCCTTGAGTCTTAAGGATGTGATTCTGAATGAAGTCTTGAATTTCTGGAAGCAAGTCTGAGTCGATTCAAGTCCTAGAGCTGTGAGTCTGACTTGTGTCTCGAGTCTTGAGCCTGTGACTCCAAATTAATTCTCGGGAGTGTGAGTAAGAAGAGTCCCAAGTTTCAAGTGTGTGTGAGTCTGAGTCATGTATGGGGTCTCTGGGGTGTGGGGCCAAATTTATTGTCTAGGGTCTGAATAGACTCTCAAGTCTGAATCAGGCTTGAAGTTTCAAGTCTGAGTTGAGTGTTGAGTCTCTGGGATGAGTCCAAATTAAGTCTAGAGTATGAGTCTGAGTGGAGTCTCAAGTCTGTGGGGTGCAAGTCCTCATCAGGTACGAGTCAGACTGAGTCTCTAGTTTATAGCTGCTTATAACAGCTAAAAAACCCTTTACATCTCAGAAATGTTGTTCAAAATGAATCCTCCACAATGTTTTTTCAGCTAAAAATGCAAGAATATTCGATGAATTATATGTAATATTTAGATTGACAAAGATAGTTCTTCGAAATGCATAAAAGTTCAAATAAAATAAATGTGGACAGAGCATTAAACATGCACTGAAATCTTCTTTTGTCATTTAAACTGGGATTTAATTCAGTTGGAATTCTGATCCTGAGTTTTGAAGCTTTGAATACCAGCTTTGAATGCCTGCAAAATGCAGAACCTGGGTCGTAAGAGTTAAATGTTGCTTCCACCACTTTTAAGTCTCTCTTCTGTCTTTCTTCCATGTTTTCAAGATGCCCATCCCCTGCAGTCCTCTTCAGTCGTGCCCTGACCCGACTATCCATTTCCATGCTCCCCTGCTTTTGCTGTCCTGTTCCGGATGTCTGCTTTGATGTTGGTACAAGTTGTTCGCAACAGGGTGATGCAGCATATCTGTGTCCATGCCTGCTTAGCCAGCATGAACTTCACAACAGTTTCTTTCCCACACCCAGTATAACATACTGAGCATGCACTTACAGTCCTCTCAATCCTACCTTCACTGCATAACCCAAGGCTGGCTCTTACATTAGTCACAGTTCTTAAGCTCTGTCAGGATGACCGAGTGGTCTAAGGTGTCAAACTCATGGTTTATATGTTATGAAACAGGACTTGTTGTCTGTGAATAGAAGCATGGGGTCGAATCTCACTTCTGACATGACTTTAGGGGCAGCTCTGGCCTGAAGCATAAAGAAGGGGGTGTGGAACAGGAAGGTCATGTGTGTACGCCCCAGGACCTGCATCCACAGCTGAGCTGTTCCCGAGCATTTGCTCCCTGGGTGCTGAGGTGTGTTATCGCCTGTGTGGGTGAGTGGGTTCACTGCTATGGATGGGTTAAATGTGGAGACTGAATTCTGCCACGGTGAAAAAAGGTCTTAATTTTAATCTCACTGTTCTACTTTTCATTGCTTTACTTCCTCCTATGATTAGACTCGCTTTCTTCTGCTTTCCAAGAAGGATGATTTCCCCTATTTTGGCTCCTCTCAAGGTTGGTTCTTTTTGCTCTGAGGAAACTTTTCTCTGCTGGATCATTAAGGATTCAGACCCAGGTTTCTGCAAAGCTACTTTCGAAATGTGTTTATAGGAGACAGTCAGACGTCAGATGTTATTGTAAGAATATCATAGGCTATTCAAAATTCTCCTCATTTGAGGTGTAAAAATGTACAGAAATTAGTTTGTTTGGATTTGGACAAGTAAAATTTGGAAATTTTACTTGCACTTGTTTTAATTTTATTAATATTATTATTATTATTTGTTTTGTGTGTGGTTTTTTTTGTTTTGTTTTTTTGGCCTAAAGGAATTAAAAGCACAGTTTCCAGAGGGGTTTTTCAGTGGAAAATGCAAGAATTAATTCATTATTTGAAATAATTTGATTGACAAGGATATTTGTAATGATAAGTTCTTCAAAAATCTTTGCTGATCAGTCAGAGTCTGCATGCAGGTTAGGCATCTTCACGTGGACAGAGCAGTAAAAATGCACTAGAAGCTCCTTTGGCATTTAAACTGGGATTTAATTCATTTGGAAACAAGTTAATTTTAGCTGTTTTCTGAGCAGGATAACTGAAACTGATCATTCATCGCACACTGATGAACCACGGTTAAATTGGGTCTTTTTGATCATGATATGTGTCTCATGAATATACTCTGATCCTGAGATAGAAAACAGCATGTAACTGCCCACAAAATGCAGACCTTGGGTTCTAAGAGTTCATTGAGTCTCATCCTAACATCCTATTTCTGCCATTTTTTACTTTCTGACATTATTTGAATCTGGCTGTTGTTCTTTATATTGTGTTACAATGTTACAATCAATAAATGGCCCAATAGAAATGCTCCAAAATCTTTATATACTGACTACCATTGAAAGTTTTGAAGGTTTCTTCCTTCTCCTGTCAAGCTGCCATTTTGGAGATAATGAGGTTTTGTCCGACATTGCTGATATGCATGAAGGAGAGAAATCCACTTTACGTTTTCTGTGCAGGTGGTCCATAAACTGCATGCTTACACTAGGATGCCAGATCTGGACACAGCAGAGCTTTTTGTCTGAAAACGGCAGATAAAGCTTCATACGTTCGGCCCTCTGTGATCATATGCACTTCAGCATTATGATACCCTTGTTTATTAAGTTGAATATAGTTAATAAGTTGAAAATATAATTGAAAATATGAGAGATATGTAACTTTTCAGCAAGGGAAAATTATTTGAAGGACTGAACTTTTCTTAAAAGCCAAGTAAAGGAAGGTTAGATTTAATTCACAGCTTTTTTTTCACAGCTTGTTAATGAGGATGTCTTTAGTTCTGGAGATGAAGAATTATATACACTGATTTTTTTTTTTTCTTTAAGATTGCACAAGTGCTTACTCATATGATGGCTGTAAACACATGTTGGCTTGAATAGAAGAAATGTAAGAACACAAATGTAACTGTACAATCTGTTCACTTGGCTTTTGCCTCAAAAATGCCCAAACATGGAAAAGTTTATTTATCTTGGCAGCGTGAAATAAAGTTCAGTACATGGAAGAAGATCAAGCAGAACCAAAAATGTAACAGCCTTGACTCATTATATTTACACCAGCAAAATCTACCTAAACTCCTGTCACTGTAGAAAGTTCTGGTTAAAGCTGATGGACAGTAACATTCAGCAGCAACTTCAGGAGTTGGTGTTGTTGATACTGGAGAGCAGCTCATCACCTCCGGACTTACACGGAACCAGTGCCCACAGAAGAGGAGCTCCATCTCAGCGTGGGATGAAGCAAAAGGCAGGAAACCAACTGGGTTAAAGGCAACAAAAGCTTTTACTATGTTTTTCATAGTCGTCCACTCCCTCGAAAACAATCTAGACTGACAGCTGAACCAACCTGATGTTAAACTCGCATCAGAAGTTGTGTGGGAACCCGAGTGGGTGCTAGATTAGAAGTTCTTCAGCATGCTAAGAGCACATTGTGGTGAGTAGATACAACAGAATGACAGAAGCACTGATGATGTCACCGACCCAGATATTGTACTATGGAGGAAAATGAGAAGGGAGAGGCAGTTTGCTCTTTATTATCTCACACAGTGTTCAAATTTCAGAATAAAAGTCCTGAGAAGGGGTAATATATACATAACAAAAATAATAATGGGCATTCAGGTTGTTTTTTTATTTCATTTGGACTTCTGTCAAGTATCTCGAAGAGCTTATTATCGTGAATATTCTTATCCATCCAATCCTTTCAACTCAACAAAATTCTTGCATTTCTGGATTTTCAATACAATTTCTGAGACATAAAGAGTTTTATTCCATTAAACACAGAAAATGTTCATACAGATATTTAAATCGTCTTAATTAGTACATCTCAATGAGGACAAATTTGAGTAGTCCTGGATGTCTTAAAAATAACAGTATCTGGCATGTGTGACTCCTATAAATCCTTTTCATATTTTTTGAAAACACCCCACAAAACTGGCCTAGAGTTCTAAAGGTTAAAATGACAGGGTGGTAAATAGGCCTATTAAATACCATCTCAGCCTTTCTTGCCCCACCCAGAGTAATGCTTACTAGTTGTACTCCAAACAACAACTTACACACTTAATAAGTGCATATTTTTGGACTTTTAAAAACTGTACGGTCAGTAAAGGAAGAGAAAGGAAGCAGAGGACAAACATGACAAAGTTTAGTGCTGATTTGAAGGGTGATTTCTACCCTGTGGAATAAGGTTGGCTGTACTGTATTGTGCTCTGAGTACTGTGGGTGTTAATGAGAAATGGGCCTGGTGGCATTACATGACATATGAGTTCCTACATTCAATAACACCTTTCACACTACAAGACTTGCCACAGTGTAGAATGACATTTGTATGATGCAGCTCTATTACACTAACTGGATTTCCACTCCTGCGCTTATATTACATTGAACTTGTGAACTGCCCCCGAGTGTCCATGGGGGAGCACATATCAGCAGGAATAAGAAGGGGAAAAAAACACTCTCTGAAAAGGAAAGCATTGATCAGACCACATTATACTCCCCAAGCTGCTTTTTCAGGCGTTTTATAAAGTACACACTGGATGAACCCTTATACAGCATGTTTTGCATCCACATTAGCATTTTCTGCATACATTTCTAGGCTTTCATGGTGAGATGGGAGGAAATCCAAACCTGTAACAGCATTGTGAATGCAAAGGTGTGTACGGCAATAAATGCAGTCAATTGTCTTAGACGCAAGAATGCTATTGTATACTGAACACAAGGATATTGTGTCTGTTTCCATCTGCAGGAGAGCCTTAGCATTGTGGCTCTGAGGTCATCAAGGCCAGTTGCTGGTGTGATTGCTTGGTGGGCCACCAAATTTTTCATATAGGAATAAACAGGCTGCAAACATTTGTGCACACTTTTAATGTCACAGTAATGAAAATGAATATAGTAACACCCAACCAACCACGTGAGGTACCACCAGGGGAGTTGCCTGGCCTGTGGTTCCGGTGTTATAGCCCTGAATGTTTTTTAATGAGCCTCGAACCTTTTAACATCAATTCCTCCCCTTCTAAACCTCCCTGGAACTATCTAACCCACATAGCAACACACATTTTCGATCCACCTAGAAACTACCAGTCAACTCTATAGCAACCACCTAGCAACACCATAGCAACCACCAAGCAAAACCATTGTATCAACTTAGAAACTAATAGGGCAACCCAATAACAACCACCTCATATTCCATAGCAACCTAGCAAACCATTGCCGCCCTAGTGATGGCATAGCAACAGCCTGGAACTGGGAAACTGCATTTCCTTCAGGAAATACACTTTTCTTGTTATTTTTTATTATTATTCAAGTATTGTCCATAAAGATGCTGTTGCACAAAAGCACAAGCTGGAAAAAAAGCTATTTTCAAAAGGACTATCATTTTATCTCTCATGATTGTCACTCATCCATCTCCCACCCAGTAGAAGATGAATTAATCTGAGTAACACTGGCACTGTTTATCTGCTCCAGAGACTCATATTCTATTTGCAATGTTTCTATAGAAATGTGAGTGATGTGCAAATGCATGAGTACATATGTTGTATACAAACATCTGTTTAAAAAATAGAGAAAAATATATATGTATGACCTGAGGTTGTATTATCAATGCTGAGCGTGTAAAAATTACTGTAACGTTTTGTAAGCAAAGCCACTTAAAATGTTTCAATCTAGGCCCAATTTTCTGCTGTCCGGCAGGCTGATATACGCAGGAAGAGCCCAGTTTGTCAGCTTGGAGGCTGAGGCTGTGTGCCAGCGCACCGTGTTTAATGTTGGTCCGTCTCTCGCTGAGATAGACAGATGGATGCGAGGTATCAGAGGGGGGAGAAAACGAGGTCAAAAACAAACTCGATAGGAAACGGAAGAGAGGCCAGCGAATCAGAGGCGCAAACAGCCTCAATAAAACATCACTCTTCAATCACATGCTACAAGTTGGCTGGTGTGGGGGATGCAGTTGAAAGGGAATTCTGTTCCCCCTTTAAAAAGTGAGAGAACACAGTATCAGCAAGCAGCAGAGATTTCCACAAATACCTCGGGAAAAACAAGCACATCAACTTCCACACTTGACAATGCAGTGCAGTCAAGACTGGAAATACACCGTTCAGCCATAACATTGTGGCACTGTGATGACCCTCTGTAGTCCCTCGTTTATCCTACAGTCTTTGTTAGGCTCCTTTCCTGTCTGTTCTTCAGTAATCAGGACCCCACAGGACCACCAGAGAGCAGATATTATGTGGGTGGTGGGTCATTCTCAGCAATGCAGTGACACTGGCACAGCAGTGCTGGAACGAGAACAACCAGAAACCACCATCCAGAAATATCCAACCAACAGTGTCCTTTGGGCAGCGCCTTGTGAGCAGCGGTGAAGGACTAGAGGATGATCAGCACAAACTCTGCAGCAACTAGGTAGGAGTGTCTAATAGTGGACAGCAAGTGGACGCAGTGTTTAAACACTCCAGCACTCGTACCAGCGCAACACACACTAACACACCACCACCATGTCAGTGTCACTGCAGCGCTGAGAATGACCCACCACCCACATCATACTTTTGTCTGTATACTTTATGCGTAAATGTATTTTAAGGAAAAGCATTTACAAATACTGGACATACAAGAGCGAGTGGCTGAAAACTGAATCCAGCCTGTGAATTACATCAGCTTTCATCTCAGTTTGACCAACTCGCAGTCGATCGAGATCAGGCGTGTCAAACTTAGGTCCTGCAGTGCCACAACTGTGACGCACCCAATTCAGACCATGAAGGACTTTATAACGAGCAGACGAGAGGAGTCAGGTGTGTTAAATAACTCTAAACTCTACTAAACGCTACATTAAACTCTGTAGTGCTGCGACTCTTCAGGCCCTACAAACCCATTTTGACTTTTCAATTACTGCTCACAGCAAAACAGAGCCAATGCATACACAAACACCGTGAGATACTGCCTCACGAGCTATCAAATAATTGAACACTGTTTATTTGCATATGAGCTTCTTTTTATAACACTCATTGCCCTAAAGCAGCTTTCCAGAAATGTGAGTGTGGCCCTTGATGATCATCACACTAAGCATGGGAACAAATACTGATGAGAACTCCTGACCAGAACCAAGACTCAAGACTTAACAGCACCGACAGACACCAAGACCCAAAGAGTATCCGCTGAGTGGAGCCAATACTCAAAGTTCAAATTCACTAAGAGCATGAGGAAATACCACTAATGGGAACCAACACTCAAAAGGAGAAACTCCCTAAGATCAAAAAGAAAACTTTGAGGAACCAAGAGTCCAAATGTGAAACCACCTAAGAGCATGAAGAAGAACTACTTTGAGGAACTAAGACTCAAAGAGAAAACTCCTAAAAGCACGAGGGAAAAACACAGATGAGAACCAAGCCTCAAAATGAGAAACTCTCTAACATCAGGAAGAAGAGCAACTTTCAGAAACCCAGACTCAAAAGTCATTAGGGAGAACCACTTGGAGGAACCAAGACTCAAGAGAATGATGGAGAACCACTTTGAAGAACCAAGACTCAAAGAGAAATCTCCCTTATGAAATAGTTTTTAAAAAAGCATAAGAGCAAGTAAGACCAGTGATGGGTACAAAAACTCTCCAAGAGAATAAAGCAGGTGATACTTTTTGTAGCAATTAATATAATTACTTCCCTTTTTTTTATCTCCTGTTGATACCCAGAATGAAGGCGACCGTGTGCTCTAATTCACATGAAGCCAACCAGTGACCTTTTTTTGTCGCTTGTCCTAATGAACCATCGTTTAATGATGCTTGGTGGAGTGTTTGGAGGAGAACGCAAATTGTGAATTCTGTCATTTCAGCTGACAGACACCTGGGAGGAGCTTCCAAACAAACCAGTCAGAATGAGGCCAGTTGTCAGTTTTCAGCCACAGATGGTTGTGGCATCATTGGGCAATTGAACCAGTCATCTTCTAATGATATGAACAACACTTCAGTCTTAGATGGTAAATCAGGCACTATTTTTAACATGCATTTTGGACCAAATAAAGTAAAATCTCTATTTCACATTTTCCGTGGAGAGGAGGCTGAATAACATCACACGACATTTGAATTATTCCATACATGCACACAATTCCAAACTTTTGAGTCCTAAGTAAACACCACTTTTCTCACTCCACTAAGCAAGTTTGCTCCTGAAGGACTTACTGACAGAGCACAGATTTGCCCTAACCAGCATGCTGCTGCCTGTGCACTGATATTGAATGGCAGTTTGTCTCCTGTGTTTGTCTCATTCTCCTAGTTTACCTCCGCCAGCCAGAGCCATTGATTTTCCCCCATGGGCCTGTGAGGAAGCAGCTGTCGTGCCGAGACCGGCCGGGTGTGGAGCTTCAACCCCAATGGGCCTTTTTAGCAGCACACAGTCAGGTGAACGCTAGAGAAACTGGGGTTTACTGCAGAAACAATGAAGTGTAGGAGAGGTTACTGAAGCCGTCTGGGCGAGATCAGGATATGAAGTGTACGGCTGTGGATAATTGTGTCTGCAATGTTGGCCCTTCTTGCATAAGGCCTTCTTTGGAGCTCCTCTGCCACAGAAGTATGGTTGACAAAAAAATAACAAACCCAGGGAGACATGTCTGAGGTCTCAGGCAGATATGTAAATGATTACAGGTGTGGTCTGGTTAGACACTGGGTCCTGACACAAGACTGTGAGAAAGTGCTTCCCTCACTTGCCTATAAAAAGGCACACAGAGGCTAGTTTTTTGAAGTTCTGACATTTTCCTTTAGAATCTGCAGATATAATTCAGAATTCATTCTTCCATCAGTGATGACAAGCGGTCCTGGCTCAGATAGAGCAAAACAGGCCCAAACTATGATACTACCACCACTGTGTTTCACAGATTAGTTTCTTAAAAGTTACCTTGGGTTCCTCTGTGAACGTACATGCCTTGCTCTTGGCGTGATCTTTGTTGGTGGAGCACCCTGGAGAGGGTAATAATGGTCTTGAATTGCCTCCATTTGTGCACAATCTGTCTGACTGTGGATTGGTGGAGTCCAAACTTTATAGAGGTGGTTTTGTTACCTTTTCCAGACTGATGAGCATCAACAACTCCTCTTCAGAGCTCCTTTGTTCATACCATCATGCACTTCCACCTGATTGGCTCCCACTGATTGAAAGCAACTGGCTCTAATTTCACCTTCTAATTATCTGCTAACCCTAAAGGTTCACAGAACAGAGATGTATGTAATACTGAGTAGATATTGGATCATTTTCCTCAGTAAATAAATGACCAAGTGAAATATCACTGTCTCACTTGTTTGATTTGGTTTTCCTTTCTCTACTTTTAGGATTGAACATTCTAAAGGGTTCACAAGCTTGCAGACACCACTGTATGTAGACTCCCGATTACACGTGTTCATATAAGAATCAGATCATGCTGAAATTCCTGTTCACCTGAGGCCTTTAATGGGAAAAGTGTAACTTTTCTTCATTGCCTGTAATTCTTTGTGAATGATCCCTACTATCACTTCCAGGTTTATGTCTGATAGTGGTGTCACATGTGATGGTATTTCGAGGCATATAAAGCTAAATGTTGCTTTCTTTGTCTTCGTGATGCACACTTCACCTTCAGGCCACCTCCTCTTCCATACATCTGTGTATCAGATAAGCATCCGGTTCGGATCACGGCGCGTCGGTGTTTTTATCCACTGGAGAAAACTCCGGTCCCTGCTGGCAAAGTCACTACACTGTACGACGTGTGTGCACAATCATTACCAGATGAGTGGAAACAAATGACAGTGACTTATGAAAGGCGATAGATTAAATTGTAATTATTAACAATGGTGGCCATTGTGTGTCAGCGTGTTAATATGCCACTGCTTTTAATGAGCTGTGACAGAAACTGCAAAACAGCGTTAAAAACAAGAAGGGGAAAGATGAGGGTAATCAGGAAGTGATTAGAGTTTGTCGCTTAATCAAATGTCTCCCAGGGACGTCACAGTGTCATAATTAAAGTGCCACACATGCAGAGCAAGAGAAAGAGAGAGAGAGAGGTGAGAAGGGGCTGTTGGTTGTGTTAGAGATTAAGAAGGTGATGGCCGAAGCCTAAAGCCTCAGTGGTCACTTTATTAGAACCCCCCACATTCTCTAATAAAGTGACCACAGCCCATCTGTTGGCGTGGTCACTTTCTGACCACAGAGCTGCTCTCAGCTAGATAGTTTGAGGTGGTGGACGTACTCTCAAGCTACCAGAGATGCCGATGTCTGTAGAAACCCCAGCAAAACCACTAGGACTTATCCATTGTACCATCAACACACACACACTACTTTGACCACCATCCTGGGAATTGTCCACGAGGACCTCTTGTCCAAGAGGTTCCCTGGGGTCAGAGACAGTCCAGTGATGAATAGGGTAGAGAGGCTGATGGAACCGTGAGCTTCAGTCTGTAACAATACCCATAAATAGTGCAACTGTTTGAATGTGGACTATGATTACAATCCATAAGGATTATTGAGAATCCGACTGGGAAAATAAATAGAATTACACAGTGAAATGATCAGCACACTATGTAAAAGGGGAATATATATATATTCAGATTAAAATGGAGATTAAGCTTTCAATTCATATCCGTAGCAACTGCAATGTCTTGCAAGACTGTTACGCAGTCACTCAGAATGACAGGGGGTCATCTTCAGTGACGAGTCCCACTTTTGTCTTGGAGGAGATGATCAATGAATTGACGTGTGGCGGCACCAGTGGTCCAGAAGGCCTGGCACCATGGTGTGTTGTGCAATTTTGTACAATGCCACCTTTGGACCTCATCACAGGCACTTTAAGAGTCCAGCAGTAACATCATGGTCATAATGTTATGGTTGATGTGTATAATTATTCTTTTAAAACAAGGAAAGTTTAAAGTTTCGCTGCATTAATAATGTTTTGCTTAGTTTTATACACTGCTTTACCATCAAAAACACTCTCATTGCGGAGATAAATGGTTTAATGCAATTGCTCGAGGGCCTCAAGGCTTTTGTTCATCGCAGAAAATATGTTTAACCCTACTATTCACTTTGGGTCAATTTGACCTGTTTCAGATTTAAAAATAAAGGAAATTATTTTTAATCATTTTTGTGGCATTGGACCTTTTCTACTGGTAATGAACATGCACATGGAAATTATTATTTTAATTCATTACACTAAACACTAATTAAATTTATGTTAATCATTTAGCTGAATACAATATTTGTAGGGAACAATATTCTATTTTTGGACAGTTAAACATGCACTGGGTCAGTTTGACGCAGGACTATTGTGTCTGTTCCTTACAGACAAACATACCTGGAGGGTTAAACAGTCTATAACAGGGGTCACCAACCCTGCTCCTGGAGATCTACCATCCTGAAAACTTCAGACTCAACCCTAATCCACCCCCTCTGATCCAACTAATTACTGCCTTCAGAAGTTCCTGATTGGCTGAACGGGGTGTGTTAGTTTTGGGTTTGAGTTGGAAGCTGCAGGAAGGTCACTCTCCAGGAGCAGGGTTGGTGACCCCTGGTCTATAAGCAGGACTCATACAGTAATAACTGCAGAGCGCTGAGGGTTAAGCAGTGTTTGATACCCACTGTGTGTTCTGTAATACTGAGGGGACACAGTGCTGGCCTGCGTCTCTGAGTCTCTCATCTTAACACCTCGACCCCTCACCCAACAAAATGTGTGACTCCACTCTTTTCTGCAGCCCAGCCGAACAAATCATATTTACTGCCCCTAAATCCAGCCAGCACTTTTAGGGGGGAGGCATCTGACATATTAAAAAGTGCTCCTGAGCTTCCTCACCTCTTTTCCTGCGTGATTAATTCCTCTCCCTTTGCACGACCCAAAAAGCCAAAAAGACATTCTGGAAGACCTTATGGAGAGTGGAGAGAGAGAGGTAGAGAGAGAGAGAGAGAGAGAGAGAGAGAGAGAGAGAGAGAGAGAGAGAGGAGAGAGAGAAGAGAGAGAGAGAAAGAGAGAGAGAGAGAGAGAGAGAGAGAGAGAGAGAGAGAGAGAGAGAGAGAGAGAGAGGCCATCATTTTTATTAACCGTCTCAGTCCTTCGAGCCTGGCTGCAGCTGTGTGTGTGTGTGTGTGTGTGTGTGTGTGTGTGTGTGTGTGTGTGTGTGTGTGTGTGTGTGTGTGTGTGTGTAATGTATATGCGTGTGTGTGAGTAGACTAGGGGAGGTTGAGTCAGACTGGATGTGAAGTGTAGGCTCTCGCTATGGGCTTACTCATCTCCCTCTATCTGCAAAGTGACGGACAGAAGACCAGGAAAACTCTGCCCTGTCGTCCATCTCTAATCTAAGGCGGCAGGTCGAGTCCGACTGCAGAAACAACAGAGGAAACATCTGGTTAAAGACAGTGTTTAACACACAGCGAAGCGGAAGGAACACACCATCTGTTCCCTCCGTAACAATTACGCAGGTGCCTCTATATATTAAAATACGATTGGCATTCAGTTTGCGTTTTTGCTCTGCTAGCAAACATCAAAACATCATCAGCTGTAATTGATCTGTAATTGGCTGTGTTCGGCTGTGGTTGGACGCAGTTGTGACAGAAGCGTCGGACTGATCAGAGCCGCTACATCGACGTTTTCTCAGCTACATTCGCCGAATAAAAGTTGAAGGCTTGATAAAAGCCAGTGAGGTGAATCAGGTACGACAGAGCTGGGACAAACACCTGTCGTAAAAGCCTTGTTCTATCTCTGCCTTCATGCTGGCTCAGGCTCCACCCATTTATCGTTGACACTGTTTGACTCGTATTTACTTGTCACTATATGGGCGATTCTTTAATCAGGGCCTCTTTTTATCATCTTTTGAAATTTTGTTTTAAGAATGTCAACACAATGTGTAGATGCTCTACATTCAATTCCATTCAAACCACGATGGCCGAGACTGAGCTTATAAAGAATTTTAAAATGAACATTTATTTGCTGAGTAGAACAGTGCAGAAATCCAGGTCATGTCAAAGGGTCCACTTGCCTTTCTGTGTCTGTATTGTCCAGAGCTCTATTAATGTCTTACAGCCACGCTGACTGAAAAACAGTGAGAATTGGTTTTAGGAAGTGAACCTTTAGAACTCTAGGCCAATTATGTGGGTTGTTTTTGTATTGTGATGTACTTTTTTGCCAAAATAATTGAAAAATATTTCTAGGAGACAGTCACACATATCAATATTGCTATTGTCAGGAGATCCTACTCAAAAATGTCTTCATTTGAGATCTACATCTGTATATATTTGTATTAGACCAAATTTTGAGCAAACATTTACTTGCACCTACAATGTTGTTTTTTTTTGCTTATATTTATTAATGAATCGATCAATCAACGTTTATTTATACAGCGCTTTTTACAACAAAGCAGCTTTACAGAAATCCGGGTCCAAGCCTCAACTGAGCAAGCCAGCGTGCAACAGTGGCAAGGAAAAACTCCCTCAGGCAAAGAGGAAGAAACCATGAGAGGAACCAAGGTTCAAAAGGGGAACCCGTCCTCCTCTGGTCGACGCTGGAGAGCACAGACAGAGGCGTGAAAAGTTGTAAAGCAATAAAGACGTGTGGCTAGTTGTGGGAGCGTGCTGTGTTTGGGTGAGAATGAGTTATGTCAGAATGCACGTGAGAGTAGGTTACAAGCTCAGTGTTAATATGGAAGACCATGCAGGTTAAACATTCATAAGCTGACAGTGGAGACTCAAATGTGGGATGAATGAGCATCTAGGCAGAACAGGTGGGACATGGCATCATGAGTGGGCATGAACCAGCATTAGCCAGCCTTAAATGGACTAAACCTCAGAAATCCTGTTGAAAATAGTGTTTTTGAGCTGAAAATGCAATAATTCTGATTCAATATTTGTAATGATATTTATAATAATACTTAATAATGGTTCAAATACAATAAAAAAGCAACCTGAACATCCTTTGTCATTTTTGTTATAAACAATAATGCATAAAACGTCATAATGATTTTGGTTTTATAGGGATATGAAGGATCCTCTGACCTATGAATCACCCCTACTTTGTTTTGGTCAAGTATGTTTCAAACAGCAGGACACCACATGCAGTTGCAGGCCTTTTAAAGCTTTTCACTAATGACTTATTTGGGTAGAGCTCATGTTTGCTGATGCCATTCATTTGCATTTAGAGATTCATGTGTATTAATATGGGAATAGCAGGTATGTTTGGTATGCTAGGACAGTGCTCTGGAGGGCTTCTGAAGTAATCCTAATGAGAGGCACAATGTGAGAGGCTGATTTGTTTGTAGGACCTGATACTAGCTGCTGGTTTACTAATTTGCACTGTTTACTGTTTTTGTTTGTGACCAAAGAAACTCTTATTTCCCGGATAAACAGCTGTATATCTCATTATCTCGGATGTGTGAGACTTGAGCAAATTCCAAAACCTGACAGGCCTTGACAGAACGGTTTTAGTGGCACTAATGAAGCTACGCACTGTTAGGCAGGTGGTTTTAATGTTACGGCTCATTTTGAAGTCCAACAGTGACGGGAACAGAAAGGCTACTTCTTCAGGTTAGTGACCATGACTTTCAAAAAGACCCTGTAAAATTGATTTGGCACGTCTATCCATCTTGCTCTCGTTTTTCCCCGCACTGAACTGTGCAGTGCCGAGATCCCTGCGGTTTGGAGTTTAAACTGCACAGCTGGTCAGGTTTCATTGTTATGGACGGCTGTGTTCGGGCCTGGTCCATTATGATACAGTATCAGGTTCTTATGGATTATGCAGTTGCTTTGTTCCATAAAGTTTTATTTGAAAACATAAAAGCCAGTCCTTTATGTCTGATATGCATGTAGCATGTTGACTTTTTGCCTGTTTGAATGATTGATTGCGTTCACGAGTCGCCTAGCGCAGCCCCCTTACATGCTCCTCTTTCATGTGGAGCAGCAGACAAGACTACAGGGAGTGAGATTGGATTGAGAAAATAAATGACGTTTCAATCAAAGGAGAGGGAACGTTAATGAGATTGTCCTTTTAGAGTGCCTGTGTGCGCACTATGACCATAATGAATGGAGATGTATGCGAATGTATGCTCTGTGTTCAGCACAGGCACTTAATGGGAAAAGACAGTGATAATCTGATAGCTCCTACTGGGCTACAATCCCTTGAATGAGACAATGCATTAATGGAACAATAAGGGTAAGAATGCAGCACTGCAGTATCCAGGGCCACGAAGTTCTGCAGACGCGCCCGGGGAGCCGGAGCAAGTGTCGCGAAAGCAAACGAGTGCTTTTTTTTTTTTGTGACTCACAAACCCTCAAAAACAACAGCGGAGCATGTCTCCTGACACACCGTCTCAAAGCCGCGTCGAGCCGTGGACTTTTCTCTTTTGATGCTACTATGAAAGGGGACACAGGCTATCTTTCATCTTTTACTCAACCTCCCCCTCCTTCACAGCACCCCCCCCCCACCCACCCACCCCAACACTCCTTACTTTCAATCTAAATTCTAACTAGCCATCCGCTGCTACGAGGGCGAGTGTGACATTTTCTCGGTGACAAAGGGAGACAGAAGCTCGGCTGCCTTTCAAACGGAGAGGAAAGCCGTAAGACACCCATCAGCTTCGATCAAGACGGGCCGTTACACATCAGCGCTAATGGTGTTTGAATGGATGCTGTGTTCCGCTCCAGTGATTTTACACCACAAACATTTTCTTGATGTATAACCATCACTGTGAACTATGAGGCCAAATTACAGAGTGTTGTCATAATTGGAAATTACTTTTTTAAAGTTTTCTCTTCGGCAGTTGTTGCACTTTGTCTCTCTTGTCACTCTTGTCTCTCGCAGATTATTTATGTTTGCTTCTGAAGTTGTGAGATGCTCTTGGATTCCTGAGATACCACTGAGACCGTAGAGATACCACCTTAACAGCAAACCTAACTACTGAGATACCACCTTAACGGCACAATAAAGTACTGACCATTGAGATCTATATACCAGGTCTCAATCTACATGTCCAGAGGTTATTCCTTATAATTCCATGAAGTGTCCGGATCCACTGTTCCTCTTTTCAGGACCAACTGAACGATTTTTCTTCTTCTTACAGATTCATTCAACAAAAACATTCCTGCATATTTATTGAATCCCCATGTTCTGTCTGTCCCACGATGTATACCGTGGTACTGCACTTCAAAGAACAATAAAAAAGCAAATTCCCCACTGCCCTCTAGACAAAGCAAGCTACAACCTCCTGCTCTTTTGAAGACCCGCCGAGACTTCCCACCCTGGTCAACAAGGCAGGTTTAGGGGCATAATCGTCTGTCTGTTGTCAGGCTTCGAGATCTGCTGCTGTGAACAGAGAGGGCTGTGAGCTTTGTAGAGCAACGCAGGCTTTGATACATCCAGCATGTTGGAGAACTCACCCGAGTTGACGGAGAGCATGACGTGCTGAACGAGTTTTGGCATAGCATCATTCATCATCTCAGCTCTTCGAATGGAGACGGAGATAATAAGACAGGATCAAATGAAGACTTTGACTCTCTTCTCTGCCTTTGTTCTGCTCCTCGCTGACTCTCTCCTGGTTCTCTCGCGCTCTCTTTCTCTCGCTGTGTCTTTAAGATGTTTGAGAACACTTCAATAAGTCACTGAAGCTCCGAGGCCCTAAGTGACAGGCTCTGAGGAATGGAGGGTGACACTGGCTCTTCCCTGATTAGATAATTTCCTGAACTTAATCACATTCCGAATTAGAAGTGCCAAGCCTGACAGGTGACAGCCAAACAAGTTTTTATTCACTCCAATTGCTCAATCAAGCTTGGGATTCTCATCTTGTAATGGTCTATCGGGGGATTGATTTATCTCCTGTTAAAGCTACTCAGGCTTGCCATGTTCGTTTTCAAGCTTGTTTTCCAGAAATGGCCTAAACAGGTCCAAGAGAGAGACAGATTTCCAGAACATTCCCTAGTGGCTCTGATGCAGGACGTTGCTGCTGACAGGACGGATATTTTCCACTCATTTACAGATTTCCAGCTCATTTCCAGAGCTGAATGTAGAACATGTTCCTTATTCGTGTGTATGTAATGCACCCTCTGGCATATTTAGTCTGGTGCACCATTCAGCAATCATAAGGCTTCTATGACTGTTGCCGGCAATTCAAGGAAAACGAGGGGACTCCGACGGGCGATGTTTTGAGGAAAACACTCCTTACTCCTCCGGGTGAAAAATACACACATGCTTTCCATCTATTTCTGTCTCTTGATTAACGATCCAGGCCACTTAGGAGACTCTTTGATCTATAGCTCCTACCTGAATATATATTTCAAGATGAGCTGCTTTATTCCTTTGTGGATTCCCACTAAAGTTTCATTTGCCAAAGCAAACTTGTGCCTTTGGACTAAAAAAGCTGTTCTGATTTCTGTTTCCCGCTGATTCTCCTCCACAAAGGTGAGTCTATTAGTGTTGTGCCATAACTGCGACTGAAAACTCAATTTTCCAGTCTTTTGATGCTGGTTTATGGACGGGAAAGCGTAGATGTTGCATGATCGGGCTGTCTGTAGGCTTCTTCATTATGCCTGGAACATAATCAAGTGCAGACCAGCTGCCGGGAGAGACCACTCTCAGAGGTACGAAAAGGAATCGCACATAAAGCAGGAGGAGACAAGAGAAGGGAGAAGGGTTTGTGGAGGATATCAGTGAGTGACAAGGTTAAGACGGTCGTCCCCGGAGGCTACTAATCAAACTGCAGGGAATAGCTCGGATGATGGAGGGAGTAGGGTAAACGCAGGGTGGAGAATGCAGACAGGTCCCTGAGAGAGGTGCTGAGTCAGCAGGACAGAGAGAGGCGTCCAAAGCTTCTGTGAG
Source organism: Acestrorhynchus altus (assembly GCA_034509495.1). Classification (NCBI taxonomy): domain Eukaryota; kingdom Metazoa; phylum Chordata; class Actinopteri; order Characiformes; family Acestrorhynchidae; genus Acestrorhynchus; species Acestrorhynchus altus. The sequence goes on along the minus strand of CM067519.1, from coordinate 24,506,136 downwards.
TGGATGAGTAGGGTACACAACTCTCACTGTGCACTAGAGAGCTTCTTGCACAGGAGGGTAATGACCTGCCTTCACTGAGCTGACACACACTCCGTCTTTAGCTGCAACACCTCTATCTGCCCGTGTCAGACCCTGGCGCGTACGGTGGAAGACTGACAAACGCAGTGGGGTAGAATAGTCTGAAGAAGTGGGTAAACTAGACGAACCCCCAATTCCCATCTGAAACAGACACAACAACAGGTACAGGCATCAGCTGCCACACACTTTCCTCGGTTAGGAAAATAAATCTAGTGAGGACAAGGCAACACTGCTGGTCTTTAGAGAGATCTTATATGCAGCTCAGATCCTCTGGTTAAAGGTTTCCTACATGTCTTTTTGAATATATGTATACATATGGACTTTTGATCTTTTGATCTCCATTTTAACTGGCTCCGTGTCACTTCCACACTCCGTGAGGTCCAGAGAGGACATCATGCAGAATGCGATGGACGGGCTGAAAAGAGGCATTCCAGCACTGCTTCCAAAAGTGTTAGAACCATTGGGAGATCAGTGTAGCAGCCCTAGGGCACTGCTTTGAAGAAGATTAGTATATGATTGTTGTGTTTGATATAAATGGAAATGGCCTTTTCTCTATATGTTAATGATTGAATGATGAGATCATAGCTCTTTATTTGTATTTATTTACAGGCTCTTCATGCCCAGAACAATAAGGCATGTGTTAGCGGCACATTTACATGGTTCTCAAGCTACTGTTTAAAGGTACAATTGCTGCATAGTGTTAACAGGTCTAATAATTTATGGGTCATATTTAGATCAACCCACAAGCTTAATAACGCAGCTATTGTTAGATAACAATGCTGTGTATTCACCCGGATATCTGAGGCGCAAAGCAAGCACACATTTTTGTGCAGAATTTTCATTTCACTAAAGGAATGCTGACCCTCTTCCTTCCCCTGTTAAGTTGAAAGCAATGATTCTATCAGTAATTTGTGGTAATGCTGGTATTATTGGGGCTCTTTGAGACTTTTATTTCTTTAAACTATGGGGCATTTATCACTTTACAATTTGTAAAATATAAAAAGAAAATCCTTGTGCCTATAATTCACATATGCACCATGTCCAAATGTTTGCGGACAACTGCTTTATGTTGCACCCATTGCTGACACACATGGGCAAATGCTAGTACCTGTAGAGGAGTACTGCAGTACTAAAGTACTGAACATTTTGGCTTCATGCCTAATGTTAGGCTGGTCAAGCTATGTCAACCAAGACCTTGCTGGTCAGTGAGCATGAGACCAAGCTAGTTGTCCAGCATGATCAGCAAGAATGAGCTGGTTGATGAGCATTTACAGCATGACCAGCATGTCCAAGATAGCTGACCAGCATACCCATATTGTCCAAAATAATCAACCAGTATGACAAGCTGTTTGGCCAGCATGACCACATAACCAGCCAGACCAAGCTGGTCGATGAGAATGGCCAGCATGCGCATGACCAGCTTGACCAGTATTATCAGCAAGACCAAGCTTGTCCATGAGCATAAGTAGCATTTCCAGCAAGAAAAAGTGACCAGCATTATTAGAATGACAAGTAAGATCAAGCTGGCTGACCACACTTGACGTTACATCATTTGGATGTATTAAGGCAATGAAAAGACCTGATTGTTAGGGAACCAGCCTTGTTCAGGTAGGTTGCCAGTTTGATTCCCTGAACTGGCCGGACATGACTGAAGTGCACTTTCAGTAAGACACTTAACTCATAGGGCTGCCCACTGCTCCGGGCACATGTGCTCACTGCCCCTTAGTGTGTGAATTATCTAGTGTGTGTGGATGGGTTCTCTATGTGCATGTCTCCATCCTGTTACTCATAAAAAAACATTTTCTGCTTATAAATTTTGTGAAAAGAATTTTTATATTGAGTTGAACATTTAAAATATGTGTTTTACGCCAAAATAAAGCTTATTATGGAAAGTAACTACATGCAAATGGTAGACATTTGTTAGAATGGCCCATATCTGTGTATCTGTATCTGTACATATTATCAGATTTGCACCATAAGTGAACATCGCGTTTAACATTCTGTCTATATAATGTAATAATGAAGAATGAAACAACATGCATGCTTTCATCAATGATAAAAGAAATTTGACATATATTTTTTCCATGTGTTTATTTATACAGTATATTCGAGACTCCAGCAGAGCTCTGCTGCCCTGCGCTCGGCATGTGGTCTGTGTTGAGCAGCAGCACTGCTGGGAAGTGATGGGGGGGTGTTTTAGAAAGTATTTCAGTCAGTAAATATGTGAATAAAAGCAGAACTCTTTGGCGTGTTTGGGTCAGTCTGGGGTCAGTTTGAATAGAAATATGGTTTTATTTTGGAGCTCAGCGAGGCAGTGTCCAGTTCAGGCTACTGAAGCGAACCGCTGACCTCCTGGCTGCGTCCAAATACTTTCCTGAAAGGTCCACTCCTAGATTCTGCTGATCTGTGCAGCCATGTGGACTCAAAGCCCGTCAGCTCTGCCAGTATATTTAGTGAAACCATGAGATACAGATCAGCAGAATCAAGCAGAGCAGACAAGACAGAATGTATGCTTCTGTTTATTTTGAGTTTATCTTGAAGTCAGGTCTTGAGGAGTTAAAAACACAATTAGCCCCACTGGGAGGACCACTGGGTGTCCACTGTGGTTAGGATCCCGAATAACATGTCTCTGTGGGACATGAACATATAGTCCAACTGGGACCGATAAAGGTTTATTCTTGGATTCCATGTTGGCCTTACATGTGCATGCCCACCAGGGTCAGTGATGGGACTAGCAGGGGTTAAACACTGGCCCCTTTTGGGTTGAACAGTGCACACTAGGTCCTAAACCCACCCATGTGAGATTAAGTTGGGCTGTGAAATAATGGGCTCATTTGGAAAGCCTAACTGGGTCCCACTAACTACACAATTTTTACATGCATTGTTAGACCCTTTTAACCTTGTTCTTCAGTGACCAGGATCACCACAGAGCAGGATTTATCTGGATGATGGGTCAATCCCAGCACGGCAGTGACACTGACATAGTGGTGGTGTGTTAGTGTGTGTTGATCTGGTACGAGGGGATCAGACACAGCAGTGCTGCTGGAGTGATTAAACACTGTGTCCACTCACTGTCCACTCTGTTAGACACTCCTACCTAGTTACTCCACCTTGTAGATGTAAAGTCAGAGAAAGAAGCTCATCTGATTCTGTACAGTCTGTGTTGGTCATCCTCTAGTCCTTCATCAGGCTGGATATTTATGGTTGGTGGACTAGTTTCAGTCCAGCAGTGACCTTTAGGGTTTAAACACTCCAGCAGCTCTTCTGTGTCTTATCCACTCATACCAGCACAACATGTGTTTGAAATCTATATATTCACAAGATTTCCATATGGGTCAAGCTGATTCCTACATATTAAAACTATGTAGTGGTCAGTCCTATTTCACTGCAATGTAAGTCATGTAAGAGGGCTTGCATCAGTCCCCATATCTGTCCTTTTTAATGGATTGAAGAATAAAAAGTGGGAATCATCGTCCAGCATCAACATAGTCATCTTTGCTTCTGTTTTCATTGCTGCTCTCGTGGTCACTGTCAGTCCAGGGCATAGGTAATGTAGAAATGTCCAATCCCATGAACTTAACCTCTTGTGTAAGACCCCAGGTTCTTTTTCCATCTAAGAGAGGCCAGTGGTGGTGTATTGTGCTGACAGTGTAGCTGAAACAGTTCAGGAGTGTGGTGTGTGTTGCATCCCCATTTTAGGGAAGCTTCATTAAAAATGCATGGGTTTCTGAATGACTGAGCTCCAAATACAGCACTGTCATCCCCACTTCTGCAGCACCCACAGCTTTGAGCGTTCATGCCAGGAGTCCTCACATTTTCCTGCTAAAAGTTATATATAGTTCCGTAGTTAGACCTGGAATATTTTTCTACTATGTAGACCTGCTGCTAAGACATGGAGAACCTGCCTTATCCTCTACCGTATCCATTCGAAGTAGCGCAAAGCGAATCTCATATCTGTAGGACTTCAACAAGGTCTACGACGAAAGACCAAGATTTCAGGTTTGTTTACCCCACTGTTATAAATGCCATCAATTAAACATTGCTTAAAATGGACTTTATAGATCCTCTACATGATGAGGCGTGTAAGTGAAGTGAAGTCATATGGGATTCCACAGGATATGCTAAACCAAACACAGTGAAGTAACCACATCACTTCATCCCAGATTCAGTTATTATTATTAACTGAAAAATAAGAGAAAATCTATGGCCATATAAGAACATATATCATAAAAGATCAGATCAACGTTTCTTTAACTCTTAGAACCCGAGATCCACACTTTGCAGGCAGTTAAAATGCCACCGCAGCTTCCAGTGCATGTTTACTGCTCTGTCCATGTGTACATGCTCAACCTGTGTATAGACTCTGACTGATCAACAAGGGGGGGCTTGTGAGGTCACTGACCCAGATATTGGGTTATAGAGGAAAATGAGAAGGGAGGGGCAGTTTCCTCTCTTTTTTTGCTCACACGGTGTTCAAATTTCATAGTAAAAGTCCTGAGATGGGAAAACACTGATACATACATAAATAATTTTGTTTGGACTACTGTCAAGTATTTTGAAGAACGTCTTATTATAAATATCCTCGTCAACCTAATCATTACAAATAATTGATCAACTTTATTTCATTTTCAACTCAAAAACAGTCAGGATGAACAATTTCCTATAGGATTTCTGAGATGTAAAATGTATCCAGGTATTCCACGTTTACAGCAGAAATCAAAAATCTTTCAATGGAAGTGATTATAAAAACATACATAGTAATATCTGTTCATCATGGATGTTGATGTAAATAACAACTGACATCGTGTGCATTTGAACTGGGAAAAGTGTGACAGTAAAACTATACAGTCAGTTCCATAAGAATTTGTCATTTTAAATCAATCAAAACTGTATATTTATATAGCATTTTTCAGACAAATCAAATTGATATTTCACACAAGATTGACACAACAAATTCAACAAATTGAGAGATGGTTAATTAAATAAGAGAAATAATAGATGATGAACAATAACATTAAGGTATATTTTAAATAAAAAAAATAAAAATGATCAGTGGTAAACTATAGAAATAATAAAATATAATAAAGTAAAGAAAATAATAATTAAAAAATAAGTACATTCAAATACCAATGGAAAACGAAGACCATACAAATGCTTAAAAAGGCACTGCATAAAAAACACATTACAGAAGTTTTTAATTTACATTTTATTATGTCAATATTTTCAGTGGCTATACTGGATGGCTGTTCCAGTGGTTCAGGCACCAAAAGTTCTTGTTTTGCTTTGAGGAACTCTATACACTCTATTTATATATTCTCTATACACTAGTATATTCTATGTTTCACTGGACCTAAAATGAAGCCATCAAGCTTCATTCATTGACAGAAATTCACTCTTTAATAAAGAGTTTCACTAAAATATTGCATTGATTGTTTAGGAATTACAACCATGTTAATATAGTCTCTCCATTTCCACAGGCTCAGAAGTAATTGGACAATGGGCTGATAAGCAGTTTCATGGGCAAGTGTGGTCTGCTCTCTCATTATTTCTTGACCCACTAATGAAACAAAGGGTCTGGAATTGAGTCCAAATTGCCATGAAACTGCTTATCAGTTAATTGTTTAATTATGTCCATGGTTTACCAAAGCAGACATTACCTATAAAAGAACACTATTATCTTCAAGGCTCACTAAAATAAAATGTAAAGGTCTTTGAATTTGGACTTCATTTTGTAAACGTTGCGTTTAAATTTAATTTATTTGCATCTAAAATGTTATTTTTTTGGCTAATAAGAACAAAATGTTCTAACATGATCCAGCATGTTTTGAGCTGACAGTTCAAGAATTTTGATGAATTAATTGTAATGATTAAACTGAAGGATATTTACTAATACGTTTTTTAAAATACTTAACAATAGTCCAAAGGAAATGAAAAATACTGAATGTTCTTATTATTTTTGTTCTAGTTGTATGTATCAGTATTATCACTTCTCGTGACCTTTGTTCTGAAATTGTGTGAGCAAAGAAAGAATTCCAGCAGCCCCTCCTTTCTCATTTTCCTCTATAACCCAATATCTGGACCAATGATGTCATTAGCCCCATCCCTTTCATTGGTCAGTTAGAGTCTGCATGTAGGTTGAGCAGGTACATGTGGACGGAGCAGTAAACATGCACTGGAAGCTCCTTTGGAATTTTTGAAATTTTACCTGTTTTCTGAGCTCAATCACTCACTGAAAATCCATCACACAATGGCGAGATAGGTCTTTTAGTATGTTATGATCTGTGTCTGTAGGTCATTCGGATCCTGAGATATCAACCTGAGAAAATGGCATGTAGCTGCCGTCAAAGTGTGGATTTCAGGTTCTAAGAGTTAAGCTTGCAGAGAATAAAATATCTATCATTGTATGCTGTACTTTAAATAGGGGGCACTTATTCTGTGGCCAGTCCATTTCTTACCATCTTAAAAAAGAGACAATGGCAATGTCAAAAAGTAAAGCCGCTCAGTGAATTACATTGTTTGGTAACAGCTATGGAGTTGAGAAGTTGAAGAACATGTAGCGGGATAAATCACAGCTGGGGGAGAATCTCAGTTTGGAAGCTTACAATAAATCTTGAACGTCAGCGGTCCTCGGACGTAGCCCTGTGGCACCCCACAACCACAAATTATACCCCTTATCTACTTATAAATTAACCCTTGTAACGTGACTCTTCAACTGAATGGGCCTAATTAGCTTAGTTAATCACGAAGCCATTTATATGATGAATCCAGTGTGGAAGACTCTGCAGTTTACAGTATATGCAAGCAAAGTACACCAGGGGCAGGTAAAATTGGACTAAATTACTTTCTGTTTCTTCATTAAGCAGATGCTCTTTTCCAGAGTGCCTTATAAAACATGCAGAAAGTAGATGTCACAGTGATACATGGTGCTTAGAAGTCCTGCGACGATCCGTAACCCTTAAGACAAATGGACCGGGCCCGGTAATGTGTAAGGGCAACTTAAGTGCTACATCAGAAATGATAGCAGAAAATGAGAAAAAGTTGCAGCGTAAAACTTAGGAAATGGGGAACTGCGCTTTCATTGCACTCTCATATTTCCATTAACAGCTCAAGCCGTGCATCATCATCGACTGTACTGCGGGCCTTTACCCCTAACGGTTGAACAAACTGCCCAGGCAGACTCATTTTTTCTGTCACGCTAACTCAAATTAACGCCTAGTGATGGACTTCTCAGGCTTTAGCACTCTAGCACTCTAGTTATGGAGTGAAAACCATGCCACAAGACTGCCTTCTGACAGGCTGAATATGGATGAATAGGGCGCAGAGAAGCGGTTGAGCAGCAGACTACACTCTCCTCAGGATTAACCGAAGCGCATTCAGACACTAAACTCGCATATAGCGGGTGAGTGACAGTGTGAGAGAGAGCGCTGCGAGAAGGCTGGGAGGTGGAGTGACATCCGGATTTACATTCCTCCTCTCTCATCCAGTCAGTGTGAAATATTCACTGAGAATTTAGGATGTGCAGCGATGTGCGGTGCATCAGCTGCCGACTTTTGCACAGAGCTCTCGGGATTGGGGGGGTTGAAACACCGCCCACCACCGACACGTATGAGTGCCAACAAAGCCAACAACATATATGTCAACAAAGCCTGAAGCCCTGCAACTCAGCCACGACCTTATAGACTAATCACTCTCTTTCCTTTTGTAACTTGCTGCCAGAAATCCCTACACTAAAGGGTGACCTTTGGACGGAAAGGTCAGCCCATATGCAAATCCAAGCGTGAATATATCTGACTCGTTAATGACTGGGAAAGATGAGCTAACATTAGCCATGCATTGCAATATCATGATACACAATGCTGAAGTCCAGCATCCAACATCACGGACGACCTGGGCAAAAGTATTGGGACACCTCCTCATTCATTGTGGTATAAAAAAGCGTTTATCCTGCTTTTGTTGGAGTAACTCTCTCTACTGTCCAGGGAAGACTTTCAACTAGATTTTGGTGCATTGCTGTAAGGATCTGATTGCATTCAGCTACAAGTGAGGTCAAGATATTGGTCATGGAATGTAGCACCATCATTACAGAAAACATAGGGGCTTTATAAACCTCTAGCCCACATCAGTGCCAGCAGTGGTGCAACTTAAAGTATCTGGATTCATTTGAAGGGGTGTCCAAAACATACACCAATACACTAGTAGTGCATCCTCCTTAGCTAGTGCATGAAAGTGTTCTTCTAGCAGATGTTCTCTGCTCTAAATAATTGGCTGTAAGGGAGAAGGTGTGTGATTGTAATGCCATTGAGAAGGAAGATAAAGGTTACCAGGAACAAAAATGATTATATATTTAGACTGATATGATCAATATTTATTGATCTACACATACAGAAATAGTGTCTCTCAGAGTTGTAGAGGTTCCTAACGGTGTCCTGTGATAATCCATCCCATGCAGTTTGAATATTTTTACTCAGTTGCTTCAATTTTCTCAAAATTGCACCAAACATCATGACACCAGGTCTTCTGGACCTGTGATGCATGACAACAAAAGTGGGACTCATCACTGAAGATGACCTGCTGCCTTTCTGAGTGAAATTGTCATATTTGGCCCCTTCAACAGTGTGAAGATTGGAAGGTTATCATTTTGGTTAACCCTTGCAGAAGACATTTTGTATAACATTTTATTAATTAGAATAAATCCATCCATTTTCCTATCTGCTTCTTTCTGGTCAGGGTCAAGGTGGGTTCGGATCTTCGGATCTTCGGATCTTCTCGGGTCTTTAATTTTTCACATTTTCAGTTTGTGAGTCAATCAACCCCTTTGGCTGAGTCTGCATGTCTTTGCATTCCCCGGCACTGCATGTCTTGGGTTTTTCCTTGCTCTAACACACACGGATTGACCCACAAAGGACACGAAAATAAGCCATGCATGGGATTCCCAGAATAGAGCTGAGTACTGCCGGCCAGTGAGGATGGCTGAAACAATGGCCTATTGATCCGTAACTTGGCCATTAATCCTAACCAAGCCAATTCATTTACACTTGAAAACCTCATGTTACATACCAGCCTTTGTCCCTGTGTCTGACGTAGGTCAATACGGGGATAAGTCAGCCTCCTGCGTTAATGACAGATTTAATTAGCTGGATGAACCACATAACTCGCAAAGTCTGGTTAGAAGAGTTTGTGAAACTCAGTTCACGCTGCATTAAAAGCGATATGCTCCAAGGCCTCTTCAGGAAAAGCGCCGTATTTTGGAGGTCTGATGCGGCGGCTGTCACCGCTGTTCCTCTTGCCTTGCGGCTGAAGGGTAATTAATGACGGTGCTGGGGCAGGGCTGCGCAAAGGCCAGAGAAATGATTAAAGGTGAGGAATTGGATGAGCGATGCTGAGCGATCGAACAGGCTTACATGGCCGTCAGCTCACAGATATCGATATATTTCACTCGGGTGCCAACAACGTGAGCTGCTTAGCTGAGCGGCTGGGGGGAATTGAAGTGGGCTAAATGGAAACACTTGAGCCTGCAGCATGAGGCTAATCATGCATAAGTCTCAGTATGAGCTCTGCAAGTCCTTCATTTAAAGCTGTAGCTGTCTATTACAGTCTTTTATTAAAGCTCTTCACAGGCATAGTAAAGCTCTTTATCTGCTTTGCCGATATACCATATTCTTCAGCTACTGATATTTTGTATTAAATCGGAAACAATAGTTTTTATTCCATTGTCATGTCATTGTAATACTGCGTTTATTAAAAGAGCATCAGACCAAATAATCACTGGCAGTACTACAAGCATGGTAGAATTTTTTTTAGTTACATTGACACGCCAAAAGTCATGGGCTAGCAGTACGCCACCACCTGTGGAATTTGTGAGGTGCTATCTTGTTGAACACTGGCCAGTGTACTCATGACAAGTGGCTATGAATTATCATAGTTAAAGAGGCAGGTTAGTGAGGAATGAAAGTGGGAGCCAAATGGATGGGACATTCCATTTCTGAAATTAAACATCAGGCATTTAATGTTCTTACATCATAAAAGGCATTACCACCCACAGTAGACAGCACAGTGGCAGGCCAGGGTGCTTAATGATCATGACCGGCAGGATCTGCCTTTTTTTCTATCCCAATTTTCATCCCAAATTGGAAATGCCAAATACCCAACCCATATAGGATTCTCCTCCACCACACAGAATGCTCCCAACACTGTGAGGGTGAAGACAAGCACATACAGGTCAAAGCCAGCCACTGTCTCTTTTCAAACTGCCACCATTGCTTCTCTGCTGTGAAGCCGAGTCCCCAGCTCCAATACACTGGCTGACAGATATTGTGGGGAGAGAGCGCCCTCTACCCATGCAGAAAGAGGCTGGCCAATATTACTCTGTCAGACTCTGGCTGTAGATGGCAAGCAGAATGACATGGAGTTCGAATTTGAGTGTATTAGACTGCTGAGCCACTCTGAGCTCCTCATCTGGTTAGAATTGATAAGCAACTCAGAAATCACATCCACATTCAATGCAGGAGCCCCACACACACACATGCCACAGCTCAGTGCAGCATTCTTTAAGTTCCATGTGATATTAAAGCTAAAGACCCACCAGAGTGCCTCTGTTAACAAAACAATACTGGACACAGCGCCTCACTCGAGGATGTGAGGATGTTAACTGGACCCTAGAGGACTGGCAACATGTGACGTGGTGTGATAAGACAAGCTGATCAAATGGACAGAGATTGGCAATGGCTGACCAGTGTAAGATTTGTAGCCAAACAACTTGTCTTCTGCTTTATATTTAAATATCTAATAAGTTAGTCAGCAATTTGAACATCTGCACCTACTCTACATAAGAGCCAGATCCAGACCTCAACCTTGTTAAATATGTTTGGGATGACACAGAAGCCTGAATTTTTGAGAAATGGAAAAATGTCCTTGCCGATTTCAGAACACATCCACCACCATGTTTAACAGATGAGGTGGTAAGCTTTGGATCTCGGGTAGAAAATGTGCTAAAATGTCCTGCAGTTTTCTGCGAAAACACTGAAAGTGAGTCTCCTAAAATGACAGGAATTGGTAATAAAGGTAAAGGTTGAGCTCTTAGCTCTCAGACATCATATATTCAGTTCAGTTGTTGAAGATTCTGCCACATTTTCTGAAATATTGATGTTTTCTCTTTTTTAATTTTGAAACAACAGATTTGAGCATATATATAAGTAACAGCTGGCCTGAGCTGACCTGCCCTTTTTTCAGGCACAGTAAACCAGGCTCCAGAATGACAGATAGGGTGGGTTTGTATGTGTGTGTGTGGGGGGGGTGGTTTTGGGAGGGGGGGGTAATGTAGTAGAAGGTAGACTGGGGAAGCAGATGGTAGAGAATTCTGAAGGATTCTTCTGAGGAGTCAGGTCTTTCCGGCTCATGTACCATCCTAATTATCAAACTAAGTGGGGGGAAAGGCGTGGAAAATTTTCATTAAGGTCTGGAGCTAGCAGCTGAGAAGAAAATATTGTCTGGGACTGTAGACTGAAGCGTGCACTCCTGCCTGTTCCGCACACAGTAGATATTAAAGCCAGGGGGAAAGGGGTCCGATTATGAACACTTTGATATTTTCCTCTTCATTGCTGTACTGAACTTCTTCTCTTAAGGTAATCTGGGATAAACACGGAGCTTTATGAACAGAATATTTGTTTCTGGGAAGATGAAATAGAAATTCACTGGCTGTGACAGTTTATGGATGGAGGACGCATTCTGTCGGAATGAAATCTTACGGATAATTTCTCTATATTAAAGTAGGCAAGAAAACAATGCCTGATGTTCATGAACAATTCTAATAAACCTTTGGAGGACCTGACTTTTTAATAACCCCCTACCCCCACGTTATCAGAACACCTACCATGTATTTCTGACTGGCCACTTTATTAGAAACACGGACCTTATACGTATGACAGGCCACTTTATTAGAAACATCAAGTTTTAGACTGTAGTCCATCTGTTGCTGCCATAAACAGCTCTGTAGTAAGAATCTGACCATCGGGGCTAAAGAATTATGCATAACAACAGATGGGATTCTACCTGCACACCAGCAGTGAGGAGCTGGAGAAAGGAGTTTCTTATAAAGTGGCCAGCAAGTCCACCTTTGTCATTTCAAGTGTATTTTCACTTTGAAGTGTGACAGCAATTCTGATCAATGACTCTGCCATTTGGATCATCAGATCGACCTTTTCTCACCATGGCAACCAGCTTCTCTCTGTAGTACATTATTAATTAGAACAGAGGACCTCTATTATTGGTCTGCAGTGTAATAAGCACGATCCAGAAAAGGGTTTATTTCTCCTGCAGGAGGTCCTTCATGCCACCAAAGCAAACTTCCATCCTCCAGGTGGGATTCTGTGCTGCAGCAGGTTCATCTTCATATCTCTATAGCAAAAAGATGGAGATTACTTAGAAGATTCAAGATTTATGATCCGAAAGTGAAAGTGAGCAATCGTTTGCTATTTATCATCATTTATTATTTTTATTATGTTCATGTTTATATTATGTTCATAGTGACATCATTAGCCCCTCCACCTCTCACTGGTCAGTCAGGGACTATATGCAGGTTGAGCATGTACACATGGACACAGCAGTAAACATCTCCTGGAAGCCCCTTTGGCATTTAAACTGGGATTTAATCCAGTTGGAAACAAGTTCATATTAGCTATTTCTGAGCTGGATCTCTCGCTGATAATTCATCACACAGTGATGAGACCATACTTTGAGTCTTGCTGTTTGTATATCATGTCTGTAGGTCACTCTCGGGTTCTGAGAGTTGAAAGCTCCTGACACTTGGTATCTCATTCTGGCTGGATGTACGTATGCAATGCCATCTGCAAATGTATTCAGAATGAAGAACTTTGGGCACAGCTCGCAATGTTCTGCATGCAGAAGCTCAGGCCAACACATTGTCCTCCAATGACGTCCAAAATCAGCATTTAGAGAAAGTCACTGGCACTAAACAACCACCTTGAGAATCTTGGATTCAGACAAAGCAGGCAACCAGAATGTAGAGGAAGTTGACCGGAAACACAATCTTCTTTACCGAGGCCACAACCAGGACCCCAGTTTAAGGTTGCCTCTGCGGGAATGCAACCCGGTTCATGTAGTGAATAAATGCACTGCTGAATCTTTACTACCTTAATTGCCAATTTCTAATCTCTTTTATGTTTCTCACCACTTCATTGCTCCCTTTTTCCTTTTTCCTCCATCCATAATGCTTATGTACCTGTTCCTTTCATTTATCCATTCCTTAATATCTCCACTCGTCCGTGAACTGCCGCCACTGTTCACTGATTTGAGTCCAAATATGCTGTTAAATTTTATTTGTTAATTATTTAATTATTTAAATTTAAACCACACATAAAACAGAACTGGCGAGATTGAAATCCGATCACTCGATCCACATTCAGGGGTAGACAAAGACGCTTATGAACGCTATATTCTTGTAGTGTCAAAACCAAAGTGTCTCATTGTGACCCCAACAGCAAAGTACCGCCCACATCAACTGTGTCACTGCCCCAGCCTGGACTTCTGTGAAGGACTTCTTAGGAGTCATCTGAGCACGCTACAATAACAAAACAACGGATAAAGGCAATAATAAGAGCTGGTGCGCAAACGAAACTAGGTGCCCCAACTCAATTTAATGAATACATGAGCACCTTGCCCCTCCTCACAAGCAATCACAGGAGAGGCTTTTAAAATGCCAGGTGTGAACAGCTCTGTGTTTTGGCAATCGGTCATGATCAGGTCACCCAGGACGCATGTTAATGCCAGGTGTGCCAGGGTCTAACAATGTCCAAAATTCATAGACTTGTATTTTTTCATTGCCACAAAGCACAAAGCAGCTTTACAGAAGTCCAAGGGGAAAAAGATCATCATAAAACAAATCATAAAACATAAAATCACTCAGCTGGAGGAAGAAAACTTCCCAGGTAGCAATGAATGTTAGGCCCAAATATGGCCCACATCCAGAGGCAACTCTAGGATCAGAGCTTTAGGAGGGCTGACCACCCAGTAAGACCAATGACACTCCCAACATAAAAAGCTGTACATTTTAAGGCAATTTACAAACAAACAAAAAAAGAAATTTGAATTTGGTTTAGTCATTTTAATTCATTTTAAATTCTGCATCCCAGAATGTAGATATTGCTGTTGCAGTCAGCACTCCTGAGATGTTCCTCAGACCCTTCTCCATGTCCTGTCATGGTAAGATGGTAATTGAAGGACACCTCTTACTTTAATATTCAGATTATTTCATTTTACTCTAATTTTTTCATCCTTTATTGCATTATTGATGGAGTCACTATTTTGTTTGCAATCAGGCGTTTGATTGGCCAGTTTAAATGCCTGTATGGGCTGCAGTGGCTAATTCTGCAACACTGATCTGGCATCATCCTAAATAGCAGCTCTTTCCAGCTCAGTATAGATGATTTTTGTTGTTGTTGTTCTAAAGAGAATAAGTGCTCGAGACGGTCAGCAGTGTGCCAGGATTTAGCCTGTCCCATGCCAGATTGCCTGGGCAACTTCATGCACGCCTGCCCTTTTTGTTTTAACACCAGACGCCATTTGAAGTTACGCTTTTCACAAAGGCTGTTAAAAACACCCTAAATGATGTCGGTGTTATGAAGCACACTTTTTTTTTCTTCCAGAGTGTGATATTATTCTAAATGCATTGTGAAAAAGCACTCGAGGCTGTGCTGATTAGAGTTCTTTATCACTTCGGGGATCAAAACAGCTGCTTCAATTTTCACTCTCACTCAGACAACAGCGCTGTAAACATTGTGTTCCTCTGCTTTTCTGCGAGCAGCGTTTTTCACAGCGAGCTCCTCCGGCTTAGCACAAACCAAATCTCTAAATGAAGATCCTTCAAGAACCAACAAAGCCGGGAACAACTGAAAGAGGGAGGCTAGACGCTCCTTTCTTATCTGCACTTTCTGGATCTCAAGGAGCCATTTGGGAGATTTTAAATTTAAAATCGATGCTGACACTCCTGCTGAAAAAAAGAACAAGAAAATTACACACAAACATAACGATTAGCCATACATGTGCAAGTCTAGACACTGAGCACTGCCGGGAGCCTCGAACCATGGTTTGTTTTTGTTTGTTTGTGTTTTTTTAAGTTGGAGACAGACAGCACCCTCAAATACCCCCAAACACCCAGGTACAATTTGGATAAATAAATAAATAAATAAATAAATAAATAAATAAATAAATAAATAAATAAATAAATAAATAAATAAACAGAATAGAAAGTGAAGTACAGCTAAAACTAACAACCATAGCAACCATCTGATGCAACATAGCAACTGCATAGGTTACCATAGCAACAGCTTGGCAACCACCTATCAAACCCATAACAACTTTTGTTGGTATTTGATAGCAAATTCCAAGTAACCTCCTAGCAACACCCTAACAACCAAGTGACACTCACCACCTGAAATAACATAGCAACCACCTGGTATACCACAGCAACTCTGCAACAACACCCTCCCAACCACTGAGTGACACCAACCACCTGAAATGACATAGCAGTGAAAACTGTAATTAGACTGTAGGGACCACATAGTAGCAGCCTAGCAAGGGTCCAGAAGCTGTGCAAGCAGAGTTGCCAAATTTGCTTACTATAAGCAACTTTGGGCTTTGTTTCATTCTTACAACGTGAGATCCTCACTTTGGGGGCAGTTACATGTTGTTTTCCAGGCTTCATATCTTAGGATCACAGTAACCTACAGAGATGATATACATGTTACCCTACTCATGGTTCACTCATTCCAACTGATTTAAATCCAAGTTTAAATGCCAAAGCAGCTCCCAGGGCATGTCTGCTGCTCTGTAGATGTGGTATGTGCTCAATCTGCATGCAGACTTTGACTAATCAGGGCGGGGCTAATGGCATCAGTGACCTGCATATTGGGTTATAGAGCAAAATGAGAACGGGGGGATGTTTGCTCACTTCCTTTTTTAACATATTGTTCAAACAAAATAAAAATATAATCTTGATATAGATAATATTGATGCATGAATAATGTTTTGATGGACTTTTATAAATATTTCTGTCAATCTAAATGATACAAAATGGTCAAATTCATACAAATATTTAAATTTTCTTCATTTTTACATCTCAAATGAAGACGAATTTGAGCAGCTCAGGAACTCCTAAAAAGAACAATATCTGTTATGTGTCACAGTCTCCTATAAATACTTTTCAATTGTTTTGATGAACAAAAGTACGTCAAACTACGAAACCATCCCACATGACTAGCCTAGGGTTCTAAAGGTTATGTAGTCACTTACTTGGGATTATTTATTGAACAAACCATTGAGCTGTGGTTGAATATTGAACCAACTGACCACGGGGGACCCAGGTCAAATTAACTGACCATTTTTTCCAAGTCACTTCATTTGTACATGTTTCCCTAGTCTTGGAGATCTGGCAACACTGTGTGCATCCATTCTGCAGCTGGTCAGCTCAAACTAGAACATCTGAATTGCATGGTTATGTGTTAATATGAAAATGTGCTAAAAGATTTAAAAAGGGTGGTATTATTGATTTATCACATCATTTACATGTTGCCTTCAACAGCACTAATAATTACATTAAAATAGAACATAAGTGTTGCTATTTTCATGCAGCCAAACGGGAGGGAAAGTACAGCCAGTAAATACAGTACATGTCGTAATTCTGTTTTTAACCAGTGACAGGTCAGTGAGGCTTCTCTGGCCCAGTCTTGAAACCCAGGAAAGATATACTATGGAGGCGTTTGTCAGCAGAAATGGTTTGTGTTGCGCAGCTCCTGTGTGCCGAACTGGAAGAGAATCGCAGGAATAGAGCAGGTAGGTCCTGAGAGGTGGACTCCACTCAGCAGTGAGCTAAGAGAGAAAGGTCACTCCTGCTTGTGCAATAAATAAAACAACACCAGGGCCGGTAGAGCGGCTCCAGGCTGGACGCCAACTCCAGCACAGAGGCACAATTCCCAAAGTGCTCTCCAGCCTCCATCACACCGCTGCCTCACACAAAAGCCTCACACTGCTAAGCCCAACTCCTGAAAGCCACTGCTTCATTAGCTATTGTCTGAGGAACTTCGGGGCATTTTCTTCCACTCTGTTCATCAGAGCGCGCTGCCATGGAAAAGAACAACAGCGTTCGCAAACAAATGATCTGCATTAGCTGAAACACATCTGGGCCAGTGAATAATAATGAAGGAAGCAAGGTCCCATAGGTCGTAGTGTTGCACCATATGGCCATAAGGTGCTTTAGGGGGTTGGGGGAAACTGTGATTATAATGCTCCTCGGCTTCTCCATTCACTTATTAATACTTATCACCCCTTAATGCCTCTAAATAATGCAGCCACAATATGACGATAAGTCAATAGCCCTGGGTCACGGGATTGAAGGCAGGTTTAACCAACTGGCCAAATCCCCCTGCTGGGAAACGGTGGCCGTGATTTAATGTTCATGGGTTTTATGTCAGAATTTATGACACCCACACACCCACACACACATACATTTGTGGAGACTGAGAGATTACCAAAAGCTCTGCAGGCATTTCAGGTTTGAAAGGAGCAATATGCCTGTGTACACCGATCAGCCATAACATTAAAACCACCTGACTAATATTGTGCTGGTCACCCTTGTGCTGCCAAAGCAGCTCTGACTTGTTTAGGTATGGACTACACTCAACCTCTGAAGGTGTGCTGTGGTATCTAGCACCTATATTAACTTTACAGCAGATCCTTTAAGTTCTGTAGGTTGTGGGGCCTTCATGAGTATCAGTCAGCCTTGAGTACCCATGACTCTGTGGCTGGTTCACTGGTTGTCCTTCCAAGGAGTTAGAGTTAGGGTTCTGACTACTGACCACTGCATAACAGAAATATCCCACAAAACCTGCCTGATGTTCTGGAGATGTTCAGACCCAGTTGTCTAACCATCACCAGGGGTGTCATTGGGTAGGGAGTGGTAGATGCTCTTGGGAACCCTTGGCTATTACAAATTGGATTTGATGTTTTTCAACTAGAACTGACTGTTCATTGGCTCTCTGATATATCCACCCCACCCCGTGTGCCACTAGTCCCAGATTATCAGTGCTATTATGTTATGTTCACCTGTCTGTGGTTTTAATGTTGTGGTCAGTGTATATTTATATGAAAGCAAAAGAGAAACGTCTGTGAAGAACATTCTTATGAGTCTACTTAAAGGCTTTATAGCCTCGTTCTGAAACTGCAGAAACTTTCCAGGTTCTAACTTCACTTCACACCTGAAAGTTCAGACCAACATATGGACCACATTAGTTTAGCAAAGAACTCTGCTAGATATACCTACGTCACCATTACTTACATTGGGTTGCTTCTCCCTGTACTTGACATTGCTTTGTAATGTCTGTAATGTCATGTCATGTAATGCCTGGCATGTTTATTAATGTTTATTAATGTGTATTAATGGGTGGGTTGCCTTTCCTGGATGAAACACCATTGCAGTCTTTGGCAATGTTCAAGGGCAGTCATTATGAAAGTGTGTGTGCATGTAGTTCTGCATCATGCAGCCATCTGCCAAACGTGTTGGCACTAAGATAATGACTTAAAGTGGGCATCACTGCTCCCTGAATGTCCACAATCATGGCTGTCGGGTCACTCAGCACGTCAGGCAATCCGTTGGTTCTCCCTCTCCGGGGTTCATGTAGGTGTCAGATCCTTCATGTCACTTGTCAATGTCGCAACAGTGTGCAAAGGTAATACTCTGCATTCTACTAGTTTAATCCAAGGCAAAGTTCCACACCAGCTGTTTTCCAAACAAGGAAAATGTGAAAGCTCCCGAAGGCTGTTGAGTTATACCAGCCTTATACTCAGGTTTGGATCTCTGGCTCTCGCACTGCGAGAAAACTTACTACCAACCTACACTGACAGAACAAAGAACTGTCTTTATTCTTTCTACATGATGACACCTGACTGGGTCAAACAGCAGCCAGCTGAGAAGACAAAGACCCCTGAAGTTGTGCATCACTCGGTGGTCAGTGTCACGCTCGTAATAGGATCTCGAAGTCTCAGCTCAATCTTTCAGTGACAGAAAACTGATGCACCCTGTGGCAGAAAAACACTCCCGAAATGTTTGTCCTGTCTACGTTTTTAACACAGCTACTCTGTATGACACCCTTAACCCTCTGAGCTTTAGTGTGTCTCATGCTATTACTGACGACTGTAGTGATCATATATACAGGTATATCAGAATGTACCCTGTTTTGTTTGGAGTAAATGTCCCTACTGTCCAGACAAGGCTTTTCATTCAATTTTGGAACATTGCTGTGAGGATTTGTTTGCATTCAGCAGAATGTTGAAAGTTCACCATTCCAACTCATCCCCAACTTCCCAACCCCAACTTCCCAACTGGATGGTAGATGGTGCACCATCATTCCAGAGAATGCAGTTCTACTATACCTCTCTAGACCCTGCATGACCAACCTATTCTAGAAAAATTCTAAAAAATCTTCTCTAGGTGGCTAGATAAGCAGTGTGTGTGTGTGTGTGTGTGTGTGTGTGTGTGTGTGTGTGTGTGTGTGTGTGTGTGTGTCTGTGTGTGTGTGTGTACATAACATAATAAGCTATCAGGGGAATGTGCAGAAACTTGTCACTTGTCTATTGTCTTTTTCTTTTCTTTTTTTCATTATTACTGTGTGTGTAATGTACCATTGGATTGCTGCTCAATGTCGTTTTACACTGTGCAATGAAAATAAAGGCATCTTATCTTAACTTAAAACGTAATATCAGTTCGGTAAACGTGCTCACCTAGTCATGACTCACCCCTCCATGTAGACAAATGTAGACTGATGATGCCTAATGCAACACTCATCAGTGGTTCAGGCCTGGTGTCGGGCTTCTCTGGGTTTTACGCTGGATTCACGAACAGTCCGATTCTGCGAGTTTTCTTTAATGTGTGAGTAGTGAGTGTGCTGCTGGCAAGCCTGCGTTTACCACACTCTGTTAGCAAATCAGGCAGCTGTGGCACTGTTTGGATTATTCCTGATTCCTGATAGGGGCTTTATATAACAGCCCCGAGCAAAAAGCAAACATGTTTACCAACAGGTTAAATATTTCAGAGCTTGTAATGAGGTCTCTGATTCCTAACTTGTAAGTCTGCTGCAATGAGTTAGTGAACTGCTGCATTTTAGCTCCATAAATGACAAAACAAACAAAGTCCTTATGCTGGCACATTTATTTCGGTCTGCGTTCGTGAATAATGCATGTTATTTTTGTTCTGAAATGTTAGTGAATTTATTGAAGGATCTGTTTTGGAGCAAATAGTGAAGCATGCCAGAGACTCGCCTGAGATGTTGGCGCTATCGGAAGTGCTCAAGTGAGTCCACATGGCGCATGAAGCTCAGTAATGGAAGCACATGTTCTCAGTCGCTCTCCTCCACTGATGAGAATGGAGATGCCGTGCTCTTTGGATGGTGATATATGTGTGTGGGCTCCAACCTGCTGGTGTAGGAGGATGCATGGACTGCAGTATGGTACTATATGGACACTGTGTGCCTCTTAGTGTGTGTGTGTGTGTGTGTGTGTTCTTGTGTCTTGTAGGCCTACATGCTTTCAGGGGGTGGCTGGCAGGAGTCAGCATGAGCAGCTGTTGTCGGGATAATAAGTGCGCCCCTCCTCTCTTTGCTAATTAACACTGTTTAATTAAAGGCAGCCAATTCCTGTAGTTCGTTAGGGGCGCTACATGTGAAGTGGGTGGTTGAAAACCCTGGTCTCTGGTCTTCAGGCCCAGCGCTCCACAAGCTGCGCAGTGTGTTAAGTGTATGATATTCATTATGGAGAACGTTCAAAGGGATACTCGCCCTTCATGTAGTTCGTGTAGTCTTCAGATGAAACTCACCCCCGATTAGTTATGGGGATGCTCTCCATTCTCCAGCTTGCCTTTGAAGGATACAGTAGATTCTTCTCACGTGCCCCCAAGGGGTGAAGACGTCAGAAAACTCCTATCTGCTTATGTTCAGGGAAACGACCTTCAATCCCTGGCTTTCATTTCGAGGATACCAGTGTATCATTAATGGTAGTGAACATTTACTATGTATACTGACATGCCAAAAGTCATGGGATTGCAATGTGAATTACCAAAGTGGCGTTTCCTCAGAGGATGGCTTGGGAATACCAACACCCAAGTTGTAATGTGTTACTATGTGATTGAGGAGCACTGGGAAGCATGCTCAATGCAAGGTGAAGTGAATTATCAGCATTCGAGAGAGGGATGATAGTGGGCATAGACGCTGGCAGGAATTTATTTGAATGCATGCATGTTTCATCCATTCCCAAAGGAGTTCCACCATACTTGTTAGTTGTTGTCTATTGAAATTGTACGCTCACAGGACTAGGGCAACCGAATATACATTTGTTTGAGTGGGTGTGGCTTAAAAAACAGGATAACAACTGATAGTAGGTGCCAGAAAGATGGGCCATTCTATTTGAGGGGAAAGGGGGACTCCCACCACCCAGTCATCAGAACAAAAACAAATGCTGGGAACCCTGCAGAAGGACCCCCCTTGAGCCCCAAACCTCTGGTGGTGCCCCTGGTCATGAGACATTCAGTATCCAGATTTTGACAGCTTTAAACACGTGTGTTTAAACCTGCTTTCTGACCGCCTCTTTTGGTCTACATGTACCTAATTCTACATCAACTATTGGTCAAATTTCCCATCAAATCCAATTGACCACAGTCTAAAAAGCCTAACCTTAACACCAGTATGACTTCACCTGACTTTTTGACTGGTGTATTTTTATTTTATTGTCATGAAAATAAAAAATGCTCTGAAAAATATGGTAAAAGTGAAAGTGTTTCAGGGTGGCTTGTATTCTTGACTACTCGAAGCCTACCTTCCACAACATCCTAACCACTATGGACACCTGTGTGTCCTCAGTGTCCATGTTTTTGAAAACCAAAATATGGTCACCCTCTGAACTACATTAGCTTACGTGTAGCTGTAAACTAAAAAAAAGCCGACCTCAGACTCCAGAATGTCCTATCTGATCAGCTTCGCCACACCCAGAGACAGTTACAATGGGGTTAAACCTTATCTGGTATCAGTTCAGTGCTTTAGTGTTAGAGCACAGAGATGCAGTGAGCCTCCATGGCGAATGTGCAGGGAATGCTGGTGCATGATGCTTGGACTGTAGCTAGCAGAACCACTGTATTTTAAACAGCTGGCTGTTCTCCAAACCTGTGAGCTCAGCTGATATAGGGCTGGCCTATCTGCTGTGACAACACCTTATTAAAATCCAGTGAGTTTGTCCTCCCTTCCCCCTCCACCTCCAGCACTCCCCTTACACCCCCTCCATCCTCACTATCCCCTTCTGTTCTGCCCCTATTTCACCCTTCCTGGCACCCCGGACCTGGAGTCATTCCACCGAACAGAGCATAAATCCACCGCATGGAGCATAAAAGCGCCCCGGGCAAGGTCTTCATCAGAGCCCTATTCTTCACCACTTTACATGAAGTCAGCAGAGCGGCCGAATAATTACACCGAGTCTCTAGCGTAGAGCTCTCAGCATAACCCGCTGTGGCACTATAACTAACAGGTGTGCTGGAAACCGACTGCTGGAGTGACTAGGGGGAGATCTTGCATGGACAGCATCGGTGACTCCACACCCCAGTAAAATTCTGCTTTTGTGACAGGGGTATAAATCTCTGACCTTGACACAATTACATTTTGCAGTTCTTTATGAAACCTCAAAAACATTATTAAAAAAATTCTATCCATATTTTTGTGCACCATCAGTCCTCAAACACTGTTTTCAGAAGCCACTGACTATAAAATCCTGATGTTTACCAACCGTGGGACTAATAACGGATTATCCTATCTTATCTTATTTGGGGGAGATATTGAAAATTGGCAACAATATAGTTTAAACCAATTAAAATTGTATTTTTAAAGAAGAAAAAATTATGTTTTAAGTTTTAATCTAATTTGACTGAAAAATTAATAGGACATAGTTTAATAATGAGAGTGACAAACTGTGAGCTTCAAATAGTGTTGTTCCTCCTTCAAAAGAATATCCTGCAGAACCAAAAGAAAGCTGGAAAACAGGACAATTCCAGAACACATTAACTGTTACTTAACAGGCTCATATTTACACTCCTGAAATTTAGGTAAACCCCAGCCAGAGTCAGAGATTGGTGAAGTCAGAGAGAGAAGTCAGAGCTGGTGAAACACAATGACATCTTTAGGAGAACATGGTGTTGTTGATACTAGAAAGCAGCTCATCACCTCCAGACTCTAGAATATGGGAATACAGGTTGCTACAGGAATTAGGCCTTGTGACTAAGAGGAGCTCAAACTCAGCATGCAATTAAGAAAGTGACAGGGAGAGCGAAGGAATATCTGCGCATCTTCTGCTCCCTCAAACACAAACTGGACTAGCCATGCAGTCTGCCTTTACAGGCATTAGGGGAAGAATGGGTGGTCCAGCCTGGTGCTGTAATAGGACGCTACCATCTCAACAAGTCAAATTTCTTCCCTCCTAGATATTCCACTGTCAACTGTGAGGGGTGTTATTGAACAGTGGAATCATTTAGTAACCATAGCAACTCCACAAACAAGACCACGTAAAGTTACACGGTGGGATCGCTGAATGCTGAGGAGCACAGTGCAGAAAAGTCTCCAGGGCTGATCAATAACTGCATACTTCCAAACCAACAACTGTGAAGGACCAACTCCATATTAATGCCTATGGATTTAGAATGGGACGTAATGAAACCTCCTGCAGGCTTAATGTGTAGGTAACCCAATACTGTTGTCCATTTACTGCGTGTACTACTCCATACATACGTTATGAAATTCAAAATATATCTTCATCGCATCCAAATAATGCTCTGACTCAGTTTACCGTGGGGGCCGCTGAGATATTGAGTGACAAACACAGAGTGGTTCGTTCTACACAAGGCCTCTGAAGGTTTAATGTTATTTAGTTGGCCATCCTCCTTCGTCAGCACATCGTTGAGTACCCCCTAACCACTGAACTGACTCGGGGAGCTGTCTGACGCAGAGTGAACATGAGCATGCTTACACAGCAGCGAGACAGGCAGGAGAACCAGACCACTGGAGCAAATCTCTGTGGTGGAGTTTGGTGCTTTCCCTTATCAACAACAGCACTTGAGTTTATGCACACTTAATGACAGCATTGTTCTTACAACAGCGTCCAATATGGCCCTCGTTAGCCATTCACGGCATCTGTGTTAAGCCAAGACAAGCCAAGACAAGCTTCACCATCGTCTCATAGTGGCCAGATCCACTGAACCAGCTCTTATTGCAAATTGTGGGCCCATATCTGGGAGAATTAGATTTCCCAGCAGTCCCTGACGAGTTTAATGTACAACATAGTTTTACAACCACGCAGTTCCCTGTACAGAGGACCTAAAAGTCCTCTGGTTTCAGCAACAACTGGCATTATTTCAATGTCGGTCAGTCTTGAGTCATCTTCTCACAGTGAGAATGGAGTTTTCTGTTGATCTGATGGAGGAAGGTAAGGTGGTCTGCCAAGTCTTGCACGGTCGTTAGGGGTCCCATTTTCTCTGTACCTTTGAATCTTTTGTTTTTCCTTTTTACTTTTCCATACCTTGAGAAAGTGGATTATTTTCTAACCTAGTTTTAGGTTGCAGATGTGCTGCTTTAGCTGGAACAGGTTTGTTGTATGTTTTCTATCGCTGGTGTGAAGATACAATCACAATGATGAATGAAGCCTGTATTGCTGTCCTGCGGGGAAATTGGACAGAAGCTAAAAGAGCTGAAAGGCAGAGGACAAAAACATTCAGAAAGGACGCAGAAATGCTCGGAGGGGTTTTTCTGATGATGCAGCAACCTGCTCCTCCTCTTCTGCCGCTTAATTACTTCATTAATTATCCTACAGTGGAAAAAATTGAGAATGTTTAACGAGAAGTCATTAGTTAATCTTCACTTACAATGCGCAGACACAAAGGTCAATGGCGAAAATCATTTAGAATAAAATACACACAGAGATACAATGGCCTGGAAATGCGCTGCCCTGTGCGCCGTCCGAATGCAATAACTCATTTTTAACAGCTTTGCAATCCGGGAGCGGTCCGGTGTTTCTCAGTTGGTTACTGCTGACAGTACTTTTAAAGGGCTTTACATTACACCCCCTCTCAACTGCGACATAAATAAATGGGTAAAATGTTGCTCTGTCTAAGATTTATTCTTGTCATGTTCCATATTTATTTATTTATTTATTTATTTATTTATTTATTTATTTATTTATTTATTTATTTATTTATTTATTCATTACTGCTCCTTGTCCAGTCATTGGTCACAGGTTTCCTGCAATGCCACAGTGGACTCTTTTCTACCATCATGGAATGGGCGCAGTTCCGGTGCGCGAACCTAACTTGGAACCATCGTGCGCATTTCCACCAACAAAAACAAGTTCCCAAACCTGAAAAGTTCAGTCGCGGTGGGAAGCAAAGATTAGTAGGTATTCTGCCTAAATCACTGTGGGCGTGTCTAGTTGTACAGGAGCAAGGACCAATGACATACCATTTCTCTCGCACGGTGTAGTCTTCTACCTTTTCTCATCGACAAAAGTTGATCCAAAGAGCAAAGATGTTTGCTTTTTGGAGAACAACTCAACATCTGTAACATTACAAATGCTCGCAGGTAGCCTATGTGCATCATCATCATCACCATCTTGTCAATTCTATTTACTGGTGCTGGGCAATGCCCTCTGTTGACATATTCTTTTATACGCCTGAACAGAACCAGTTCAAGAACCAATGTTCTTTTCATAGAAAAGGTCTAAGTGAGGGCTCTTCTACATGGTGTGGTAAAGCTCTTAGGAGTTGGTTTTGTTCAGATTGGGTTTGTTCAAGTCCTCATCATCATCCCTCTCCTTGATCGCTGTTCTTCAGTGCCAGTCTGATTCGAAATGCACGTTTCATTTTCTGTCCCCAGGATTTCAAAGGCTTCCGGCCCCGCATCGAGACAAAACAGGCTTTGAAAGTCCAAACATATTTTCACGTAAGATTTTCAAAGGCAGCTGTATCTAAGAACGTTGTCGAGGGGCTTCAGCTCCTTTAGATTGTCTGACTAAACAGCTGCTTCATAGACTTCAAAAGGTTGTACACTCTGAAGTAGAAGAAAAAGATCACGTCATGTCCTAAACTCACTCCGCTCTGAACCCTGAACTACAGCGTAGGTCCTAAGACTAACTTTTGGCTTTGGATGTACAAGCTTAGAGACCCCTTTAGAACTGTGTATCACAGTGATTGTGTTTTCTGCTTGTGAATCACCATATAGCATCAGAAGTACCATTAAACCCAAATAAACATAAAGTCAGTGGTCAGTGAGAGCGTCTACCTGTAATTAACTCTATATAACATTAGAATAAACCCAAATAAACATAAAGTCAGTGGTCAGTGAGAGCGTCTACCTGTAATTAACTCTATATAACATTAGAATAAACCCAAACAAACATAAAGTCAGTGGTCAGTGAGAGCGTCTACCTGTAATTAACTCTATATAACATTAGAATAAACCTAAATAAACATAAAGTCAGTGGTCAGTGAGACCGTCTACCTGTAATTAACTCTATAGAACATTAGAATAAACCCAAATAAACATAAAGTCAGTGGTCAGTGAGAGCGTCTACCTGTAATTAACTCTAT
This sequence comes from Acestrorhynchus altus, assembly GCA_034509495.1. Lineage (NCBI taxonomy): Eukaryota > Metazoa > Chordata > Actinopteri > Characiformes > Acestrorhynchidae > Acestrorhynchus > Acestrorhynchus altus. Next base: position 24,479,384 of record CM067519.1, on the reverse strand, counting down.
AGAACATTAGAATAAACCCAAGTAAACATAAAGTCAGTGGTCAGTGAGAGCGTCTACCTGTAATTAACTCTATATAACATTAGAATAAACCCAAATAAACATAAAGTCAGTGGTCAGTGAGAGTGTCTACCTGTAATTAACTCTATATAACATTAGAAAAAAATGTAAATATGCATAAAATCGGCAGTCAGTAAATGTGTTGTTTGTTGATTAAAGTTACTGAAATACTGGCTAGAAGAATGCAGTTAGAAGAACAAAGGTTTGTATTGATTTATATATTGATTACATTAAACGTAAATAATCAATATATTAGGCCATATTTGGCCTAATATCTCACTGCCAGATCAAAGTGCCAGATACGTAATTGATCAGTGAAACAATGAAATGTAAAATAGATCATTACACAAGGTTCTGTTCTAGGACCACTCCACTTCACAGTCTATAGCCCTGGGGTAAAAATAACCCTGATTTTTTAAATCAGATTTTTTATATATATGGATGATCAACAGCAGTCCCACCAGCAGTTTGAAAGACAAGTGGAGAGCATACCGAGACACAAGAGCTGTGATTGACATGTTATTTTACCAAATCATTTGTGAATTCTCTCATAATTAAGCCGTTAGTTTTGTGTTGATTAGATATGATTATTAACTGGCTTACTCGCATGATTTGAGGTATATAAACACTGATTTTTTATTTTTTTTGTAATTTATGCAATTAAATTATCTAAATAGCCAATCATGTCTGTGCTCTATAGAACAGAATGAAAATGTTCATTTTACAACCAGAGAAATGTATAAATGTTTTCTGAACAAGAGGTTCTTTGATGAATTCTCTGGTCACTGAAACTGCCTGTAGATCTCTGTCTCTGTGCTTTTACGCTGCTGTCACGTTTGGCTGTGGCCGAAGGTTATTACTTTGTTTGATATCATATTGATTATGTTCATTTACTTTACAGAATCAAAGCTCCGGTATGTTCAGTCACGCTTGTGTCTCCTTCACACCTTCACACAACAAACAGCCGGGGCCACTCACAGCTCCTCCCTCCTCCACCTCAACCATTTGTTCCTCTGACCACCAGCAGCCACTGACTGTGATAAACAACTATCTCCACCCCCTGCTCATGAGCAGTCCAGCAACACTTCACCTACCATCACTGATCATCAGGTGAAGAAGCAACTGAGGAAACTCAAACGGGGCAAAGCCACAGGACCAGATGGCATCAAGCCGAAGGTACTGAAGGGCATCTTTAACCTGAGGTGCAGTCAGGAAAGAGTCCCAGTCAGGTGTAAAATGTGGTTTATGTGGTTACGCTTATGTGGTTCCTGTGCTTAAGAAAAGGCAACTAACGGCAATGAATGTCTCAAACTGTTAATCTGACATCCCACCTAATATATATCGAGTAGAGGCTGGTAATGAGCACTGGTCAGATTGGTGCATGGACCTCAGCAGGTCAAATACCATAACAGTGCAGTCTGGAAGAAATATACACCCACTTAGACACAACAGAGAACACTGTGAAGGTCAAGCTCTTTGATTTATCCAGGGCATTCAACGCCTTCCAGATCTCACTCTTGAGGCAATCGAGTGAATCTATCTGAATTAATATATTCAGAATTAAAAAAATTCGGAACTCACGGTCACACATATTTAACCTTTACAATATTATAAACAACAATATTGTTATTTAAAGCATTTATTTGCAGGAATGATGACTCTTCTGAATACAAAAAACAAAAAACAAATCTTAACTTTGAGATTTGAGGAAATTCATATTTGGTGAAATAACCTTTACTGTGAATCACAGCTTTCATGACTTGGCCTGCTCTCCTCCATATTTCAAACTGCTATTGGGTGACTTTATAGAATTCCTGGCTCAGAAAGTCAAGTATCCCAGCTTTGTTTGATGGATTGGCTGGAAAGAAATGGTTGCAACTCATGGAGCAAAGCTGAGCTAAGAAAATCAGTTCAAATGGTCTCATTGTTTTCCAGAGTCACAGGATAAAAACTATGGAACATAAGTTAAAGACTACACATATTTAAGATAGAGACATTAAAACAAACCAAAAATAGAGGTGGACATAAATAAGCAGCTTATTCAACCTGTTGACCAGACTGATAAATACTATTATATCTAAATATTATATTCACATATTATTCACATACATTATATATTATATATATATTTATACTATATAGATGGGTTTCCCACCTTGGAAGCCTTGGTAGCTCGGATTGCACTGATTACCTCAATGATTTATATCTCATACTGGATCCATAATCTTCATTAATTTTTTGGTAAAAGTATGTGACCCCCCTCAGGACATTAAAGGTTGTCCTTCCATCTTTACTGTGGTTTTAATGCAGCACCTTGTCATTGCTGCTCTCCACTGTGAAGAGTATTGCTTTCTGTTGCTTTCTACCCCCTGGCTGCATTTACAGCCTTATAATGACATTTCACAGGCTTTCACACCTGCTGTTTTGGTTCAGACCAAACTGAACGGTCCGAAGGTCCGGACTTAACAAGGTAGGTGTGAAAGCATGCTTAGATAACTGTTCCACTTAAGAGCCCGCAGCCTCTTTTTTATTGTCTCATGACACATGAAGAGCTTGAGCTGTTGAGGAATGAATAGAGCCTCCAGAACGTGTCTTTCCAAAGGATATAATGGCATTCAGACTAGAATATCCTCTGTCATCCGAATTCAGCCTAAGTGATGATCGTTCCTGCACAACTTTTAAATTATTGGAGGCTTTTTATATGTTTCATAAGTTTATTTTCCTCAAAAGACAGTTTATGTAAAAAATGACCATAATTTATTTGTTACATCACCAATAACTAACCTCTCTATATCACATTTCTCATCATGTATGTTACTGCTCAGCAGAACACACAGTGTGCTCATTTGTATTCATGTGTGTAATGATATTTCAATGCAATTCAAATAATTTGCCTGAAACAGGCGGAATGATGACTATGAAAATGCCGCAGTAGTGCCTGCACGGGTGCTGCAAGATTTTTTCATTGACCAAATCAACGTGATTGAGCTTGTGGTGCTTCAACATATCTTCATTTGCTAACGTCTGGGAAACTGAACACATGAAAGATGGCAGGTAATGGAGATTTATTTTCTCCTGTGTGGAATCAACCTCTGACTATTTCACCTGCAAATACACTATATAGGCCTGCTGCTCTCTGGGATACAATGGATGTGAACAAATATGTGGGTGTTGCGGAACAGCCCGTGTAATAACATGTTCAGCAAATATCATTTCCTCTATAATGTCTTTGTACAATTGACAGTTTCAAATGACATGTTTTTTTCATAAACCTGGGAGCCTGACATTTTGATATGGATTGGAGTCCCAGCCTCAAATGAGTTATCACCACTCAGACTGCATTCAGATGGTAGCATATTCAGGTCAAAATGCCATTATATCCCTTGAAAACTTGGATTTCACCACATTTCCATTTTCCACCGTTGATGCTTAGACTGAGTAGAAAATCATCCCTTTTTCACAAGACAGCCAATCAAAAAAGAGGGTGGGGACTCTGTCTCCAGAGTGGCACAATTGTCTAAGTGTTGGCTCTAAATGGGCAGACTGCAGGACAATTAGTGTTCAGCTCTCCAATGTCATTTTAAAACCCCATATGTCCAAATGTTTGTGGACAGCACTTTAACCTCAATCTTATCCAGCACCATAATCTATACCTAAACCTAATCTTATCTTAACCTTAAACACCTTATTCTACACCTAAACCTGACCCTAATCTATACCTAATCTATACCTAAACCTAACCTTACCCAACACCTGGTCTACACATTAACCTAATCTTAGGCTTCTCCCTAAACTACACATAAACCTAACTTTAACCTACACCTAAATCTACTCCTAACCTAACCATACCCTACACCTTAATCTATACCTTAATCTAACCGTTCTTTTTGGTCCATTCAGTTTCCTAGTATTCTTCTTTGAATACTTGATAAGCAGGCAACTAGTGGTTGGGTGACGTTTTTATCATTTTTTTTATCATTTTGGACTAAATTGGACTGTTGAATTACTGTATTATTCTAATAGACCTATCAATGGCTTTACAACCTGACAACTTCTGACTGTTTATTTGTCAGGATTCAGATGCAATGTGGTGATTTACAGGTCAAAACACACTTACTGCTGAGACACATAGTTTTAAACAAATTTTACACTTTTTTTCCCCACAGCGCTGTACATATTATAGGCCTTTATATCACCTATTTAATACTGCATGTGAAAGCACTGGCCTTTCAGATATTAGAATTTAACTCCCAAACAGTGCCTGTTTGACGATGCATGAATATATAAGCTGTGTGTGTGTGTGTGTGTGTGTGTGTGTGTGTGTGTGTGTGTGTGTGTGTGTGTGTGTGTGTGTGTGTGTGTGTGTATGTGTTTGTAGTGGTCAGCTTGTTTGTGGAAATGTATTGCAACATCATCAGCTGTTCCGGCATTCAGCATGCCCTTTTCCAGAGCATTTACCCCAGCCTAAATAACTCCAGCCTTCAGAGCGTGGCTGAATTAAATTCTGAAATTTCAGCAGGAGACAGAAAGCCCAGTGTCAGGTAATATGGCACTAAACATTCCTGCTGACATATTGGCGACCCCCTCAGATTCTTTATTCCTGCGGGTAATGGAACGAGGGAATAGATAAATGAATATATATGCATATGGATGAAAGTCGACAAAGTTAAAGATCATCAATTTCAGGAGAGGAGAGGCTGAATAATTCATGATTTGCCATGAAGACAAATACGAGATGCTTTAGGCAATAAACAAAACAACATACAAATAAAAATGCACCCGGTCTGTGTGAGCAAGAAGGTCCTTTCGGCAGTCGTTGGCCATTGTTTGTCTGTTGTGATGAAGCAGCATTTGAACATACATGCATAAACCCAAAATAACTTGTTTGAAGTTTGAAGGCTGAATGACCTTTTAGACAATTTGGCTTTGCTTTCCTTGACTGACCACATGCTTTGGCCCGGAAAGCTGCGGCTCTTAAACCTCAACCTGACCTCTGCTGCCTCCCAAAGCCTTATTTTGCAGGCTGGTCAAAAACAAATCTGACCGCCTCAGCTCATGTTAGTGAGACTCAGGACTGCGAAACATTCAAAGGTCAACCTTGATTTATTGAATTTCTGAAGATATACATAATAAATATTTCTGATTGCGTAAGGAATGTGAATGTCAAATGAAAAATAAGCGAAAAAACTGGTGCCAATAAGCCTACCTCAAACTTCTCATATTCATTTAAATTGTTGTTTTTCTTACCCACTGACTTTTACGGTGTAGGTCTGAGGAATTTTTGAAGGAGGAAAAGCAATCAACTATGCCAAGATGAATACAGTTATTCTACCAAGCCCTAACATGAAATTCTGCATAAATACACATTAATTTATGGTGACAACTTAGTAAGGTGAGGGAATGACTTAGTACGTTCCCATAGGGTTGCCACCTGTTTGGTTTTCAGTGTGTTTTTCAGGATGTGCGTTGTCCCTACAGTTTCAAATGTATTTCACCAATTCTTGTTTTGGGGGGTTGTAACAAACAGACCCCTCCCCTGTTCTTTGTGGTCAAATAATAAAGAAGCATCCATTTTTGAATGTTATTTGTCCAATGTTTGTAAAATAAATAAATAAATAAATAAAAAAATAAAAAAATAAGAGCATATGGGGATTTTGGAAAGGATGGCAACCCTTACTAAGTCATTCCTACGAATCTCATTCTCACGTCTTACTGAGTCATTCCTATGACTTGATAAATCGTGGCCATGACCTATTATATTTAAGCAGGATGTCACTTTAGAGGCTCTGGAGAAAACTGTGTTTATCTTGAGTTGATTAATGAGAGTTCAATAAATGGAAGTGACAAACCATGAACATCAAACACTGATGTTCTTCCATCAACAGAGCATCAGAACCCAAAGAAGACAATCCCCCTCCCCCCTCCAAGAAACAAATGGAAAGTAATGAAGTATAACTAATAGTTTTTCCATATAGTTTAAGTATCTGTACTTTAATTGAGTATTTCTCTTCATTAATTTAACATTTTACCTTCACTTCACTTTTCACAAGGAGAATTTATACTTTTACTCCTTTTTTAAAAAAGGAGAGTCATCATTTAAATGTTTGATTTAAGTTTTTTAATCAGACTGTTATTAATCTGGCTAAACTGAGCTTCAGTTCTGTAATCTGATTTAAATCGATTTCAAACTGCTGTTTGTGAAAGTATTTCGTTATTTAATGTGATGAACTGCACTCTCAGATGTCCTCTCACTGATGCGTCACGCAGCCCTACTGTGTGAACTGGACATTTATCACAATTTTTTTAAAAGCCAGTAAATAACTGGAAACCAGCACACAGTTAAAGAGCAGAGATTTCAGATGCGTGGTGTCAGTTTGTATTTTGCTAAGTTAGAAATGACTGATATAATCATGAGGACAAATAAACCCTAAAACAGTTTATCAGTAAATTTGTTTTAATTGCAGTCCAACTGGGATCCCGAATGTTTTGTTGGCCCCACATGTAGGTGAGGCTCACGTATTCCGTCCATGTGGGCCCCAGATGAGCATGAGCAGGGAATTCATACCAGAAGGGAAACAAATGCACTAACAGATAAACAAATAAACACTGAAATTGTTTAAATGAAGGTGTGAAAGACAGAAAACCCATTAATAGTGTTAAGCACTTGTGCAGGATATCAGAGCTGAGAACCAGAACTGGGAAACTCAATATTTTAACTTTAGTTTTAGTTTCTGCTGAACAAAAAGAGATTGAATGTCATTTCTGTCAAAGCTGCATTTCAGGCATGAATCTTTATTCACACTCGGTGTAGGTGTTGTGTTCATCTGTAGCTTAAAACCCACTTCAAAAAATGTTTCAAGAAATCAGAAGCTCTTTTTGGAAAAAAAAAAAACATTCACTTTAAGTACATTTAGGTGGAGAAACAGCATCTTCGGGAGAACATGACATTGTTGATACTGGAGAGCAGCTCATCACCTCTAGAATATAGGGAATATAGGTTGCTATGGGAACCAGGTCTCGTGATCTCAGCTTTTCTTATGCCAATGTCCACAGAATAAGAGCTCAAACTCAGTATGAGCTGTAGAGCTTTGGCTGAAAGTTAATGTTAACCAAGGCTTTTACCACATTTTCTTCTAGATTTGACTCCATCAAAAGCAAATTTGACTGTGTCATCTGAACCAACCTGGAGCTAAATTCTAAAAAACATGTCCAAGTGAGTCCTGTATAGGTAGCCCAACTGGGAACTAAGACGTTTTGTCTATGGGTTCCATGTTGGCCCCACATATAGACGCCCACCAGAGTCCCTGCTGGAACCAGGAGGGGAAAAACTGGCCTCTCCTGAGTTGCACATGGAGCCTAGATGGGAGCCATCTGAGATTAGGGTGGGCTGTAATGATGAGGCCCATTTGGCAAAGTCTCAGTAGCAACACATACACAAACCCATTCAGAGCCCATGCCCACCTGCAACCCACCTCGACCACATCAATGTGAGCCCCACATGAGCATGAGCTGGGAATTCACATCAGAAGGGAAACAGCTCATTTTTTACTGCCAAGACAAACCCAGATTTGCAAATGAACACACATAGCTTGTGAAGTCCCTGTAGAGAAGTACTGCCAATAGAATAAGACTCTCTGGTGCAGATATACATGAACCTGTTGGCATCATGTCTGATTCCAAGAACGGATGAAAATGGCGCTCCATCCAGTACTTTTGGGATGAGTCGGGGAGTTGGGGATGAGGTGTTGCTGAAAGCACTCAAATCTTCACAGCAGTCCAAAATCTAATAGAAAGCCTTTCCTGCACAGTAGAGGCAGTTACTCAAGCAAAGTAGGATAAGCTCCCTTTAATACCCTTGATTTCACTAACAGTGTACGAGCAGGCATACCGATATTTTTGTCCACTGCCCATTTGCCTTTGCTCGGTTACATTTGGATTAATGGGAAAATTATGCACAATTTTTGAGCAAACTATCACTATTAAACCCCCCATGCTGTCTTTTCTAAAACATGGAAGGGGATTGCACCCCCCTTCCGTCCCCCTTCATGACTTGCTGAAATGCAATATCCTTTTTATCATCTCCAGGAGACTCCATGGTTTTGAAGCTGGAATGTGAGGTGCACACCAGGCCGCGGAGGTAGACAGACAGGCAGACGTGAAAGCCTCCAAATGAGCTCCTCATGTCTGAGTGGATCTGAGACGCACCTGCTGAGATGCTATTAGTGAAACACAACCTCCTGCGGGGCCGTGGGAGGAGGTCACACACATCACATCGTCTCAGCGGAGCGGGGTGTGTTAAACTTCAGAGGTGTCCCGTGTTATCCCGCCTGCAGGACTGGGGGCATCCACGGATCTGCTGCTCTGTGGGACGTACACCTCTATTCCGCGTCCTCTGTAGTCACAGACCATCTACACACCACTCAGGACACATCAAGTGAATCTCACATGCTGGAACACATCCAAATGAAAGAGAAGATCCAAAAACAAGGGTGGTCTTTAACCTTTAAAGAAGAAATCTGTCCTAAACAAGCCTTTAATAAATCATTTGTCATGTTGTTATGTGCTGAAAAAACACGGTTTGAGATGTTTTTGGAGAAGGATCAATTAGTGTTTTTGGGCCCAGGTAGGGCTAGATACCACATTATCCTTGTCAGGCATTACTTGGTGATGCCATGAGGCAACAAGATCTCCTAAAATACATACATATATAACTGAGACCATAGTGCTTTTGCACTCTGGCTATGAGTGCGTACTGTGACGTATGTAAACTCAGAACCCATCAATAACCACTGATATATTGGCTATTAAACATAATGGCATTTCCAGCCTGCAATGGACTGGCACCCTGTCCAGGGGGTATTCCTACCTTGCACCCCTTGCGGGGGTTGATTATGCATGTTTTCTGAATAATGTAAAAGTGCACAGCCAGGTTTGGAACAGAAATGAAGACGTTTAGTGACATTAAGCTCTTTAAGACTAACATTTGCTGGTTAAGATGATCTAAGTTGGTATTTGATGGTCATGGTGGTTGGAAAGCTGGTTGTCCAGGCAAAACATACCTTTCACTGGTAATCTAGCTGATCCAGCTCAGGACTACCATAATGTGTGTTGCATTTGATTTTGGTAATGTTGGTCATGCTGGTCGACCAGCTTGGTGATGCTGGTGATGCTGGTTGCTGAGCTTGATCATAGTAGTCAACAAGCCCGGTAAAGCAGGTCATGCTTGTCCACTAGTTTGGTGATGCTGATCTTCCTGGTCAACCTGTCCACCAGCCTGGTGATGGTGGACATGCTGGTTGACAAGCTTGGTCATGCTGGTTGACGATGGTGGCAATGTGTTTGATCATAGGTGTTATCAAGCTTGGTGAAGCTGAATTGGCCAGTCAGGGCACGGGGCATTGATTCTAGTGTGTGTAAGCATTAGACCAGTAGCTCCATTGCAACCATGGGCTAAAGTACTCTCTATATCTGAAGAACCACTGAAGAGGCCCGCATGTTGGCCATTTTCCGTCCACTTTTATAGATAACACAATGTCATATGGTGTCAGAAACCCCATAAGCAAGCCCATGAAGTCCAATCAGGAGGTGAACACAGGCGTGCTATCAGTCTCCACCCAAAACACAAGCTCTCCAGACAGGTAATAATCCCTGGAGGCAACAACAGTTATTTGTCTCCCACTTCAGAGCGCTCCCAGAGACGGGCACGATGGCAGGTGCTGAGAAGCGATGTGTGTGATCTGGGGCCGCAGTGGCAGCACTACAGCAACACGACTCCATTTATATGTGTTACAGCGCTGCATCTGAACACGATCATTACACTAATCTCATACCTCACACTGCACTCGCCGTGTTCCTGTCGCCACATTTGCACATCACCACATTTGCAGGGTTGAAAGTGTTTATGAGGATTTTAAGGGACACCTCTGGAATCATGAAAATCATGAAATTCAGATGTTTTTTAGAAATCACATGTGGAGCAAATGAGTGAGCATGTGTGTGTGTGTGGGAGTGTGTATGCGTGTGTGTTCAAGGTGCGTGTAATGAAAGTGTCTTTGGCGCAACATGAAGTTTTGTGTTGATTTATCTACTGACCTCCACTGACTCGAGAAATCCAATCAATGGCTATTGTGATTCAAGCTCATTCATCCTGCCCTCCGTTTGTGTCACAGTGCCTGAGAAGATTCAATTTAGATGAATTTTGACCCCTGAGTCACACATTATTCCATGTAATCTCCTTTAGAGCTTTTTTTTTTCAGCACAAAGAGATGTATTCACAGTCCATCTTCTCCATGAGGTCAGTGTGAATGTTCCTCAACAAAACATACAATTAAACAAATGATCTACATGTGATTATGAGGAAATGAACAGTGTGCACAGGCTTCGAAAATATAAAATCAATTTAAACATCAAAACTTTCATGCAATTAACTTTTCTCTTCGAATCCAACTTGATATTAATGTCTGTAATAACTGTGTAGTTACATATTAGTAACTGTCATAATGATGTCACTCGTGTGGCTCATTTATACTCTATTTTTGTCACTGCCCACATACATCCAGACCCAATAACATCTGTTTCTTTTCCCAAAGTCTGTTTTCTTTCTATGTCTTTTTATTTAACAAATTTCCCACACTTTCAATCAATCCTCATTTTCAGTGCAGCTTAAAGGAATTAGAGAAGAAAATATAAAAATACAGAGAATTAAAAAAAAAACAACAAAAATTAATGAACTACACAAACTTAAACCGGCTTAAATAAATGACAACATAATTTTGAAGAACTTTAAATAAATAGAGTTAATAATGAGGGTGAAAAGTTTCAATATATAACAAATACTATTATTTTGAATAAAATAAATCGAATTAATTAAAAAAGACAAAGCGTTCAACATAGATGATGTAGGCAAACTAACATTTGTACCGCCTGATAAACGGGTTATAAAAGTAATAATTAAATAATTGGTAATAACATTAAAATTATTACATTGAGATGAAATATTAAATTACATATTAAAAAGTCATCATAATAAAAAAGGATTATGCTACTAGTAGAACTCTTATGTTCCAGTAATGATTTCCCAGCACAAAATGGATAAGAGCAGACCAGCAGCTGATACACAAGCAGTGAAAGAAGCATGTGTAGCTGATTTGTAGCCATGATCACTGACAAGCATCAAGCAACATGGAAATAGAGCAACACGTTAAGTCCAAATTTTCTCAACTTCATGGAAATAAATTATGATGTAGTCAAACAACCTATTACACCCATAATAACAATGAAATTAATGATACAGTGCCTACATTGCAAAATACAGCTAAATGCCTCCACCTTCAGCACATTACAGGGAGAATGATTTCTTTGGCCTGGTCTTGTGAATGTTTTGGCCTCTGAAAAGCTTCTCCAGAGTAAAAGATGACAAATAGGAACCGAAACAATGGTCTCGAGGCTACAATGCCACCACACACACTCATAAACACACATTTACAGACACACACACACACAAAATGTAATCTTTGATACAAATCTTGGGTACACTGAGGTCTCTGGGCCTCCTAATAGAAGTCATCTTTTCCTGGGTAGCAGGTGTCGTGTGAGATTCAGCCTTTGGGCGCAGACACAGATAAACTAGATTTTTAGGAACTATTATGGTTTGTTTGATTGAACTGTCAGGACAGTATCACACACCGGCGCTTCCCGAATAAATCGGACATGGCGGAGTCCCGCTATGCGCCCAGATTGTCTACGGCACGGCGATAATAGAGTATTCTGAAATAATTTGTTCAATAAGGCGAGCCGCCTTCGCAGACAGCCGGTGATAATATATTCGAACACTGAATTCAGGGAACACAGTCGCAGACTCTAATTATCATCAACATCCTGCGATCCCTTCCTCACTCTCCTGAATGAAGGTACAGAGAGAGAGAGAGAGAGGGAGAGGGAGAGAGAGAGGGAGAGAGAGAGAGAGAGAGAGAGAGAGAGAGAGAGAGAGACAACACTCCAGACACATTCCACTTCAAATGTGAGCTATTTTGAATTGTAGCACCTTTAGATTGGAGATAATGAAAGTCAAATAGAGGGTCTGACCCTGTTGATTGACCTTTGTCCAGGACGTCAGTTCATTAACATATCTGTGCTCTGCCCACAAAAAAACACTCATTCGTGGCATTTGTTGGAGCGCTTGAAAAAAAATCACAGTCAAGCTAGAGAGAACCCAGAATTGCATCCAGGTGATTTGCAAAACTGTTTCTAATATAGTGGCCAAGTGAGTGGAAGCACAAGGTTAGTTTTTCTAATAAAGTGGCCAGGCATTAGTACAAGACACTAAATCACAAAGTTACACAAAGTGCATATCTTTAGAGGAAAACACTGACTTTAAAAAGAGTCAGAGCAGAAAAGCAATATCAATCTGCCTTTTAATGAAATGTCCCTAAAACAAGTTCAATCTCGCTGCCAAGTCTGGGCAGATCTAAGAAAGAGAGCGTCTTCAAGGCTTGTCTGTTTTAAAGCACTTAGAGAAGCTGGATCCCTCAGATATGCAGGATTTGTGTACAGAGTTCTGCATCTAAGTAATAAATAAGGGAACACTTTGTTTAAAAGGGGCAGTATTGCAAAGCGATCAACAATGATGCATTGTACTACATAAGCAGTTTGGTGCGAGTGTATGCTGCACAAAAGAATCAGGGAACATTTTCCTTGAAGACTCCTATGGGATTTGGGCTTAAAACCCTTATACTGTATAAAAGAACGGTTGTATTTGAGGCTGCACTGAATAATGTAGGTTTTGCCGAGGAAATCTACATCATTCAGCTCAATAAATCCTGGTAAAATAACAGAGAGAGCATTTGATATAGTTCATTCCATTATTGTAATTACTTCTGATGTCGAACTAAGCCCAAAAGCTTGGAGCTATTTAATGAATGAGGTGGAATATAGGGAGGCCTTGACTTTCATATTAGCACTCTCTCTCTCCCCCTTGCAGTTCCTTTTTTATGTGTCCTGGGCTGAACCCAGCCCAAGTGATGAGGTAGGGAATTGGTTGGTTGAAGGGGGCCTACAATTCCACATTAAAGATTCGGGCAAATTAATTCTCCGTTCGCCTCCAAAGGAAGGTTTCTGTACCCTAGTGGCGCTAAGAATCTCTTCAGTAATTGCAGCTGTTGGTGCACAAACCCACAGTTACCCCCGACACAGGAGCAGCTCGGCCCACGCTTCCCCGCACGGTTCAAAAGGCAAAGTGAGGAGCTGTTAATTAGATTAGATGGTGTTCTTTATGGTCACACAATGGTGCTTCATGGATATTTTGCATTTGATCCAGCACCGATGCAGCGAAGAGTGAGTTCACAGGGACAGATGTATGCATGCAGGTTTCAAGACGACACAAATGGATTTCAAAGAACCAGCAAAGCGCAGCAGGAACGCTGCACCAACATTGCTTTAATGGCTGAGGCAGCTTTGTTGTGGATTGTGGCCATCCAGAGTTCATAAACGTCCACACGGTGTAGCATATAGAAGCAATTTTGGCTTATCCTTAAGAACGCTGGGCCAATTTTGTGAGATGTACTATAATTTGCCAAGAAAAATTATAGGAGACAGTCTCACACACACACACACCAGATATTGTAATGTTCAGTAGATCATAGGCTACTATCAATTTTGTAGTTGTATAGAACCTTGCAGTTCTATAATTAGACCACTGTCCATTTGCTTCTCTGCATACCATGGTAGCCTTTTTTCACTCTGTTCAGGACCCCACAGGACCACCGCAGAGCAGGTACCACCATGTCAGTATCACTGCAGTGCTGAGAACGACCCGCCACCCACATAACACCTGCTTTGTGGTGGTCCTGTGGGGTCCTGACCATAAGCAGTCTAATTATAGAACTACAAAAGGCTCCTGTGTGGTAAGTGATGCTGCTATAAAATAAACAGTGAGTGTAGAAACAAGGAGGCAGTTATAATGTTGTGGTTCATTGTAAATGAGTTTCAGACAGTCATCGTGCTGGGATGTGATCTCTTTAATAACAACATGCTGCTGCATAATATATGGGCACTAGATTAGGACCCATATTGGCTGTTCTAAAACCTTTGACCGACAGTGTATTATTAGGTCTGAAAGAGGATCAATATACATTCAGAAGCTTCTGATTTTCTTCCGTCAACAACTGGGAATCCCTTATTTTTTTCTATGAAGCAATGATTGTTTCTGCCTGGACCGTGACCGCAGTTAATAGTTAGACTTGAAAACTCTGGAGAAGATCGGTGGAAGGAAGATTGGATAAGATGGAAGGAGGAATTTTTGCAGGTAGGCTACCTAGTTGCTTTTCCAGTTCATTTCCAGGGCTATATTTAACCCTTGCCTGCTGCCATGCATGAAGATAAAATTTAAAGCGTTGATCTCGTACACCTGGGCTTGGGTGCTGAGAAGATTTCTGTACTTATTTTTAGCTCCATTCCCCCCCAAGTGTCTCCAGCTCATGGCTGCTGTTGCTTGATTAACGGCTCCTTCCACATGTATAAGATACCTCACACTTGTGCTTTTCCTCCCGTTCTCTCTGGTCTTTCTGTGGAGCTGTGGAGCTCAGCTTGTATCGCTACTGTCATGAGAATCCAGCACTCATTTGACAGGTTCGACTTTATTTTTAACATGAATCTGAACTGCATACGGTAGTGCTTTCCGTGCTTCGACACCTGATTCGAAGCGATAAGCGACTGATGTATTGAATCCTGTGTGCTTTTGCAAGGAATGTGCTAAAATGTGCAGTGTTGTGGCCCTCCAGGTCCAGAACTGGAGATTACTGGTAACTGGCTGACCCTTTTATGATGTCTGGCCATGTTATAGCCCTTGGAGATAAAGCTCAACGCTAAACAAATTCCGTGTTTGTGATTACTTGACTCAAAATGTGTGAAGGCCAGCTACTTTTTCATCCCTCGTGGTTGTTGTTCTGGAGATATCAAGGTTTCTCATGACAGCAATATGTAGCCAACTTTGATTAATGGCTCCTTTCAGGCTCTTGCGTTTACATCTACTCTCTCTGGTCTTGCAGATATTAAGGTAAGCTTATAAATTGGACACAGCGGAGAGAAGGATTCTGGCAAAGATGTCAGCGATCATTAAGAACTCCTCCCACCCAGTCTGTGAAACATTACAGTGACAGAACACTGAACAGCAGACTGCAGGACCAGCTGTAGTCCGTCGGTGTTCTCCTATGTCACACGTGGCTTCTATAGTTGTGTATATGCCTTCTACATTTTTGCATACACATCTAAACTTTTATAGCCTGATTTTACTGTCAAATGTTCAGAGTGAATTCATGCTGCACTCACAGGTTTCATTTCTTCACATGCAAAATGTAAATGTGTGCACGCTCTCACTCAGACTGGCTTTGCTCTCGTATGAAATTGTGCACGCTCTCAGATATAAGTACGACTGGTACAACTGGTGTTGTACACTTCTTGTGAAAGTGTGGTCACATACACAGATTTCTTTTGCTCGCTTCTGGATCATACTGTGCTCTTGTGCTCAGATTTTCAATGAAAAGCTGCCAAGTCTTCAGCCAGTTAGAAGTTAGTTAGTTAGTTAGTTAGTTAGTTAGTTAGTTAGTTAGTTAGTTAGTTAGTTAGTTAGTTAGTTAGTGTTTAATTTAGACAGCGTTACATGTAAATATACACTATGAGACACTATATATATATATATATATATATATGAGAATATGTTTGTGTGTGTGTGTGTGTGTGTGTGTGCATAAATAAATAAAATAAAATAAAATACATACATTTAATTTGACTCTAAAATTACTTGGAATAAAATATCCAAATTTGTGTGAACACCCCTTCTAATACACATTCAGTTACTTTAAGTTGCACCCACTGCTGGCACAGATGTGCAAATGCACACACAGCTTGTCCCTGTAGAGATGTACTGTAAGGTGTTAGTCATCCAATTAAAGTGCTGCATTCCTGCGGGACTCGCCAAACTGTGGCATGGACCTATATTTCAGTTTGATGTGTTGGAGTGGGCAGTTAATCAGTCCAGTGAGTGTGGGAGCAGGACAGCATATACACATGGAAAAATCCAGCATATACATAAGAAGTCTACTGGATTAATGAAGTTAAATATTATGTTATCTTCTCGTCACGGTGATGCCTCCTGGTTATACGGACATCCTTAAAGTTTACTCCAGCCAAGGCCAAAGCTGAGACCCTTTACTCCTGTTTATTTATTTGCCAGATGCAGCTCTTGTCATTACACTGTAGTTTAACAGCATAACACTGTTCATCAGATCCTTTTTCAGGACAAACATGCACTGTTTAGCACATTTACAGTCCTCTCACGTGTTCCTCTTAAAGGTTTAAAGCATGGAAATGAAGTCCTGAAGAACATCATCTCTTTTCTAGGCCTCAGAGAAAGGGCCTGGCGTATGGGGTCTCATTTGTGTCAGTCACTGAGGCCTCGCTGTTTTGCCAGAAAACATGACTGACAAACGTTACAGCACACACACACACACACATGCGCACACACACACACACACACACACACACACACACGCACTCACTCACGCACGCACGCACGCACACACACACTCCTCGAACTCCATTCAAATATTCAGGTATAACCACCAGTGGCTTTTGCAGCTGACAGCTCCTTTATCCAGTTAAATCTACTTCAGATTGCTCTGAAAAGTGACACAAAGGATTTTTGTCAGGGAAATCATCCCCCCCTCCACACTCCCCCACCATCTCTCCACCTCCCTCCATCTCTCTCTTTATCCCTCTTTATCTTTCACCAACTCTCCGTTTCCCCCCATCTCTCTCTTTCACTCTCACCACCTCTCCGTCTCCCTCCAGCTCTCTCTTTATCTCTCACCAATTCTCCGTTTCCCTCCATCTCTCTCTCTTTCACTCTCAACACCTCTCTGTCTCCCTCCATCTCTTTGTTTCTTTCTCTCATTCACTCTCATTACATCTGTCCTTCTCCCATTCATCCTAATTCTCATGGCTTCTCTATTCCTTTCTTTCTTTCAATCTCTCTCTCTCTCTCTCTCTCTCTCTCTCTCTCTCTGAGATTTAATTAGCTATTTATACGGGAGTTTTCTGACGTGTGTTTTGGGACAATAAAAGTTATTTAAAAGGTCTCGCCATCTCTACCCCCCCCCCCCTCTCTCTCTCATCTCGCAAGGCAGAGGACAACATTTTTGACGTTTGTCAGAAAATACAGGTTGCTTGGAGACCACTGATCAGTTATCTCAGTTGTTGCTATGCCAACACCAGAGATAACAGTGATTGGTTGATAGTGATTGGAGTTCCTGTCACCTGTGAATGTTTGTAAAAATCTGACAGAAGATGAGTAAAATATCATCATCAGTTTGTTCGTTTTCTTCTTAGATTATTAGCATACAAACACTTCCTTACTAATACATCCCGATTCTGCATGTAGGGTCTAGTGCTTCCACTATGATGAGAGGATCGCAAGTTCATGCTGCTTGCCATTGGCAGCCGGAGTCAGAGGGAGAGTGGAACTGGCCTGCTCTTGTTCTCTGGGTGGGTAGGTGGCGCTCTCTCTCCACATCACATACTCAGTGTTATGCTGGTTGGCACAGGTGTCTGTTACCCAGTGAGGATGCAAAGAGCAGCAGTTTGAAAAGAGGCGGTAGGCTGGCATCAGAGGTATCAATTGTTCAGTATATATGAAACAGTATATTGTATCTTTTATTTATATAAATTTATTATTTTTCAAGTGTTCTGAATTGTTCAGTAATCAATATTAACTGTTCAGCACCTCCTTTGAATTATTCCATAACCACTAAGAATTATTCAGCATCTACTATGAATTATGCCGTATCAGGTCATATGAATTATTGCATTACTACTGTAAATTATCCATGTAGTTACTATGAATAATTCCATAAATACAAGGGATTATTCAGCATCCACCAAGAATCATTCCATAACGCCTGAATTAAACCATGAATTATTCCATACCCAGAATTGGCGAATAAATTCAGTAAATATTATTAATTATTAAGTATCTACTTAAAGTAAGAGCAGAAATGGAAGCAGAAAGGTAAATATGTATGAGCTGATAGATCCTTAGACTTCCACACAAATCAACATAGGTTAACTATGTGAAATGTTTAAAATTATTAAAAGTCTGAACTTTTAAGCGTTTCACTCTTCTGGGTTTCAACAAATACACAATTTAATATCTGTCCAATCTAAACACCTGTCTTGAGCTGATATTTATAAAGTGAACATCTAATTATAATCAGATAATTCCATTATTATCTGGCCTCTGAGGTTTAATCATTCAATTTGCAATTATATTTCATATTATATATCTAAAGCTAAATGTCTCAGAACTGATTCATTTTCAGAGCCATTAAACCACAAGGCCTTTTTAAAAGCTGCCAGATGTTTTAGGATTTCTCTTGTTTCTCTAGCTCTCTCTCTCTCTCTCTCTCTCTCTCTCTCTCTCTCTCTCTCTCTCTCTCTCTCCTCTGACCTCATATGCACCAGTGTTACATTCTTTGGTTTTATTTAATGCTGTTGTGATTTTTTTTTTTCTCTCTCTCCTTCTTTTAACTCGATTAAAAAGCTTGGCATTCATTTCACGGCGTACAATCTCTGTTTACCCTCTCGGGGCTGAAACATCTGCTATTCTCTGCATGTAGCTCATAGTGCAATCATCAAGACCCTCTCTAGGATAATATAGTCTTTCTCTGCTTGCATTTCGCAAATCAATAGCTAGTCCTTGAGTGCTAATACTCATTGGTTCAGTGGCCACTACAGCAGTTATGTTCTGAGACCACGCTGGGTTGAAGAGTTCACCTGCGGGATAGCACTCCATCTTTGGTTAGTGTTATTGCATGGGCAGAACCTCGCACTAAGATTTTAATTTGTTTATATATGAATATGTGGAGCCCTCCAGAAGTCTGGATCCTCTTGGCAAAAAGAAACTAAACAATGACAGAAATACTTTTATCAGATAGACTTTCTGCTGAAACAACGAGATAAATCAAACCTTTCACAGCAAAGTAAAATCATTCAGGGGAGAAATCCAGTCTAGAACCCAGAATAATAGCCCTGATTACTGGAGGAAATGGGGTTGAGGGGTCTGAGGTGGAAATGCCCTCCACAGATATGAAGGTTTTAGTGAAATGCTGCCAAGTCATGTCAAAAATATCATATTTATTAGATGAGTGCACATGAACGCCACCTCGCCACCTATTTACTAGGTAGGAACTCGTATTTTTCGATGAGCCCCGAGTTGAGGGTGTCAGTAATGAAATGTCATGGCGGTTGCCGGTGTGCCAGCTGCTCTTATAGTAGAAGCATCCATTGTGATTTCAGTAAATAACTGATTTAGGTGGTTTGTACTGTTTACTGGTTGCACTGGGTGCTCGTGGACCCACTGTGCTGCACACAGGGGAATTCATCCTCCGCATTTCACCCATCCACACACAGGCTGTCCACAGCTCCCGGGGAGCAGCTGAGGAGATATGTGCCATGATTAAGGCACAGTCATGCCCCGAAAGTTCAGAGAGTGCAAACGGGTGGCCTTCCAGTCACAAGACTGGTTCCCTAACCACCAGGCCACAGCTTTGTTAAATAATTGTTAAGCAAAACAAAATCCTCAAGCTAAGAACATCATGTCTAAAGCCCTTTTAAACCCTATTCAAGCAGGATTAGTTTAACATGGGAAGCTGGGGTAAAGTCATTTTTACTAGATCTTTTCAGTGATTTAACTCCAGTCCGAATGCGCCACGTCAGTCATTTCTCCCCGCTGCCTTTTCCCTCGTCAGTACATCTCTGGCATAAGAATGATTTTCACCCTCTTATATTAGAGTTTTTGGAGGAGGTGGTAGTGCAATTACAGCAGCCATTCCCATTTCAGTTATGGTCTCTGGTTTTCCTGGACCACTAATTGTGCACCATAAATGTCAGTTACAATAAACACGTAGTCAAAATTTAAAAGCTCTTAATAGTATATTGGTTATAGGTCCAGCAGATTGAGATAGGACAGTGCCTGGGTCCAGATCCAGAATGCACAATGCCTATTTGTGAGTTCGATTCTATGGCATTGATCAATGAGAGTTTGAGAGTTTAATAAAGTAGTTCATATGATTTTAAAGCTTGCGGCTCTCCGAACGAACAAGTATCCCTGTTAATCAATGAGAGAGACTTAAAATTAATGTTTCTGTTTTCAGAGACAATTAAGCCTCATTCTCTTTCACTTTCTGGTGCTGATATATATATACTTTGGAATCTCCAACCACATTCTGATTCTCAAATGGACAAACTCTAGCCTATAGCTTAGAGGAACAGGCTTAGGTTCAGAAGGTTACTGGTTCAATTCCCTTGACCGGCAGCAAGTTAGGGAAGGGGAGTGAAGGGACAGTGGCTTCCCCTCATTGACCAAGGCGCCTCACCCCTGTTGCTCTGCCAGTGCTGAGGTGGCTGCCCACCCCTCTGGGTGTCTGTTCTTACTGCCTTTCATCCCAGTGCATCTTACTGCCACGGATGGGTTAAAAAGCAGAATTTGAATTGTGTTCTAATGCTGTGCAATTGCTTTGAAGTGTTCTAATTCAACACTGGTAATGTTCAGAGCACTCAGGCAGAACACGCCCTATTTGTGCTTTAATCTGGCCCAGAAGACTCAACACATCTGTCCATGAATCTTACATACCGCTGGATAGGGTGGAGAAGCACATATAAAAGGAACAGATTCATCTGGGATGAATTCCTTCATACGTTGAACCGTTTTTGTGTAAAGACGGTAATGAATCTGCAGAACAAAGTACGTGTATGTAATCTACATGCACTAATACTGCTCCCGCCTTTGAAAAGATTAATTCAGGCTTTCTTTGGACAAGGGACATTCTGTATTCTCTGTAGACCCACTTAAGTCGGCTCGCAGGTAGAAAGTTTGGGTGTGCTGTCAGGGGATATTTATATTGGAATTCCCTTTGGAGCTCTGCTTCATATACGCAGTACAAATTCCCTTAACCAAAGTGGTTGACATAGTCTCCTTCAAACATACATACATTTATAATCCATGCCACACTGAGCAGGAGCATTGTCAGCGAATCAGTGTTGTGAAGAAAAGGCTTGTGTTTATCTCACATGTGTTCTGGTTTGGAAGAGTTTGGAAGTGCTGGAACAGTCTAGAAACAAAACCGGTTCAAAAGCGGTTTCCTCCCTAGTGGACTGGAACCCCACAACTCATAACCCTGTCAACAGTCCCACCCTGTCCCTCACCATATACAACCTTTTGCTAATGCCATGATACAATGTCTAGTGAGAGGTTATGTATATCCAAGAATTGAGCCCTGGGGGACACCGCAGACAAACTCTCAGAAACATTGTTTGTTTAATGGAGGTGGGAGCTCCAGGCATGTTCTTCTTCCCAATCTACAGTCTCATAATTCCATTTTAAGCATACTGGTTTGATACAGAGCCATTGCCTTTGCTTAAATTGAACTTCTTTTTAAACTTTTGAACCCTAGACCGATTTTACAGGGTGTTTTGTGACGTATATAGTAAATAAATGTACTGTAAACTTTAAAGACAACATGATGCACTAAAATTTTGAGTACTGCACTGGTAGCTGCACTGGTGTTCTTTTTTAACTAGATTTATTAGCCTAAGGTCACTGATCATTGCAACACCATTGACGTTTGGTGAGGTAAAGAGTTTGTGAGAAGTTCAGAATCATTTGTGGTGGTCCATCAGCTCTGCTCCCTTTTGTCAGAGAAATCAGAAAAGTTATGATGTTTTGATACGTTACAGATAAAATACTCATCTTTATTGAGGATGGTGTTTTGAAGTCTCTGGACATTGTGTCCTTGTAAAAGGGCAGATGTGCGCTACTGTGTGTTAAAAGGGGGCAGAGAGAGAGAGAGAGAGAGAGAGAGACAGAGAGAGAGAGAGAGAGAGAGAGAGAGAGAGAGAGAGAGAGAGAGAGAGAGAGAAAGTTCATTCACTTCAAGAGGCTTTCTGACAACAGATAAGGAATCTCCCGTCAATACAGCTCCAAGGCAGCACGCCCCAGTGTCTGAACAAAGCTGTTGTCAGATGTTACACAGTGACACATCTTTGGAATTCACTTCCATTGTAATTTAATAGTCATTTTGTTTGTTTGTTTTGGTCTTTTTGAACCAGATGAAGTATGTACAGTGCACCTGGGGTTCAATTAATGGGTTGGATGGGGGTTGCTACACATTTTCCTTTTTTATTGCAGTTTTTAAGACACCTTTGAACCGATACTGTGATGAAGTTTTGTATTTGTTTACACAGAGCAAGAACATGCTTGTAACTCCAAAAGCAAGAGAATAACAACTCACGTTATGAGCTTACATCATCACAATGAGGCTTTTGAAATTAAAGAAAAGTATGGCTACCTGTTCTGCATCACATGCACAGAATGTCATATAGCAGCCAATCCAAAGATGCACTCAAAAAAGGTTTTAACTCACCCTATATGAATCGATACCCTACTTAAATTATGTGCTGTGACAATAAACTTGATTTGATTCGATTTGATCTGATGATTTGATTTGATGATTTGATTTGATGATTTGATTTGATGATTTGATTTGATTTCATTTCATTTGATTTGAAAGAAATCCTGTACAAATCTCAGATAAAGCTTATTGATTAAAGCAGGCATGGTTTGGTGTTATCGTACCAGCCAAATGAACCAGGCTCTTGAGGAAAATGCACTTGGGCATTGAAAAGATCGCCTAGAGTGGACACATAGTCTTCTTCCAAGATACATACATTTATAATGCATGCACTGTTCTGCAGCGGGTCTGAATCAGCGAAACAGTGTTGTGAAGAAAAGGCTTGTGTATGTCTCAGATGTGCCCCGGTTTGGAAGACTTTGGAAGTGCTGTAGCACAATCTAGAACTAGAACTTGTTCAGAGACTGTTTTCCTTCCCAGTGGCCGAGACGCCCATAACTCATAACCCCACGAACAGCCCCACTGCTACTGCCATGATTCAGTGGCTACTCAGAGTTTCAGTATACCCACGAATTGAGCCTTGGGGGATGCCACAGGTCACTGGCACACTCTGAGGATCATTATTTGCTCAGTTGGCAGGGGGAGCTCCAGGCATGTGCCTTCTTCCAAAACTTCAGTTTCTTAACTCTTAAATGGTTGCAATATTGTACCTTTCAGGCAGACAGCGTATGGCTCATAAACAAGAACTTTGCAACATCCTGTCTCCATCACCTATGTGGGCTGAATCTCCCTATACCTGACACTGATTTGTTTGTTGAGGGCCTCAACGTCCTGTAATTTGTCCAAACTATCTAGAAAAAAGGGTTTTAACACTGGAAACTGACCACACCATGGTTCAGTTGATCCAGACCAAGACCACCTCTTTAGGTCCATTTTATTGAGAAACCACCCTTAATCACTAGATCAGTTTAACACTTATAACCTGAGATCTACACTTTGCAGGCAGTTACATGCGTCAGAACTCAGCATCAGAGTAACTTGCAGATGTCATGCTCATGTTAAACCAATCTGCAAGACTTGCCCTATCCGTGGCAGTGGCATCAACATGTGATGTTATATAAGAGAGTCATTCAAGCTCAGAAACCAGCTAAAATTGACAGATTTCCAGCTGAAAGGAAATCCCAGTTAAAATGCCCTAAAAGCCATCCATTGCATGTTTACTGCTCTGTCCATGTGTGAAAGCTTCACCTGCATGCAGACTCTAACTGATCAGTATGAGGGGGCAGAGCTGAGCACTGACCTTGATTTTTAGTTATAGAGGAAAATGAGAAAGGAGGGGCTGTTCGCGCTCTTTCTTTCAGAATAAAAGTCCTGGAAAAAAGGGTAACTGGAGCTACATACACGATTTACCAAAATTTACCAAAATAAAGGACATTCCAGGTTTTTTTTTGTACTTTTATTTTTATTTGGACTACTTTGCAGTATTATAAATAACTTATTATAAATATCCTTGTCAATCTAGTGATTACAAATAACTCATCAAAATGTCATTTTCATCTGAAAAACACTCATTTTCCAGTTTTTTTCCTGTAAATATAACTAAAAAAAATATCCCACACAATTGGCCAGTAGGTTTAACTATCATTTAATTGGTTGTCTTGTTAAAAGTGACAGATGATCAGTAGAGCTTTTCAGGAACTGAACACTTTTGAACTTGATGGAGTGGGAACTCAGCTAAGTGTGTTTGGCTGAATTACTCATGCATTCAGGGACAGGCCATAACCTTAGCCATTGTTTACAACATGACGGGAAGCCATTTAACAATGCTACTGCATAAACGAACAGGGAAGTGTGAGAAAGGCTTTTAGGCCTGTTTTCCGGCTCTGTTTAGGTTCTGCTGGATTTTCTTTTGTTGGAGGAACAACGTGTTATGAACGTCTTGTTTTTTCACCTCCATGAATGGAAATCTTGTTATTCAAAACTTTTTGAGATTCCTGGGCCCCTTTGAAAAGGCTCTTTGCTCTTCACACTCACAAGTGAAATTCTCTAAAGAACCATCCACGAAAAGATTCGTCAGAGAAGCAAAAGTTGTTCTCCAAAGAAAGTTTTTTTTTTTTTTTTTCAGTGAGATTGTGTGCTGCATATATTCACAGGACACATATTTAATGAATCCTAACCAGACAGACCCATAAAATCAAAATGTCCATTAAGGAAATTGACTGCTTATTTACTCATAAAAATCCGTTTCAGCGTAATTAGTAAGTTGTCTGGCCACACGGGCGCACGTGACCTGAATAACAACCAAATGTAAACAGCCAAGCAGGATGCACACCAGCATTAAACGTCTTTATTCTTCTTTCTTTTTTTTCCCTGAACCTATTTTAATCCTGCATGTCATGAGAGCTTTTTTTTTTTTATCTTTCTTCTCTTGCTGGAATTGAACAGAACAAGCAAGCCATCATGAAGTGAAGTACACGGCGTGGGCACGCAGCCAAAGCCGCGAAAACGTTTCAGACAGATCGTGTGGAGGGTGTAGTCATACAAATGTTGTCTTTCATAAAAGAAAAGCTCTACAAAGGCCTTTTGGGGAGAGTGGCTATGTAGAAAGGTGCAAAAAGCATTTTCTGTCAGATGTGAATAGAAAATAGATCTGACGTGTTACAGTGTGTTATTGAGCTGAACTGAATTGTATAACCTGACATACAATAACCTTTAGTAATCCTGTAGCAGTTAAAATCATATTATAACAAGACCTTATGTGTCTTGTGTGTGCAGAAAGTATTGGGACACCTGCTCATTCATTGTTTCTTCTGAAATCATTGATCTGTTGGACTGACTGTCTCTACTGTCCAGGGTAGACTTTCTACTAGATTTTGGAGCATTCAGTGGTAAGAGTGTTAGTGAGATCGAGCTGTTGGGTGATCACCACCTACAGAGAACACAACTCCAAAATACAGTGCTCTAGGCCTTTATACTCCTCAAGCTCACAACGCCGGTAGGTTGTGTGTGCACTTGCTCATTTGTGTCAGCAACACATGCATTTGGACATACAGTCTACCTCTGAGTCATCTGATGTTGCTCCATCCATCTGTGCCAACTTCCCATTCCTGCAATCAACAAGGTCCCCTATTGAGCAGCTTCCCCCTCTTCCTTCTCTAACTATCTCCACACTGACTGATGGAGAATATCAGCATTACAGTTTTAAACGCTGTATGTATACTTCTGCACTAATGAATGTGGAAGTGTGAGAAAGGTCTATTGGCTTTTATGCCATCCTCTTTTTATCTCAGGGACGGTCCATACTGACGCATTTGGCCTCATTAGTGCTTGGATCCCAGAAATCGCCATTTGCAGCTATAGTTTACTTTTTTTACGTAACTTTGAAAATGTCTGCTGCCCTTTACATTGTGTGAACATTAATTGATGAATGGTCCTACAGAACGTTTTCAGAGATACAGTTTGCCGAGTAAAATCACTTTACAAGTGGTGTGAAATAATTTCACGTTGGGAAATGGACAACTCCTTCACTCTACCTGCTCCAGCCAGAGTTTAAATATAGGCCGTATAAATCCTCCCTTCTCCTTTTTAACTGCACTTCACAGTAGGTGGTCTTGGTCCAGTACCAAAAGAACTTCGAAGTGGTTTGTTTATGGCGAGAATGTGATCTGACATTGATCTGACTCGACTAAAACGCTCCAAGTTCACAAAGCTGTTTGCTGGACCAAAGCAAACAAACAAACCTTCAGCTCCATACATGGACCATAAAATTGACATTTTCAACAACATGGGGCTTTTATTCTATATAATATATCTAATATTTCCCATCATGTGACTGTTGAAATGATATTTTGCGATTATTCAACTCATTTCTAGATATTTGTATTTGTTTAAGGTACTTTTATCTAAAGCGGTTGGGTTAACTTGGCACGTTTGCTTGCTTTGTGTGAGATCATATGTTGCGTAATCATTGAATGATCTCCTTGTGATAGATATGAGATATAGTGACTATATTTAAGATGAAGTGTGTGCAGCCCCTATGCATTTAGACACACTCAGCGTTAGTGTTTATGGCTGATGCTATTTATCTAATGCATTTGCCTAAAGTGACTCACATCTGTCAATTAGTAATAAATGATGCTGTTTTTAAGATGTCCTCCGAGCACAACCTGGAGACCCGTCATTTACCATTAGAGTGAAATCAGGGAAGCCTATACAGCTCTCTCACTCCTGCACTCTCTCTCTCTTTCTCTCACTCTCTCTATTCTTCTCTCTCTTTTTCTCTCTCTCTCTCTCTCTATTCTCCTCTCTCGTGCCCTGTATGTCTCTCTTGCATTCTATCCTCTCTCTCTCTCTCTCTCTCTCTCTCTCTCTCTCTCTCTCTCTCTCTCTCTCTCTCTTCTTCTCCCTTTTGCCCTGTATGTCTCCATCTCTATCTGTCTCTCTTGCTTTCTTTCCATCTCTTGCTTTCTTTAATGTCGCCTTCTCTCTGTTCTTTCTCCTCTCTCTCCCCACATTCCTTTATTGCCTCTCCCGCCCTGCACCACCCATTAAGCTGGTATGTAAATGTGTGTTTGAGGTTGTTTAAATGTTGTGATAAGGTTGGTCAGCAGAGCACTTCAGAAGAGACCGGGGCTGTGTTTTCTCGAGGTGGTGTTTGTTGTGTGTCTCTTGTTAGAGATTGTAGATTACCTTGCCTGTGTTATTCTGCATGCTGCTCGGCAGGTCTTATCCCTGCTGCTTCTGTGTCCGTAATGAGCTGATGGCCGACGCCTGCCAAATTTCAAAATGTGTGTGTGTGTGATTCAGTGGTAAGTACCGTCACATCGCATCTGATTGGAGGAATCTCTCATTCTGCATTCTGCATGAATATGTAGATGTCTGGAAGTGAAGGCTGAGGGAGGCTTTAGATCAGGATTGTGAAGATAAGGCCCGTCGGCTGGGTTTCTCAGACCTCCTTTGAGCTCAAACGCAGTGAGAAGAGTGTGTATATGTGTGTGTTTTTTTTTTCTTTTTACATCCTAATGAATGCAATTATGTTGACAAGGACAGCTTGATCCTACAGCAGGACTTTATCTTTGCAGTGTTTAGTTAATACAGTCCTAGTTAAGACCTGAAACAATGTGTGTATAGTGACGTCAAGGTTCATTTCGCATTTGCTCAACATATCAGAACGTTCATGGATTAAAATGCTGGTTGGTGAGGCTCAGATAATCACTCTACAGCACAATAGCACTAATACTTGTTGTTCATGATAAAATAATAGTTATAATTATAATTCAGAATCTGTATATTATAATTCTGGATTTGTATATTTATTATTATTATTATTATTATTATTATTATTATTATTATTATTATTATTATTATAGTCATTACATTAAAAGTGGGAAAAATAATATTGACATAGTTTAATTAGTATTTAACTCAGAATTAAATACTTGAATAATTTAAGATTCTGGCATAATTATCAACAGTAAGTGATGATTACTATGAATATTAAAATATGAGAGATTGCTTTTGGAATTAAATTATCAACACAACCGAATTCTTTTGAGTTCCACAAGCATTAAATATGCAGAACCTACAGTAACAAATTAGGACCCCCACTTTTATTACTAGTTAAAATGCCTAAAATTAGAATCAGGTGCGGAACATCAGCCGCACATCATTAGGCCACGAGAGATGAGATGAAACTAAAAGTCTCAGGTTTAAATAAGGCAGCTTTCTTCAAAATCCTACTCGTCATGTTCTGATGTGCTGCATCTGATTCTAATTTTGTCCTTTATGTGGAGGCTCAAAGTGTGAGCTATTCTCTCCTGTACAGGGAGAACGGGACCAAGAAATGTTGATTCTTGCATAAAGCTGCTTCAAGATAATGTGAGCTTAGTGCAGGAGACAAACGAGCCACGTAGCACTGAGTGCAGACAGATTCCAGCTTCATGTTTAGAGGATTAAGACTCTGAGAGTGCAGTAAAGTGGAGTGAATTGTTTTGGAGTGACAGAAAAACATGTTCTGTGGTGTGTGTAGTTTTATCTTGTTAGTTGTCTCTGAACCACATTTTTCTTAGTAGAAAAGCAAATGGAAAAAGAAAGTGTAATTGGTTTCACGAGACTGCACTGGAATGGCTTGATTTGATTCAGCAATGAGAACCATTAGACTCCACGAAGACTCTACATCTTTTACAGTCTCTCCATCTTCAAAGATTCAAAGGGAAAAAACAACTAACATTATTATAAATATAAAGATTAATTTTAAGACTGTTTTAAGTCTGGAACCCACTGGCATCACCAAATATTCCATTTTCTGGGACATCTTTAGTGGTCAGTGCTAAAATGAACACTTCCAGAAGGCCTGGTGTCATGGTGTGTGGTGCGATTTTGTATGATGGCCCTAACTTTTCTGAACACACACTCACAAGATGGCACTCGTCCGCATACTGCTACAGTTTCAAGAGCTCGCCTTGAAGACACAGATACAATGCCATTGCCAGTCACATCACCAGACCTATGTCTGATTAAAAATGTGTTGGATGATCTTGGACGCTCTATCAACACTCCACCCCTACCACACAATCTGCAGGAACTGAGTGAGAACATTCAAGTTGCGTGGGGTGGATTATCACAGGACACCATGAGGAAACTCTACAAATCTGTGCCAGATGCCTGGCACTACCTTTGCATGTGAAGCTCAATACATATTGCCCATATCAGTCTACATTTTTAATCATTTATTATTGCTGGTCCTTCCCAGCAGCATTGCAATCCCACACTTCCTTCTGGGTGAAACTGCTAGTGCAACTGATGTTTTGACGGTAAGTGTAATACATGAATGCAGGGTATATTCACCGCTACTGCTGCTGTTACATTTACTGATATGGGAAACAATCAGAGCCAACAACTCTTCAGCCAGGCTGTGGAAATGACCACTGGCAAAAAAAGCGCCAGGGGGGCTATGGAAGAGTGGTACTTTGCATTAATGACACTGTGTGTCCTTATTTTCTCTCTCTCTCTCTCTCTCTCTCTCTCTCTCTCTCTCTCTCTCGCTCTCTCTCCCGCTCTATGAAAACACTTATGTAAGTAATATGTTTTTGCTGTCACTGTGCACAGTGATATCACAGAAGGGGGTCAATGTGCTCTCTTATGAAACACGTATCAGACATCCATGCAGACCATCTTCCTCCAGGCCATTTAAAATAAGCATCGATTCCACAATCTGAGATCAGACCTGTGCTACATGTGACCCCCTGGACCAAAGGGCATGCAAGGAGTCCATTTGATTGCCCTGCTATCTCTCTCCACACTCTCACTCTCTCTCTCTCTCTCACTCTCTCGCTCTCTCTCTCTCTCTCGCTCTCTCTCCCTCTCCCAACAGACCTGACCTTTTCATATCGGCGCCTTTGAGGTTTTTCTATTAGCCCAGAGATTACGCACACCCCACTCTCTCTCACACGCTCTCTCCCCACTCTCATCGATATTCCTAACAATGTCTTTGTGTGTGACAGAGAGAAATGGGTGCCATCCTCTCGACCCATTTACTTCGCCAAGCTTTGAGTTCATTTGATGTATGGCGGAGAATGTTAATTTAATGCATGAGGTGCACGGGTCATTGTTATATTCTCCTTTACACACGGACTTACAAGTAATGTCAGTGCAACACTGGTGCTGTCAACACTGGCGCGCTGCCACGTTCCATTGCTGATAAGAAGATTTTAACCCCTTTTCAACCTTTAATGGGTCACAGCATTCTAATTCACCATTCACCACAGACTCACTCATAT
This sequence comes from Acestrorhynchus altus, assembly GCA_034509495.1. NCBI lineage: Eukaryota > Metazoa > Chordata > Actinopteri > Characiformes > Acestrorhynchidae > Acestrorhynchus > Acestrorhynchus altus. The sequence continues at coordinate 24,449,089 of CM067519.1, read as the reverse complement.
AAAACAGCTCATTTCAATCTGACCAGGAAAAATGTCACCTCTTGGAGCAGCAGAATAATCACGTAGCAACTACATAGCAACCACTTGTGAAATCAGAGAAAAAGTTTATCAAAGACATTCTGCATGGAACAGCAGAACAACCGCAACCAGCTGCCAACAAAATAGAAAGCAGGTTACATTCCATAGCAACATCTTATCAAGGGAATAACAAGCATTTGGAGCTGCAGGACATCCACCTGGCAACTGTACAGCAACCACTTTTGACACCATGCAAGAGCTTATCAAAGTCATAACAACCAGAACCAAATGCAAGTGCAGAGCAACCAACTCAAGTACCATATCAACAGCTTTATAACAGTATAACAAACCCAGAGCAAGCACCTGCAAATTGCTTCAGCTGAGCTGAATTTGCAGTTTCTTCAGGAAAGGCACTGTTCTATTATTTCTATTAATACATTACTTTTTATGTTTTTGACGTGGTTGATGAGACATTTTTCAACCCCTTTCTAAGGCCTATAGTCAACCGTATTCATGCTAAACAGCAGATAAATCCTCTGATCTTACTTACTTTATTTTACAGAGTCGAGAAAGTCCTTCAGCCAACTGGAAACAACTCAAAAATGGATAGAGTCTGTTTCTTACACCACCATTCCAGCTTCACACCTTTACACTTCACCCACACAGGATGGTTATCATTAGTAAAGGGTTTTTGGGTGAAGTATCCCTTTTAACAGGGTTTCAGTTTGTTTATGCTGCAAATGCTTGGTCCTTCTGCATGATAGCACTGCTTTAGCCAATATGCAAATATTCAGCATTGACTAAATGTTTATCTTTCCACTTGCCTCAATGGATCGCGAGATTCATACATATTCATCACCCCACTGTGTATTATGTGTGACTCACTTTGTTTGCAGTATTGTGGGACATCAGTAATAATGCGAAACACCAGCAGTTTGATTTACGACAATCAGCTCAAACATACAAATGCACCTGCAACAAGTGGCTGCATGGAAAACATAGTAGATGCTATTTTTAAGACCTTTTATACCCATGTTATGAGAACCTATTCTGGGCCCCTTATAAAAAGAGCCAGTGGGGTTGTGTGACTTAGAAATTCAAGTTACGAAACACCTGGATTTTGGAAGAAGGAACATGTGGAACATATGCCTGATGCTCCAAACTTACCTTCCATGTCTTTTATGTCTATGACGTTTTCACAATCCACCACCACCCGGTATTTAAAGGCACCCTAGAATGGAGTACTGCATTCCCGTGGAATATCTATTTGCGGAATAGATGAAGTTTTTGTACATAGGAACACTGCTGATCCGACTTCAAAAGCAACACCTACGCAAGTGAGACCCCATTTACACCTGGTCTTTTCATCCACTTGAGTATTTCAACAGCTTATCAAGGGCATAACATCCACTTGGAACAGCAGAAAAAACACATAGCAACTGCAGAGCAACCATGTCTATGACGTTTTCAAAAGCCACCACCGTCCAGTCCTAAAATGGACCCTCGAATGGAAAACTGCCCTTGGAATAGCTGAAATGAGAGTTTAGTACAGGGATGTGACCAACCATGAATCTCTAACACTGCTGTTCCTTTTTCAAAAGCAACACCCACACAGTATGACTGTGTTTATACCTGGTCTATTTATCTGCTAAAGGTGTTGCCTCTTAGGTTTGAAGCAATGCACAGGAAAAGACTGAACGGATAAACAATCGATTTCAATGTCATGAGAAGATGGGTCTCACACAACAATCAGATTTCAGTCGAACTAAATAATGATGCATTTGATTATCAACTGTAGGGGTAAAAATCAAGATACTAGTGGCAAGGTGAAGTTGTTTACAGGGTCTGAGAGGTGTTAAATTGACCAACTCCAAACCTAGAGCAGTATTTCCCAACCCTGGTCCTGGAGGCACCCCTACCCTGTACCCATATTTTAGAGCTTTGCCTGCTCCCACCAGCTCATGATCCCTTCATGAATTGCATGGAATGTGTTAAAAGCTAAAACAAGCAGGGTAGGGGTGCCTCCAGGACCAAGGTTGAGAAACACTGTTCTAAAGTTCTAGAGACTAGAGTACCCTCCTTCTTATGGCCTCCTCATTCAGTATCATGCTGATAGCACAGTCCAAACTTACAACAAATATGCAAATCTACAACAAAATCCATTGTGTCTTAAGTAATTACATCTATATAACAACTGAAATAAACCTCCATAAATATACAGGCTTATTGCAACAACCATCAGGTGCAATGACACTTTTTGAGGTGACTGTAAAATTGTGAAGAGCACAGCACACAGTAGTGACAGCAGAAGGTAATCATATAAATCTGTATGTCATTCCCCAGGTTCCTCCATCTGCTTTAAATCAACAAGCTCTGTCAACACTCAGCGCTCAGTAGACATCATGCCTATAGTTATGGTTATGGTTATGACAATGGCTATTGTTATGGTTATGATTATGGCCATATTTTATTGAGCTTTTAAAAGGGAATAAAAAAGGGTAAAAACAGATTCTGAAAAGTACAAAAAGACAAGGTGAAATAAAAGATCAACTCAGACATAGAGCACTATGATTTCCACAATTACACATTTTTGATGACACATTCATTCATCATAAAAATAGCTGCAGACTGAAATGGGTAATATCTATTGATCTACACATACAGAAGGGGTGTCTCTCAGTACGGTGTCAGCTTAAATGCAACATGCCAGACGTCTCTGCATGGAGTTGTCGAGGTTCCTAATGGTGTCCTGTGATGATCCCTCCCATGTAGCTGGAATATTCTCATCCACTAATATTCAACTTCTGGACTTATGACACGTGACAACAAATTGTTGATCATGGTACTGACCACTGTGCTTCTACACTTGTTGACTTTTTGATTTACTTGTTGTCTCCACCAAGACAAAAGTGGAATTTGTCACTAAAGATGTGCTATTTTCAGTGACTCCATAACAGTCTGGCACGACACCATAGCAGACTTTGGCAATGTTGTGTTAAAGGCTGTCATCGAAAAGCATGCAAAAATAAGATGACTGCTGGAATTGCTTTTGAACTCTATTCTGAGGGATACTTTGCATGCAAAAGACCGCAGCATGAGTCAGAACGGAGAGCTCACACAACCAGGTGACCTTGTATAGTCGGTCAGGGGCAGCAATAAGGCCCGCCCTTGCTTATGTGACACGCACAACCATGCGTGAAACTTGAATCATTTGTGTGCCTCACAATATCAAAGCTACCCATCAAAGTTTCATTCCAGTCAGTTGATTCCTTCTGGCTCCACCTATTTTTGATGATAAGTGTAAAACAGAAATTGAATTTAAAAAAAGAAAACTGAATTATGGGTAGTTGTTCAAGTTAATCAGTGTCCAGATTCCCAAAAGCAGTGTTATTGTCACCAGCGACCCTGTTGTTGCAACTCCAGACCACAGGAAATCGCTCTCCCATCAGTTTTAGCCTCTGCACAACTGTTCTTTCATTAGTGCTGTATTTAAGGATGCTGCACTCGTGCCTAGGTGTGACATCTTGAGTGGTCTTCCATCATGTTAAAGCACTGTTGTCCCTGTTCTTTACTTGGTTTATTTGATCTCATTTCCACATTTTCCACATTTTGATTTTTTGGCTTTCCCTTTTCTGATATGTTTGCCTGGATTTTTGCTCATTTTGTTTGTAAAAAAAACCTGGTCTTGTGTGACAGTTATTATAATCTTAAGTGGGAGAGAGAGTGTTCAGTGTGAGTCTCGTTCAACCACTCAAGCTGTTGGAAAACCCAGTTTGGATTTGCTGAGCCTGGTTGAAAGCCTCGAAAATACTCCAACAGTAGCACCAAGCTATTAAAAACCATTATATTGATTTTTGCCACTCAAGGCGGTCCATTACTGTTGTAGGGGGGTTAACTTTACGTCAAGATGCATCATGGCAGTGGGCCGCCATTCTCCTGTGGAGTTTGTTTTACCTGCAAAGCTCTTGAAGATAGTGGTGGTGTTTGTACGGTAAGCTGGAGGTGCTTTACAGTGAAATTTGAAGCAGGGCCACTTATCTTTCACAAAGCCCCAATCAATCAGACCACAGGACAAACTGTAATGAGACCACCTCTCAGTGGTCTCTACTGGTTTCATGAACATGACAGTGTTCTTCTGTGGCCTTTCCAGGTTTGATCTGAATCCAGTGGAAAACCTTTGGGATTTGACAAAATGTGAGATTTGCGGTATGAAGGTCTTCCTGAAAAATCTGCAGGAATGCAATCATGTCAACATGGGCAGGAACCCATAAGAACATTCCCAATATATTGTGGAAGAAAGGCTGTTTGGAGAGAAATCAGAGCTCCTACACTGTCATAGTTTCGACTAAATGCCAGCTTCACTGTATGTCCAAATTTGGGTGGACACCCCTTCACGTTGCACCCATTGCTGACACAGATGTGCAAATGTACACAAACAGCTTGTCTAGTCCCTATAGAGAAGAACGGCCAATAGAATGGAAATGTGATGAGCAGATAAATCTGAATCTATTGGCACCATGTCTAATGTTTGGCATGGGCTAAAGGGGTATAAAGCCTGCAGCTGAGTTGCAGAGCAGGGGAACTGTGTTGGGAATGAAGTGGGTAGATAATCGTCCAACATTGTTTGCTCACTACTGCTCTTGTCACTGGATACAATCAAATCCAACACAAGCAGGATAAACTCTTTAAATACCCTTGATTTCAGAAGAAACAATGTATATTGTCCATAAAGCATTGTGTGTGTGTGTGTGTGTGTGTGTGTGTGTGTGTGTGTGTGTGTGTGTGTGTGTGTGTGTGTTCTATCACAGCAGTCTTGTGTGCATTTTGAGTGCCGTAGCTCTCCGGGGGCTGCTAAAGGAGTAAAGCCATGCAGAAAAAAGAACAATTAAAACAGCTGTTACACTAGAAATAGCACGTTCCCTACGATAACACACCTCCGCAGTTTGTGAAAATTCCCACCATTTATTTATTTGTTTATTTATTTGCTTACTGTAGGCACAAAGAATAACATCCCAAATAAAAAGACTGTCTATTTATTTCATTCTTACCATTAAAATGTGTTGACAGACTCAACACTTTCTGTTTATCACCACCGTAAAGAGTGGAATTGGGCAAGAGCTGTTTATTAAAAAGGAGTTTGTGGTTGTGTGATTTGGATGAAGTGGATGAGTCTTCAGCTGATTTGAATGAAATTACATGAATGTAAAAAGGCCGAACGATTTTACTGCATACTGTTGATGTCGTGCAAGAACTGACAGGAGAAGGTTAAACCTTCCGGACACTGAATGGAAGTCAATTCTTCATTCCGATCACAGATTAAAGACTTAAGGAACAAATCAATCAGTCAATCACTCTGGCAATGGCAGTGGGTCATCTTCAGGAAAGAGTCATGCTATCGTCTTGGTGAAGATGACCATTGAGTCCATGTGTGGTCAGCAGCAAGATCAACCCTTTGTTGTCATGCATCACATGTCCAGAAGGCCTGATGTCATGCGATGGGGTGCAATTTTGTGCCAGATCGGATTTGGTCTTCATTCCAGGCACTTTGTCAGCCCAACGTTACCTTAACTGGGTCCTGCAACCAGTGGTCCTAACTTTTCTGAACACACACTCTGATGCACTGTTCCAACAGGACAACGCTCAAGAACTCTCAAGAGCTTTCCTTGAAGACACAGATACTATGCCATGGCCAGTCACTTCGCCTGACTGTCCACTGCAAAAAGGGACTCAAGACCCCATTATTTACTTTACTAGGCTTAGTTCTACCAGTGTGGGAAACCACCTCCACCATGTTTGGTAGCTGTACATTTTCTTGCTTAGATCTCACTGTGAGATATTGATCTGTGTCAAAACGGTGTTAAATGGGAATGAATTCTGTCACGTTTGCACACCAATTAGTAGGTTAACACACTTCCCCAGACAAAAGTTACTGTTATGGTATAAAAAGAGTCTTCATGGTGAATCTGGAATAATATCTGTACCAATGACGTCAGAAAACACTGGGAACAGGAGAATATAGCCTAAAGCACTTTGTACCCAAATATGTTTAACTACATAAAGGTTCATCTTATATTATACCCTCATATTAGTCTGCGTGTCACTCTCAAAAATATCCATCAATATCCACTTTTTTATGGTCAATATTTAATCTGTATTTTCTGTGTAATTTGGCGGTCGGACATGCTCTACTGACCACTGCTTTTTATTTTTATTATATTACAGGTGCTGTTTCTGTTTTGAGTGGTGGGATTCAAACCTCTGAACCTTCAGGGCAAAAACCAAGAGCCTGAGGCCAGAGCGTCTGCATTACCACTGAGCTGCCAGAGTCCCCCAGCTCATCGCTCACGGGCATGACGGCAGCTGCTAACTGTGAATAATGCTAAAGAGTGTGTGTTTATAAGATTCACCTCTTATTTTAACTGGAGTCTCTGAGCTCCAGCCTGAAACTCAGAGAGCTAGACCACCATCATCTGCATCAATTTGAACTTCTGATTGGCTACTGTGTAAGTTTGAAATATTACCCTAAATCCTGTGTGAATTACCATAAAGCCTAGAATGCCAACAGACGGTGCCAGGAGCCAATGGGATGGAAATTTTACCTAATGAAGTTGCACAGCACATACATCAAGCAAACCCTACAGGTTATTGTATTTCAATGAAACAACAAAGATGATTGGTCCATACATTCTCCCAGGCCAGTCAGTCTCCAGCAGCGAATGTCAAGGGACTAAACAAACTCATATTCATTGATTTGACTAAATAAATGTCATTTTAATGTACAAAATCACAAAAAGAAAAGGTTCCCGAGCTTACAGAATTAACTACACCCACTGATTAATAAAATATAGTAATGCATTATGGGCATCATTTCTGTCTCTACAGATGAGATCATCAAGGTGCGTAGAACCTCACAGAGTAGGTCTACACCCAGACCCTTCTCAACACTATTGGGGTTTTGAAAATGTCCCATTTTGCAGCTCTGTTTTGGTTCCCCTGGATTATCTTTTGAAGAAGGAACAACAGGGTTTGAGGTCCACAGTTTGTTTCTTCCATATACTGAACTCCAATTATTCAGCTCTACCAAGATAAATAGAGTTTTCCATTCTAGAGTCCAGAAATTGAAAAGTAACTGTGAGAAAATTTCTATTTCGTGAGATGGCAATGTGTCCCCAGACTTTTGGCAGGCAGAGTATGAGCCTACAACCTGACCATTTGTTAATACCTGGCACTGAAAGTGTACAAATAATTCAGAAGGATTTACTGGGCAAGTCGGACTGTATATGATCCTTCTTTCGATATTTCTTTATGTATTCAGCCTGCAGTTAATATTCTGTCAAAATACTAGTAAGAGCAATGGACACACAGTAAGAGTTGCAGTATTTATTACGCTGCTGCAGCGGTACCCACAGAAGAACCCAGAGGCCTTGGCTGTAAAAGCAAAGCAAAATTTGTGCGTCCCTCTACTGAGTCCATGCCCTTGTGAGCGTGACACTCAAATTGCTCCAGAGGGACCGTCGCTGTAATTGCAATCTTTCACTTTAGGCAAAAAGTGTCCGGAAAATTGTATAGTAATAATAATAATTAAAGCTCCCAGTAGTGGTGTATTATCCTTACATTGGTTATTATGATAAAGTGGGTACGTGCTGTAACTACGAGACAAAAACACTAAAGGAGAAACCAAAGTCTCCTGTTTGACCTGAAACAACACAACCTTGCTGGGAAACGCATTAGAGGAGGGCAGGAATGGAATTTAAAGTTGAATTCTAACAATGTTTCTGAACATTATGAAAAATTCTGAATAATTCATTGGTTAATGATTTTGGTGTGAAATGAGTCATGGTGAAGAATCCTAGTAACTCAGATTTCTTTACAGAGGTAACTTTACAGGGCTAGTCTAATCTTTGGGTCTATTTTGCATTACAATGCCCCTGAATTGATTTTAACACTGTACATGTTAAGCCCAAACCTTCTCAAACCTAATATAAAACAGTGTCTCAGCCCTCGGGCAGCATATTTATTACCATTTGGTGTAATAACTTTCTGTAATGGAGATTTAAGGGGCAATAAATACTTCATAATTCCAGTTCAATTAACAGTTTCACAGCAAATCTGAATGTCTTTTTTTATATCTTAGCCTTTAAAGCAGCAGTCAGGAAGATAATATGCTGAAATGCCATCCCTGAAAGGTCTGATATTTCTAAAAACAGAGTGGTCTGGAAGCTTGTTGAGTTTTTCTGGTCATGTCATGTCTTCACATACAGTACTTATGTTACTTGTACAACCTCTGAAAGAGGATATGGCTTCTGAGCTACTGCATTCCAGCATAAAAACCTTATCCCATCTGTGAAACACAGTGATGGTAGAATCACAGTTTGGATTTTTTTTTCTTCATCTGGGCAACCACTGATGCCATCACTGATGGAACAAAGAATTCTGAATTATACCAGAAAATTCACAAGGTAAATGTCAAGGCATCCGACTGTAAGCTGAATCTCGTGAAAATGTGGGTCATGCATCAAGACAATGAGCCTAAGCACACAAGCTGTTCTACCAAAGAATGGTTAAAGAAGAATAAGAAAGGTAATGTTCAGAAATGGACCTGATCTTCATCCAATGGAAATGCTGTGAAAGTGTAATCCATTGCAAATGTTGTGGATTATTTTTGGAAATACCTAAAATACCTCAGTTTTTTGAGGCAATTTAGCCATTTTTTTTCTGGACCTGACATAGTATTAGGGTGGTGGTTCATTCTCAGCACAGCAGTGACACTGACATGTATGTGGCTTTGATACAAATGTATCATCACTGCTAGGTTGAAAGTGGGTCCGCCAGCCAATAATATCTAGCCCAGAGTACCTATGTGGTCAGAAATTGGCTCCTGATGAAGGGCTGTATGATGGCCAGCACAAACTGTGCATCAACAGATGTGCTGGAGGCAGTCTCTTTATTGGAGAAAGTGGGGGTTTCTAATAAAGTGGCCAGTGAACCCGTGTGGCCAGCAACTATGTAATATCTTGTCACAAAATAACCAAGAGTTTCTGTTGCCTTCTTTTACCTCTCCTCTTCTACTTGAGACATCACTTCATTGAAGTAACAACACTTTTCCTGAGTATCGCCTTGGGCTACTTTACCCACTTCTGACAATAAACCATGTACTAACTGTGGCTGTAAAACAGAGCAGGGTAGGTTAATTCACAGAGAGCAGACTGAGAACTGCAGAAATCTGATTATAATCAGACTGAGTGCATGTAAATGCATTAAATTTTACTGGTGCAGTTACAACAATAATCATAAATGTGAAAGTGAGGGCGGAACTCGTGTAAAGGTGATAATAAATAATAATCAGACTGAATGACAACTCAGAATTCTGATGATTAGATTATTGAGTGTATGTAAACACAAAAGCAACCTGCTGAATTCTAACCATGCTCTAAGCATGATAAACACATAAATAATAATCTGTGTGAATAATCAGAGAACTGCAGAAATCTGATTATGATCCCATTCAGTCTTAAAGGTGCAGTGATATTAACAGCCTTAATTGCAATGCCAGAAGTGAGGTCAGAAACTGCTCATGAAAACCATATAAACTTGATAAGTCGAGAAAGTTTAGGATATGGTCCCTGAAAATAAACAGATACAGTTGGACGTGCAAGAGCTGCTGCTGTAGATCTTATTTACATAACTGTTTCGTTGTTGTTCTTTTTTCACTTCTAGCTCCTAATCTGTCAGGCTGGCTGTGATTGGTTGTTTGGCTCCCTGTTGAGTCCAAAAGCTAAAGGAAGTGACACACGTCTCGCTCACAGCACGTAAAGACAATAGCAACAGCAGCAATGGCAACAGAAAAATAGTTTTTTAATTAAAGCGGCAGTGAGTTCCAGTCTGTTGACTTTTCGCCTCATTTTTTAAGCAGCCGTATCATCAATCAACAGGTGTACACATTTACATAATTAGGCTCAAACATTCTGGCAATCTCGTGCTCCCCCCAATCACGGTGCCAATGCTTTCCATTTATAAATAATAGCCCAGATTCAGCACTCATGACAACTTCACCACAGCTCTAAAGGCAGTGTGCAGGCAGAACACATCTGCAGTCTGTCGTATGTTAATTCCTAGAGGTGTTAGAGAGTTCCTAGACAGTTATTACTGCTGGTTTGCAATGCCATTCACATGTGATTGTATGAATGGCATTACATTATAATAATTACAATGGCAGCAAGTCAGCAGGGTCCTGTGCGATAAGAAGCTTCCAATCCACCTCAATGGAAAGGTCTACTTGGCCAGCTCTGGCCAGCTGCCCTCTTTAGGTCTAAATGCAGGCCCACCTTCACCAGGCATGAAACCATACATAGTATGGAGATGAAGATGAAGTGCTGGTCATTGAAATTGGGATTGTAAGTAAGTGGTAATGAAGGCAATTACAGAGATGGTGCAGGAGACATGTCTTCAATGGAATGGCCATGGCAAAGCGACAAGAATTCGATACCCGAGACAGCACTCTGATACAACCCAGACAGGAAGCAATCACAAGGGTGACCAAAGAAACGGTGACTTAACTGAGTCAAAGAAGACATGGATTTTGTTGGTGTCACCACAGAAGATGCCATGGACCAGAAGAAGTGTATGATGATTTGCAGCTTTGCAGATACTGCATGCCTTTTCCTTTCCTCTTCTTTTCTTCAAAGCTCGTGAAAATCAAGTTAATAGAATATTTCATTTTAAGTTTGAGTAAATTATTATTTAAACAGTATACATACTGAGTCTGGTTCAGCATACACAACTATAATCATGGGGAAGACTGCTGTCTTCACAGTTGTCCAGAAGACAACTGACACAAAGTCATTGACACCCTCCACCAAGAGGGTATACCACAGAGTGCTGTATCAAAGCATATTGATGGAAGGTTGGCTGGAAGGGTAAACGAAAGTTCTGTGGAAGTTCATCCAGGAGGCTCGAATGCCACGCCTTCATTAACCTTCCAACATATATCTATCTATCTATAGATAGATAGATAGATAGATAGATAGATAGATAGATAGATAGATAGATAGATAGATAGATAGATAGATAGATAGATAGATAGATAGATAGATAGATAGATAGATAGATAGATGTTGGAATATGTTGGTATGTTGGATTTTATTTTTTTATTTTTTTATTTTTTTTATTTATCCCTTCCTGGCTGCCACCAACCTGCCCTTACAGTGAAACATCATTCAAGAAAGAAATGAAGGGATTCCACATCCATTCAAACAATCATAACTGACCTTTCATTCTGAAACAAACTCTCAAATGTCAGTCATATCTGACAACCATCTAGTTACTGACAGGGTGTCTTTCAAAGCATAATCCTTAAAACTAAAATGAAAAGCAATGAATGTTCTACCAGGAGACTCGAATGCTATGCCCTCTTTCCTCAACCAATCACCAGCCCCTACCTGTCTTTAAGAGGCCTTTGTTCACATGCCCCTTTTGGTGTTTTACAGATGGTGAAATTTAATTTTCCCCTTCTTCCTCCCCACCACTACCAGTTTGGTCCCATTGGTTGTCCAGGGTGTTGGCTCCATCCCTGCCTTCCACATGTAGAAGGGTCAGAGATTGCCCAAGTTCTGGTCAGATGATGTGTCCATAGACTTTAAATTATAATTGCCAGAACAACATATTTTGCATGCTCCTCTGAGTCAAATACAGTAAATACCTCTGCCTGGTACCTACCAGCTTAGGACATATAGTGTAATCAGTCAAGGAGGTGGAACATCTGAATGAAAACATCTGATATATTTTCAGTTTTGAATAAGATGATGAAGATGATGCATAATTTGAAACTGAACTAACTTTTAGAGCTCTAGGTTAATTCTAATTTTATGTACATCACAAAATTAGAAAACTCTATACAATAGACAGTCAGATATATACCAGATATTGTTATTTTCAGGAGATCCTAGGTTCCCCAAATATTTCTTAATTTTTATTTGTAAATATTGAAATAATTTAGATATTTGAATCAATTCAACCATGTTTTGATAAAAAACAATTATTCTGATCCTCGGATATGAAGCCTAGAACAGAGCATGTAACTGCCCGCAAAGCGCAGATCTCGGGTTCTAAGTGTTAACTCATTCTGGACAGTACTTACACTGTAAGGGTTGTAATGGATACAGTGACACAAATAATCCTCTCCTGAATCCGTTATGAATGAACAAATCCGTGGACTCATGGTGGGACAACAACAGGTTACAGGGCTGTATTTTACCTGGGGAAAATGCCACCTGGGCTTTAATCCCATATCATCACTCTCAGAAAGCTCCAAAGCTCAGCCTGGTGGGTTGATATATTCCTGCATCAGCATGCGTCGGCCCACCAAAGCGCACGTCAGGCAGCCGTCCAGCACATGCACGCTTTGATGGTTCCACACAGATGTTGTCTACGTGTGACAGAACTGTGGGCAAACTCCTCCCGGGCCTCTCCAGCATAATCCCCCAGAGAACAGCGCAGACCTGAGGGAGAAGCATTCACACAGCAGGCTGAATATTTCCATCCTCATTGGGAAAGTGTTGATGCTTTGTGTTGGGTGGTTAGGATAAGCTGGATTTCTAAGGATTTCTATCTTAAACCAAAAGTCAACATTGTCCATTAGGCATGGCCCTCACTTTTTCTATGTGCTGATTGGATTTTCAGTTCAATTCAATTCACACATATTTATGTGATGGTTTTCACTGCGGGTGTGGTCACAAAGCAGCTTTACGGTGATCTGGGCCTGAGCCTTCTTTAAGCAAGTCAGTGCCAACTGTGTCGGGAAAAAACGGGAAGAAGCCTTGAGAGGAACCTAAACTCAAAGTGAGGACGATGATGTCCCTGAGTCTGGTTTCCTTTGCTTTGGCCTAAACTAAGGAGCTGAGAAATCCAGTAATATAAATGTAATGTAAATGTAAATGGGTGATGAATTATGTGAGATTGAAAGTAGGATCTACTAGATTTTGCCGCAGTGCTGTGAGGATTTGATTGCATTCAATGACGAGTGTTTTAGTAGGGTCAGGATATTGAATGATCACTACCCCACTTCATTCCCAGCTGCCAAACCCATCCAAGTAGTAGATGTTTGAATGGAGCGCCATCATACCAGAGAACACTGTTCCACTGCTCCACAGCTCAATGCTGGAGCTTAAACCAATCTAGTCAATGTATGGCTTTAAGCATGGTGTCAATAGGTTCATGTTTATCTGCTCCAGAGAGATAAACAGCTCCTGTTCTATTGGCAATTGTTGTTCCATATTTGTGTATCATTCTCAGATCAAACAGTATTGACACCATGATGTGAATTATAATTTAGATCACATATTATATCAGAAATAATGTAAAGAGTACATGACCAGCATAGGGACTCATGAAACTGGTAGGCTGGTATAGCAGTGAAAAAGACCATTACTTGAGCTTCATTACCTTGAGCAAATATGAGCTTTTCCCCAGGGTTATGTTTGTAATGTAATTCAAACATTTTAACCATCATATATTTTATTTTCATTATATTTAAAGTGAAATATTTCAAGCTTTTCAAGATTTACTTTTAATTTTGACACTGATTTAGTCAAATGTTTAATATGAAATCACACTCAACTTTCAGTATAAAATTATGAACACAAATAAATATTTCAGAATATTTTTTGAGATCCACTTCTATGAAATATAAATAGGCTAAATGAGATACAATCACAACATAAGAACAATTTACACACACAGTCTAGATGTAACTACAGATTAATGCTCTGAAAACCCACAGGCTTCATATATACAGTATATATAGACAATATTTAAGTATTTACATAAAAAATATCATATTATTGATTGTCTAATTCTGTTTTACCCATAAAACACAGAGCACATATATTGGTCACATACATATTTGTCACACACTTACATTTATATTTATGGCATTTAGCAGACGCCCTTATCCAGAGCGAGTTACAAAAGTGCTTTGCTGTTCACTCAGAAAAGTGATCTAGAATCCAGAGATTTCTCATACTTAGATGCTGTCAAAAACAAATGTCAAATTGGGGACTAACAAGATTCAGAATAAATCTTTATGGCGTTAAATACTCTTGAAACAGATGGTCTTCAGTCTGATTTTGAACACAGTGAGGGACTCAGCTGTTCAGATCCCCAGGGGAAGTTCATTCCATCATTTTGGTGCCAGAACAGAAAAGAGTCTGGATGCATGTTTACCTTGCATTCTGAGGGATGGTGGGTGAAGCCGTGCTGTACTTGAAGTTCGAAGGGCTCTTGGTACAGCTCGAGTTTTGACCATTGCCATCATGTACAGAGGCGCTGGTCCATTTTTGGCTTTGTAGGCCAGCATCAAGGTTTTGAATTGGATGAGGGCAGCTACAGGAAGCCAATGAAGGGCACAAAGGGAATCAAGTTGCACTGCTGCCTTCTGGATGAGTTGCAATGGTCTGATGGTCCGCATAGGAAGGCCAGCTAGAAGGGAGTTGCAGTTCTAGTCTTGAAATGACAAGAGACCGAACAAGCACCTTAGTGGCCACTCATGACAGAAAGGGTCGAATTCTCCTGATGTTGTAATGGAGAAATCTGCATGACCGGGGTTTACAACATGAGCTGAGAATGATAACTGATCATCCACGAATAGACAGAAAGGCTCCATGCTTCTGCAGATGGAGTGACCAGTGAGTTTTCAAGGGAAATGTTGAGATGAGGATGAGGATCAGTGGTTGCAGGAATGAATAGTAGATCAGTCTTGCTGGGCTTGAGTTTGAGGTGATGGGCTGCCACATACAACCACATACAGTAAATGGGCTTATATGACAACCACGTAAATGTCCAAATAAGAAACACCATATATAAACTAAGGGCATTTAAACCCATAACCTTTATTTCATATATGTAATAATTTTATAAGTTCTATACAAGCACATCATTTTCAATAAAAAGAAAAGCTGAATGTAAAAAATGGGGCAAAAACATATTTTATATACTTATCCAGCCAACATGCTCATGTGAGATTCACATGGGTGAAATCTGGGCTAGGTGGGTTCCAGGTGGACATGGGCTCTGAAGGGGTTTGAGCTTATTTTGGTACTGGAGCCAACTTAATCTCATCCCATCTAGGACCCAGTATGCAGTTTAACAACACAGACAGGGCCCATTTTTAACCCCTCCTGGTCCCATTGATGACCTTGTGGGGCCAAGATGCAACCTGAGGATATAAGCCATGCTTCTACATATAAGCTTCTACATGTTAAAAAAGACAAAGGTTTCATTTGGCATCTTCATTTTTCACATAGGCATATTTTCTGCATGACACGTTTCCTCACAAGTGGGAAAGAAGTGTAAGGGAAGTAAAATAAGTGTGTGTGTGTGTGTGTGTGTGTGTGTGTGTGTGTGTGTGTGTGTGGGTGTGTGTGTATCTGTCTCTATTAGAGCCTGTGGAAAATCCACTCAGCCCCCCAGAGAAGGCGCAGTGCCGGCTTTGTAATGAGCTGCAGCAAAATGGTGTTAAAGCAGGAAGAAGTGTGTGAAGGTAAAGAGATGAAGGGCAGCGGCTCCTCTGCGGCCACGCGGCCCCGGGGCCCCGGCCCTCACCCGGGAAGCTAATGAAAAGAAACTGTGTGAATGACTTGTGTGGTTTATTTTGGCTGGGGGGCGGAGAGGGCTCGTATGAAACATATGACACGTGTCTGAGCACACATGTGGCCAGCTGCAGCTGCTCCGTCTGTTACTGCTTCAAAGTGTTATAGGATTAGATTGAAGGTTTGACTTCACTAATGCTTGAGGAAACTCAGCACAAAGCACAGCTAGTAAAAAAGCTGGCGTTAGGTGTGAGACAGCCTAAGTGGAAGCCAGTGCTCTTTGTGGGCTGCTTTAACCCTGAGAAGAATCATTAAGTGTCATGTACGTGTGCTGTTTAAACTAGAAAGCTAGAAAGTGTATTCCCTGAAGAAAACACAACGGTTGCACAGCTCAGTGCAACCATTAGTTCCACTTTCATGCAGTTGTAAGGCAATTATTATAGTGTTGCTGATTGGTTGCGAGGAGGATGTTATCATGCTGCAAGTGGTTGCTATGGTATTTCAGATGATTGTTATGATGTTGAAAAGTTGTCATAAGGCGGTTGCTATGGCGTTGCTAAGTGGATGGTATAATGTCATGAGGTTGTTCCTATGGTGTTGCTAAGTGGTCACTAGGTGGTTGCTTGATGGATGCTGTAATGTAAGGTGGTTACTATGGCATTTCAGATGGTTGGTGTAGAGGGGAAAAGTGGTTACAAGGTGGATGCTTTGTTGTTGCTAGGTGGTTGCTAAGGCTTTTTCTCATTGGTTTTTAAGTGGTTGCTTTGATGTTTCTAAGTGATAGTGAGGGTGCTGCTAAGCCATTGTCTCTATCCCAGTCCGTGGAGCATCAACGTGATTCTGCAGCAGAGATTTTAAGATAAAATTGCTATGTGATATTGCTTTTAAAAGTGATACATTTTTCTTTTGGTTAATTAAAGGCCAGACATCGAGACCTCTTCTTGTTGTAATTACCTACAAAACCAAAAGATTAACAGAAATCAATGCTTTCTATTACTTTCGTTCAATCACTCAAATTTTGTGTGTTTATTATCTAATAAACTAGGTTTTTGAAATGGTTAATAACAAATGCTAAAGAAACAGCAACAAAAATATTATTTATGCTGTCTGAGCCGTGTGTGTGTGTGTGTGTGTGTGTGTGTGTGTGTGTGTGTGTGTGTGTGTGAAATGTGTGAAAATGCATAAACACTCTGTTTGCTCCTTATTAATTTGCACTGCACCCGATACATAGCTGCTGATGACGCACAGTTTAAATCAAATTGTTAGTCTACTTGAAAAATGAAGCAACACAGTGAAGCAATTACGCCGGCAATACGTTCATATTATGTGTAATAAGATAGTAGCAATGGCTGTCGTGTTATTTCTTCCTAATTAGACACCTGCTGGCTTCCAATCACACAACAGGGAGAGATTACAGAAGAGCCGTCCCAATTGCTCGTCTGATCATCCGCCCTCATTATATAATGGAAGGACGAGCAATAGAAGAAAGTGAAAATCAGGTTTTCGTTTCTCCTGCTGCAGTTCTGTAAGTGTTTTCGATCCCGCTCCTTGTTCTTGTTTTGCACTGTATTCACCATGAACATCATACATTGGTTCTGTCAAAAACCTTGTTTTGCTAGAGCTACTTACTAAAGCATTCAGCTACTTTTAGTTGCACCCATTGCTGACGCAAATGAGCAAATGCACACACAGCTTGTCTACTCCATGTAGAGTGGTAGTGCCAATAGAATGCAACTCTATGGAACAGATAAACATGACCTTACTGGCTAGAGGGGTATAAAGCCCCCAGCTAGAGGGGTATAAAGCCCCCAGCACTGAGCTGTGGAGGAATGGAACTGTGGAATGATGGTGCTGCTTTTGGTATGGAATTACTGGAGTAACCTTCTTTCACTTTAAGTGACAATAGATCTGTATGTCATATGGATGAGTAACAATAGCAATTTTGTTTAGAAAAAAAGTTTTTCATTTTTTAATAGTAGCCACACTTTATAGACGGTCCTTTAGTGTTTTCAGTGCCTGCTGCAGCAACGTCAGCTTTAAAGTACATTGCAAAATTGAAATATTAGGACATTTAGGAAGATTTTGACAGTAGTTTGTAGTTTGTAGATAACTTTAACTTTTAACGTTACCCAGCTTCTCTCATTTTCTGCTGGTGCTCACGGCTGTATTTCCCTAGTAGTTACAGTTACAGTTACACAATATTTGCCACATATTAAATTAGGTTTGTTGAAATATCTGTACATACCTGATGGATTCTTATTTTGAAAAACGAAAAATTTGTGATCCACTGGGGGGCCAGTTCTCACAAGTTGAAAACCACTGTTCTATGGCATCACTCAAAGAACTCTTTATCAGTGTATCTGCAGGTGTTTGGAGTCAGAAATCACTCTGAATCAAACAGCCCTAAACATAAATTTTAAGGGTAATTTCACAATAGCGTTCTTTTTTTTTGACCCGAAAGTGCAAGACTTTTACATTTGAGAAAGTGTAAAAGCCGTTTTCAAGCCTGGGAGCAGTCCAAACGAACACTGGTTGAAGCTACCCACTCCCAGCAGGTTGCCTGATTGGTTCAAATTGTCACATGACTGCTTCAGCTTATCACCTGCATGGCTAAAAACTCTCCACCTCCGAAAATGGCTCTTGTTCACAGGTGTTCCTGCATGGAAATGACTCCAGAAAGCAACGTCCGTCAGGATGCCGTTTGGAGCCAAGGAAAATAATGAAAAGTGATAAATGGATGAAACCGGATTTCACATTGGATGGAAATTTGGATTTTCCAAAAATGCATGCAGGAGAGTGACATTTGAAAAAAACATCGATCACCGGTTCAAATTAAACAATCCTGTGTGAAATCAAACAAGTGGTAATAAGCCCCTCCCCTAAACGACCCCATAAATAGTCCTAGGTGCAGACCCACTTATTTGGTACAAATGTGAAGACCGCCTAAGACTGAGCTGGAAAATGCTATCATTCAGAGCAAAAGGAATCCAGGAAGAAGACTGCGAAACTGTGAGCTTTTTATCAAAATCTGAACACAAGAGTGATGATCTGGGATTTCACTCTTTAGATGCTAATGAATGTGATTACACGAAATAGGGCCTGTAGGACTGATCCCAGATCAGCAGTCTTTCTGGGAAATGCTTAATAAATACGGTTTAATACCATCCATCAGAAGACAACTTAACTGTCAGAAGATGACGAGAGCTTTTTCTCAGCACTGCTAAGAGAGTAATAAGATTAATGACATTTCTGAGGTTTTAAGCGATTACCACTAAAGCTTCTAGTATCCAGCCACTACAACTGAGGTGCTCTGTTTCTGTTTAACCCCAAACAGCGTCATAAACAGGTCAGTGCTCCAGAGAGGTGATTATCCTATTGTGCGCTTAATGGCCCTTAATGACAGCGCTTAATGAGAATTAATGAAGGCCTTTACTGAACACCCCACAGAAGCATGTGCGCACACCCACCTGAGTGAGTTTGTTGGCATTGCCTTTTCGTAACTCTAGAGTCATCTTATATATCCATTAAGGATGAGGTATTTTGATAATCGCAGTGCTTTATTACCCTCTGCATGTGTACACACACACACATACACACACACACAAAACCCCCTCCCCCCACACACACACACACACACACACACACGCACACACAAATAATACGCAGAGTAGCTGATACTGCAGTATAGTCTATATTCCCAGCGATGCGTTCAACTGTGTTTGTTTCTGTATTACATGCCTTATAATAAACCTTATCTGAGTGAGTGAGGCTGCACGTGACTTGACAAGGGCATCATTAGATTCAGTAATAATGTTCCACAATGGGAGTAATCTTACACTGCAAAATCATAATCAGATCAGAGAAAAACAGGAGGGAAAACGACTCAATTACACTGTCGTTCATTAGTGTTCTGCTTGTGAAAAAAAAGAAGCTTTGAATGTACCTACTTGATGTAAATGTGTACATCATTTCCACTTCAATAAAAACACAGCGTCACCAAGGTAGCTGCCAGAAAACTGAACGCCTCAACTGTGCTACAGCAATAAACTGCACATGGATTGAAATTATATACCCACTAGATATAAAAGGCTCATATTGGACAGCAGTACTGAAACTGTACCCTCATTTTCAAACCTCATGGAATTAAAGCAACATTATGAAGAATTTGTACCTGAAAATAGCAGCTCCCAACTGAGATGCTCCACTGACTTGTAAAAGGGAGAACAGTGTCTCTATCATTGCCCCTCTCAACCCAGCATGCCACTAACAGCACTATACAACTTTGGTGAAGAGAGCAGGAAAAGAAAATTCCTGTAATATTGCTCTACCACCTCAGTCCATATATGTATTTCACTTTCAGTGACAGTTGTCTATATCTCCCAGTTTGTCCAGAAATGCATGTAAGCATGTCTTACTTGGCTCAAAATATGAATTCTACTTCCTGACTCTAGGGGGAGCCCAGGAGTATGAGTATGAGTGAAAATAATATTTTAACCCTTCATTCCTCAAAGAAAAATGAACGGACAATTATAACTACTTTATAAACCCATAATTACACCTAATAACACATATATTCTCATCTAATGTTGTTCTAGATTTTTTTATGACCTTTTAATCAAGTTCTTGTGAATATTACAAGTTTGCACACAAGAAGTTGCACAAACATTTACACCTCGTTCCTTGCTATGGGGAAAAAGTGTAATTTGAATCTCACTGAACAATCTGAAGAAACTGCAGAACGAGTTATTCTTCTCTTGAAGAATAGTGTCCATCTGATGTATGAGCATGTGCTTAATCCTAAAGTGAAAGCTACAGTCATTATTAGATTTCGAGTGCCTCAGGGTTCTACTAGGGCCTGTTAAAATGACACTAAATACATTTTGATAATGTTCCTCGCAAGCAGAGCCTTTTGGTATTTCTAAGTGGGATCCCACTCATCCCTGATGATGCTCGGAACAAAATAATGTGCGTAAACTCAACTCAAACTGTCAAAACTGGAAAATCATTTTTTTCATAGTTTGCCAAAACCAAACAAATGGAACAATCAAACACCAACTTATTAAATCACTAGTCTATAGTGTTAGTATGTACCTCATACTTCCCAATCATGTTTCCCAGCTATGACAGTAGGTGTTTTGGGTTCACGCTCTTACTGGTGCTGTGTTATCTAGCTGTACTGGGACATATCTCACTCTCATTCATCAATGTTCACTTAATGCAATACAGTTCTGTGATTAAGGTTTCCATGTCTTTAAACTGGACAGTATTACTGTATAGACTAATATATTTCTATACGAACATCTTTACAACAGACTATTAAAGATAGTCGGGGTTTGATTTGGTATGGATATGCAGGATCGCCAAACAGGGAGGAATGGTGGATTGTTCTCTGGACCCTTAGTGGTTTGGGGGCTATCCATGAAATGGGGTCACAACATTAACTAAGTCAGCTACCATTGACTGCAGCTGAAAGTGAAATAACACTACCATGATTTTAGTCCACCCGGATAAAACCCCTCATCCAAATCTGCTATTAAAGTTTTCGCATGATGGTTACGGGCCTCGCTAGCTGTTGTAATGCCAGGCCTCTTTTCCCTGCCGATGTCGTCTCACGTTCATCAAACACTATCAAAACACTACAGGGTCCACAGACAAACAGACATTATTTTATATCATTAAGTATCATTTTATCATTATATCATTAAGCCATTAAATCACATATTCAGGTTGGATTGTATGATTTCACTGCTCTTGCTCTTTAAGTATATTCAACCTCTTTAATCAGTGTATTGCTGGTGTTTGTGAGATATGTGCTGTTGCTATCACTCTGGAGGCTCTGATTGGACACATTCTGGCTCTGGAAGCTTTGCGGATGCCAAAACCTATTCCGCAAGATTCTACCACATGCTCAGTGCAGAATACAGAACACACGCAAAATGAGACGGCCTGTCTGTGTTCGCCACCAGGCTAGCGGCAGCCGTGTGTACTTTAATATGCTATTTGGTTCGTGTCCAGTGAGCTGGCTCTGGCTTTGCTCTTTCCTGTGCCTCACACCAGATTTCTCCCTCAGGATGGAGAGTCCATTCGCAGGGAGAGTGGGAGAGAGAAGCTGGAGTGGTCAGGTGGCGCTGCGGCCAGCGTTGCCTGGAGATTTGGCAGACATTCGCATGACTCTTATAGACTAATTAAACAGCCGTCCCCAAGCTGGTCAACTGAGGGAGCCTTCCCAGAGAGACGATGCATGCCAGAGCCTGACCCTTCCACCACTGACACTCTGACACCAATTGGTTTGTTTCCAGAACCTCTTTCCCTCCCATTTATCCCTCTACCACTTTTTAGCCTCGCCTTCTCTCTACTTTCTCTCCCTCCCCTCCCCTCCCTCCCTCCCTCCTCCTCTCCTCTTTCTCTCTCTCTCTCTCAATCCACTCAAGCCAGCACTTGACATTTAGGTTTCTCTTGCGCGCTGAAGTGCAGTAAGCAAGGCTGCCATCATCTGAAGGAAGAGGGAAGAGTTTGGCTTCGATTCCACGCTACCACCATACCTGAAGCTCCAGCATTCTCAAATTTGATCAAATCATCATCCCATCCTTTGCTTAGACACACAATAATAATACACACACACACACACACACACACATTACACACACACATATATATATATATATATATATATATATATAATATATATATATATATATATATATATATATATATATATATATATATATATATATACATGGCTTTCTGTGTAAACAATCATTTTCTCATGACAATGTTCCAACCTCTTTCTTCCCATGAGAGTTAAGCTGACTGCCATTAAGACTGATACATGCAAATGACCTTGTGTGTGATTGGTCATAATTGTATTACAGCCTTGTTAAACATGGTTTGGTTGTTATTCTTATAATTCTCTTAATATAAGTGGCTAAACTGCAGTAGGCTGAATCAGCGTGTAGCCTTCAGCTTCTGTACATATGTTGCTTTTTGCGATATGACAAAGGCAACAACTTCAAATCAGGCTCTTTTGCAGTTTAGTTTCCGTGTATGAACTGCTGGTTTTTTGCTGAGTTATGCAGTTTTTATAATATAGGCCCTTTAATCACTACAGGAGAAACTACACAACTAATCTCAGCTCACTAAACCACTTCCCTTACTTTGGATATTGCCGAGATAATGGATTGTGAAGCCAGGCCTATCAGTCCCAAATCAATAGCTTCTTACCAGAACTGAACGGCCTCCACAGCAGCATGATGCAATAGTGCCATCTGTTGGTCGAGGGCCGAACGTCCCCATGCTTCACGCCTCACTCTGTGATAAAGTGTTCATTAGGATCCTCTCTCGCCTTTCTTCCGCTTCAACGCTTGAGACTGTGCTGCCAATCAGCCTGTTGATAGGAAAGACAACCATCCAATGCCTTATTCCTAGTTGTTTAATGGGAATACATCATCGCCATTATCTTCCCTTTGAAATGTGCTCTGCTTCAGACCATTAGCCCACTCTGTCAAACTGCTCGGCGAAACCTGTTCGCTTCTTCTCCCACACTTTGTTCACTGTGTTTTGAGTTATGGGCTCAAAGTTCTGTGAATATTAAATTCATTCTGTGCGCACATTCAAAGTGTTCAAGGGGGGCAGAATTAAAATAAAGAAAATGATAATCCTCCCCTCTGTGAGTTATAAACCAAACATTTACAGTTTACAGATGATTAATAATGTTGGCATTCAGTGCATGTGATCAGCAGGAATTGTGCTGTTCTGTAACATAAATCACTCAGTTTACTATGAGGACAAAGACAGAACATCAGGAATATCAGCAGAAGTCCATTCTCAATTAAAGATTAATAAAATGTCTGTGTTTATTCATACCATGGTAGTACATCAAAATAAACTTATTATTATCTTAAACGTGTTGGCTTGGGGATCAGTGTATATTGACTTTCTGGGTCCACATTTTTAACTTACTGTCTTGAAGTAATAGCTTATTTTTTGGAATATTGACTTGATGAATGCACTATATAATTTTTTTTTTGAATATGCATGCCAAAATACTTATGTATTTTCTGACAACATGTTGCCATACTGGGCGGCACGGTGGCGCAGTGGATAGCGCTGTTGCCTCACAGCAAGAAGGACCTGGGTTCAATCCCTGGGTGGGGCGACCAAGCTTCTTGTGTGGAGTTTGCATGTTCTCCTTGTGTTCGCGTGGGTTTCCCCCCCACAGTCCAAAGACATGCATGATAGGTGAATTGGTGACTCTAAAGTGGCCTCAGTGTGGATGTGTGTGTGTGTGCCCTACGATGATTAGCGCCCTGTCTAGGTTGTTTCGCCATGCGCTCAGAGTTGCCGGCTGGGCACCCTATTCAGGAATAAGCGGTTTGGAAAATGAATGAATGAATGAATGAATGTTGCCATACTGTGTCAAAATAATAGTATATAATAGTGGTACCACATAGTACAAAATTTTGAGTCAATATCTCGAAATTATTGCTTCCTCAGAATTAAAAATTTAATTTATACTGCAAATAATGACTCATTTCAAACAATCTAAATGAAATGACTTAGTATTCATAATGTTGACATTGTATCTCAAAATGACATACAAATTCAAAAATGTTAAATTAGTATCTCAAAATGATGACTTACAATGTCATTTTTTTAACTTAATTCCTTAAAGTAATAACTTACTTCATCAAAAATGAGACATAGCATCTCATAAAAATGACCTAATGTCTAACTGTTGACTTCCCTATCAATGATTCAATTTCTCAATAATGACTTTATAATGATTTGCATTGTTTAGTGGTAAAGGTGTCTTACTAATTCAATTTCTCAATAATGACTTTATAATGATTTGCATTGTTTAGTGGTAAAGGTGTCTTACTCCGTCTTATCTGAAAATAGCCAATGTTGGTTTGTTGTTTAATTTCATCAAAGACAGAGCTCACCCGCCCACATCTGTTTGAAGGCTGAGACCAACTGATTAAAGAAGCAGAATATAAATAAATAAAAATCTGCTGCCATACAACCCAGACAAAAGTACACACCACTGACATGCAGTAGTATCTCAAAATAAAAAACTGATTTACTATGACAACACTTTGATTTTGCATCTAAAAATATTGAATTACTTTATCATAAAAGTTTGGCATAGCACAGGGGTGTGAAGTCTTATCTGCAACAGTGGCCAGGGATATGTTTCTGCAGACTGAGACCAATCTAATTAAAGAAGTGGAATCGGGTGCCTCCAGCTTGATTTGGAATGAAAACATGCAGTCATACTGGCCCATAAGAGTAGGCATACCACACAGTAGCATTCAAAACAGGACTCAGTAAATACTTACTCAGTAATGACAGAAATAAGTCATCATTATAGTAAATCTCTTTTTGAAATACTGCTGCCAGAAATGCAAGACAGGTGACTCCTTTACTTGGCGTGAATGGGCTTCCCACACATTAATATTTATGTCTTTTTGTCCTAACAGATTCTTAATAGTGTTTTCGCCTGTTTTGCTAGTTGAGCACCTGTACTATACATTTCCTCAGGTTGTATTTCTTCCTCTCACTGCGTATCGAATCCTTTGTGCTGGAATGAGCCAGGCTGACGCTGGCTGCTGCCGCCGCCGCAGCACCATGCCAACACTTGTTCAGCCCACACGCCCACAAACGAGTCAGCCTCCGCTGCGCTCTTATCACCACCTCCACTGCCCCCACAATCCTGTCTGTGTGCCTACAGTCACTCTGGGAGAATTGCGCCATTTTCTAATTCAGCAGCTCAAGTCTGAAATGGTCTTGCTTTAGCAGCTTTCTGCTGCCCACACCAAAAGTCACTGGCCCTGCTGCTCGAGAATGAGAGGATTGCAAATATAGAAAGCTCTGCATGAGCACATGAGGCCTGTGAACACCAGCAGTCAAAAAGGAATTGCTTACACAAGTGCATGTTGTACACCGATGTTTAGCAACAGTCTCCGAAGCAGAAGATGATGGATTTTCCAATAGGCGTTTTTTAGGCATCTTCAGAGTTCATTTGCTGAAATTCAGACACAATTCTAAAACCCACTGAGAGTTTAGTATGTGGGGCTACATACTCAGCAATGCTGACCCTATTTACACTCGAAAATACAGGTCCTTCCACTTTTCTTCCATAAAGAACCATGTTTGTAATAGAGATGTACACTGGATCTCCAAATGTTGTATCAATCTGGTAAAGAATGCATTCACTTACTTTAGGTTGCACCCATTGCTGGCACAGATGGCACACAGCTTGTCTAGTTCCTGTAGAGAAGTACTGTCAATAGAATAGGACTCTCTGCGCAGATAAACATGAACCTATTGGCACCACGCCCAGAAGGGTATAAAGCCCACCAGCACTGAGCTCTGGAGCAGTGGAACTGTATTCTCTGTCATCCTGACCACTAAAGTTTTGTCAAATGCAATCATATCTCACCTGTGAATGCTTGAGAATCTAGTAGAAAGTCCTCCCTGGACGGTAGGCAGTTACTCCAACAAAAGCTGATATATGGTTCTTTAAACTCACCTTTCACTTGTCAAGGCTTGTCAAAAAATGCATGTGTACAGCTGACCATGAGGGGGCACTCAAGGCATGATTTGTATTTTTAACAGTGGTATAAATATGAACTACACTCCACAACTGTTGGGGGGAGTCCAGGAGTAAAGACCAACTTCTGCATAATGCTGTTAAGAACTCAAGAAACCTGACGCATGCTGTTTTCCAGGCTTCATAACTCAGGATCACATGATCTACAGTCAGATATATACAGTATCAAAAGAACTACATTGGAAAGGTTGCAGGTTTATCGAGCGAACTGTCGATTCCAGGCTGAATTAAATCCCTGTTTAAATGCCAAAGGAGCTTCCAGTGCATGCTTACTGCTCTGCCCATGTGTACATGCTCAACCTGCATACAGATTTTCACTGATCAGAGAGAGGGGGCGGGGCTGAAGATGTCACTGATCCAGATATTGGGTTATAGAGGAAAATGAGAATGAGGGGTAATTTGCTCTCTTTCCTTTCTCCTGAGAAGGGATAAAACTGCTATAAATAAACCATAACCAGAATGTTCTTATTTTATTCGGACCACCGGGACGTATTTTGAAGATCTGATTATTATAAACATCCTTGTCAACCTAATCATTACTGATAACTCGAATTTTTAGCTCAAAAACAATCTAGGTGGGATCACTTCAACAGATTTGGAGGCGTGAAAGTGCTTTTTGGTCCTTTAAGAAAAATTATAGGTCTAAGTCCATTTTTGATCAAATGAATAAATTCATGCAAAAATCTCAATTCTTTTCATTTTTACATCTGAAATTAAGACAGTTTTGAGTAGCCGAGGGGATCCGAAACTACAAAAACAAAATTAGCCCAGAGTTCTAAAGGTTAAAACAATAAAACTGATGCAAAGTGTCATTTTGAGAATGATGTAGTCGTACGCGTCTCTGACCACCTCCATGTTTGTTTATCTGCTGCAGAGAGTCCTATTCTATTGGCAGTACTTCTCTACAGGGACTAGACAAGCTGTATGTGTGTGCATTTGCACATCTGTGTCAGCAAGTCAGTACAACTTTATGTAACTGAATACATTCAACAGAAGTGGTGTCCACAAACATTTGCACACACGGTATATCTCAGAGCACTGTTTTGGCAGACGGCTACATGGTGAGGAACCAACTGTAGGAAGGTTTATGGAGCTTTGGCATTTTCCCAACTCTTCAGCTCCTATTATCCCCCTGTTTCTATCCTTCTTATTCTTACACTCCATCATCCTCCTACATTTATCTGTTCCTCCTCTCTTCCCATCCTCTCCTTCTCTCCTCATTCTCATCCTCCATCCTGAATCTCTTATCCCTCCACATCCTACCTTCCTTCTCCCAAGGCTTTCTCCCCTTCCTCTTCTACATACTCTCCCCCTTTTTTCTCATTCTTCTTTCTCACTCATTCATCCTCTACATTCTCCTGTACTTCTTCCATTCCCATCCTCTCCTTCTTCCTCCCCATTCTCCTCTTCATTCTACTCCAAGAGTCCAAGACATCCTCCTGCTTCCCTCCTCTTCCTCTCTGACACATTATACTGTGTCCCTCCTCTTCCTCCATCTTGTTCTCCCCATCTCCTCCTTTGTTTCTTTCTCTGCTTCCTCCCTCTTCCTCCTCTCTCCTCCTCCCATCCCCTCCTCTTCATCCTCTTCTCTCTACTTTTATCCTCTCCTCCTATCTCTCCTATTCATCCTCCTCCTCCCCTCTCTCTATCCTCTCCTCCCTTCTCCTCCTCTGCTCTGACATCCTCCTGCTTCCCTCCTCTTCCTCTCCATTCTCTCCTCCCATCTCCTCCTCTTCATCCTCCTCCACTCTGTCTCTCTCTCTCTCTCCATACTCTCCTCCTCTTCATCATCATTCTCTCTCTCTCTCTCTCCATACTCTCCTCCCATCTCCTCCTCTTCATCCCCTCTCTCTCCACCCTCTCCTCCCATCTCTCTCCTCTCGTCCCATCTCCTCCTCTTCATCCTCCTCTCTCTCTGCATACTCTCCTCCTCTTCACATCATCCTCTCACTTCTCTCTCCTCCCATCTACTCCACTGCCCTCCTCCCATCTCTCCCCTCCTCTCCTCCCATCTCTCCTCCTCCCATCTCCTCTGTCTGCATACTCTCCTCCTCTTCATCTTCCTCCTCTCACTCTCTCTCTCCTCCCATCTCCTCCACTTCGTCCTCTCCTCCCATCTCTCTCTCTCCTCTCCCCACTCCTCTCTCTCCTCTTGTCTGCATACTCTCCTCATCATCCTCCTCGTCTCACTCTCTCTCCTCCCATCTCCTCCACTTCATCCTCTCCTCCCAACTCTCTCTCTCTATTTCTCTCTCTTCTCTCCTCCATCTTCTCCTCCCATCTCTCTCCTCCTCCTCCCTCTCCTCAGAGCGGCATTGATGGCGGGTTGAGAGGTTGTGCCATTTTGGCTGTGTACAGAGGAGGAGGAGAGGAGAGAGGGAGGAGAGGAGGAGGGAGTGTAGGAGCTGTGTTTCACTGCAGGCTCTCAGAGAAGCTCAGAGACTTTAAAGCAGATAAACGCCTCTTCCAGCTGCCCGGACGGTTGGGTTCGGTTCTGTCCGGTTCTGTTGGGTTCTGCTCGGCTCGGTTCGGTTCTGTTCGGCTGAAGCAGCGGAGGGTCAAACCGGCTTCTCTCGCCATGGCAGGTAACCGCGCTAACAGGCGACCGTTAGCTGGAGTCGCGGTCCGACCCGGCGGCCCGGAGCCGCTTTCCCCGGAAATCCAGGCGGAACCGGCGGCTTTACGGAGCGCTTCTGCCCCTGCTCGCCCCTACCTGCCCCTGAGCCAAAACGACTGCGCCAGGATTAGCACAGAACGGGCGTTTAGCATGCTAGTTAGCTTAGCCACCGTGCGGCCGTGTTTCTCCTTTTACTCTAAAACCTCCTGCTTCATCCCTCCTTCATCCCTCCCTCCTTCATCCCTCTTTCCCTCCCTCCCGGACTGTTACCCTGGGTTGCTGTGGGTGAAGTGGTTACTGGTTCCAGTCTGGTAGTCAGAGGAAGTCAGTCCTGATCTGCACAACTGAACTGACTCGCCTGGAAAACCCACCCACCTACCCCACCTTTTTTTTACCAACCTTCACTATAACCCCACCTCTTAACAACCCCTCACCAACTCACCAACCTGCCCCCTCCACCCCACCGAGCTGCCCCATCCTTACCAACCCGAGCTGCCCCCCCACCCTCACCCGTACTGCCCCACCGAGCTGCCCCACCTACCCCACCCTCACCCTTACTGCCCCACCGACCTGTCCCACCTACCCCACCCTCACCAACTTGCCCCCACAAGCTGACCCACCTACCACACCCTCACCCATACTGCCCCACCGAGCTACCCCATCCTCACCCATACTACCCCACAAGCTGCCCCACCTACCCCACCCTCATCCATACTGCCCCACAGCGCTGCCCCACCTACCCCATCCTCATCCATACTGCCCCACTTACCCCACCCTCACCCATACTACCCCACCGAGCTGCCCCACCTACCCCACCCCCACCCATACTGCCTCCACCAGGTTGGTTACCATGCTGCCCACCCGCACTATGCTGACCACTCTGATGCCCACCCCAACAGGTTTCCTACTCAAAGAATGACGAGGATAACTGCAATGTAAAGCTGCACTTTTCATGTTAAAGCTATGAAACGTCTTCTAGCAGAGGACTCGCTGAGCTATGGAGCCCCAGAGGTTTCAAAGTTGAAAAGTGATGTTTAATAAATTGTTCCCTCACATTAGAGGTCGAGAGAACCTTTATTAATTTAAGGGGATAGCTTACTAAATCAAAAGTACAGATTTTGAAATTGGAGGGACGAGTTATTAAATCAGATGATTTATTTGCTTGAATGATTTCAGGAAAAAAAGTAATTTCTCTACAACCAGATCTTTAACTGGTTCCATACAGGACTCAGAGAACCTTGGTGCTTCTTAAGGCCCTTTTCCACCAGTGTGGAACCTAATTTTGAACTGTTGTAAACTGGAAAGGAATGGTTCGCTGAACCATAGGTTCTTATAAACCTGGAACAGAACAAGAGTTCTTTTGGTGGAAGAACCACATTTGCACAAGTTCTGATTGCAGTCATTGATTTCTCTTACCTCTACCTCATGACACCCATGGATGTCATCATAGTTTGAGCTGAAGAACCTACAATCTGGAACTGATTTATTTTGGGTAAAAATGTGCTGAGTGGATCTAACAGGTCAGTGATAGATGTAATAATATAGACAGATGTTATTATTGATAAAGTTTAATGATTATTATTATTATTAATATTTACTTATTGTCTGGCACTGCTTATACAATACTGTTTCTTTGAAATCTGTTTATCTTGAAATCAGGGATGGACCGATATGGCAGTAATGGACCAATACCAGTTATCTAATGTTTTTTGAGGACCATCTTTCAATGTTGTATATCAGTTGTTATGTAAGATGTGGAAACTGGAACTACGTTCCCCTAAATTAACATTACAATCCCATAAAGTCAATCTAAACACCAATCTGATTCTGGATATTTTTATTTATCCAGAATCATTTGTTTATTATATTTTTTGTACCACCTTTTTCCAGTTAACTCTTGAAAATGTCATTTTTAAGGTTCACTTACTTTTTCTAGCCTGAACTGGGGATGCGACTCATTGAGTTTAAACAAAGTGCTCGGACCACATTTTATTCATCAAAAATACAAATAATGAATGGTGAGGCTGAAGGTTATGACTGCAACGGTAGTGCATTTCTGTATGCTTAAAGTTCTTGTACTGTTCTGTTACTGTAACGTTTGAAATTTCACAGCCTTAGTTCTGCTTGGTGCACTCATTCATGATGGGTTCCGTCCCAGTTTGCAAACATAATATTGACACACTCGCATTTCCACCAACAAAAATCATTTCCGGAACCTGAAAAGTTTGTTTGCAGCGAGATTAGTTTGTTTTTCAGCTCAAACCGGTGTGGGCGTGTCCAGTTGTTCAGGAGCAGTGAGCAGTGACATACTGTTCATCTCATTCGGTCGCGTCTTCTACATCATCTTATCGCTAAAATTCGTTCCATGTTTGCTTTTTGGAGAACGCCTGTAACAGAACGGACATTTGCAGGTAATCTGTACTCGCCTCTGGGCAACGCCATACTCTGTGATGTATCCTCGGTTGCACTAAATCTGGTGTCAGTGTGGGATGGTTCACTAAAAAGTATTAAACTTGGTGCTTCTTATAAGCCTGAACGGAACCCGTTAAAAAACAGAATTCATTTTGTGGAAAAGGCCTAATTGAGATGATTCTTCAGAGCTGAAGAGACTATATCTGCTTCAAAACAGTTTCTGCAAAACATCTGGCAGATATGACTTTTCATTTTCATGGTCTTGAATCTAATCATTGTGTAGTTTAGCTCACATTCAAATCCAACCAGTTTATTGTGCCGATTAATGCAGACTCACAGAGGAGTTGCCCAACCTGTTTCCTTTAACCACCCAAAGCTCCAAAGCTAACGTTGGAGACATGAAGTCACTGGGTGTGATTTGCTCCAGAGGCAGTAGTGAAGCACAGTGGAGCAGTTGTTCTTTCAGCCTTTATTAATTGTAACTGGCTTTCAAAAGACGCAGAAGATACTGCAAGGTCACAGATCCTCTCTCCTCTGTCTCACTTCCATTCTGATGTGTTTTTATGAGACCGCCATGCATCCCACATCCTGGTCTTTCAGCACCTTCTCTTCACTACCTCTTTTGCTGATTGACTCAGCTTTTCCTTTTTTCCTCCCCAGCAGGACACTCGGTTTAGCACAATTAATCTGAGTTTCTTATTCAGACAGAAATTCCATTTGGAAGTTCTGATCTTGATGTTGATGTAAGGCCCGAATCATCTGTAAAGCAGGAATGAAAAACACGTGATTGAGAGGAGTAGGGCTGTAAGAGTAAATCTGATGCAGATTTGGGGGAAAAAGTCTGTCAGAGAGCAGGAAGGAGCATTTCTATTGGTCCATTCCTCAGGAAACTATCACGATTGGACTTTAGGCACAAATGTATTGTAACTCGCATATCAGATTGTAAAGATTAAACCTTAAGTTTTAGCTTAAACAACTATGAGCCAGATTAAGCTGATGCATGTGGAGATCAGCTGTGGTACACTATATGGACAAAAGTATTGGGACACCTCCTCATTCATTGTTTCTTCAGAAATCAAGGGCATTAAGTAGTTCACCCTGCTTTTGTTAGAGTAACTATCTCTACTGTCCAGGGAAGACTATGTTTTGTAGCTTTGCTGTGAGAATTTGATGGTATTCAGCAACAAGAATGTAGTGAGGTCAGGATGTTGAATGGTCACCGGCATGCCTCATCCCATCTAGCAATCCTAACCAAGATGCTAAACTGTCCACGATGCTTGGGGGTGTTAACCCTTCTGGCCCATTCCTGGCAGAATAGGTTCATGTTAATCTGCTTCAGTGTGTCCTATTCTTTTGGTTGTTCTTCTGTGTGAACATGTATGCATTTTTTAGAAGGTTCATTTGAAGGAGTGTTCACAAACATTTGGACCTGAATTGAAAGTGGCACCTTTCACTGCTGAGTGTCAAAGCTTGGCACTTGAGTAACATGGGCGTTCAGCATCGATTCCTGAACATTACTTTTCAGTACCTTTTTAAATAACCCAACTACAAAAATGACCGTCTTGAGTCTGAAAATTCTGGATCTGGGTTTATTTACTGACCACAACTGAATATGGATTAATTATTGCTGATGTTAATAATGTTCTTAGTGAAAATTTATTTAAAAAGCCAATTATCTATAATGACGATGCTGATTAATAATTCAGATACTGATATTGGTACTGAATGACAAAGCAGTTCAGTTTGAATTACCACAGAGAATTCATCAAACCTCTTTGTGTCTGCAGGTGCCGGAGGCGGGGGCAATGATGTGCAGTGGTGCTTCTCGCAAGTGAAAGGGGCGATCGATGATGACGTAGCTGAAGGTGAGTGAACTTTTTTTGTTTTCCCCCCAAACCTCTAATGGGTTGCATTTGGTGCCAATTTCATTCCCTGTTACTCCATGTGACTAGAATCTGGATTGTATCCTGATTAACATCTAACCACAGGCATTTATTCTTGGTAGTCAAGTGCGTCTCGTTAGACTGAATACCATTTGCTGTGCAAATTTGCTTGTTCACCAGCAACCATCTGTTCCTGAATGGTATCGAAAGTCACAATTTTTCATGCCCTTGTGCACACCTTCATCTTTAGGAGAAGGGAGTCTGTGCCAATGGAAGAAACAGGAGTTTTGGTTGTCGAATGCATCTTGAAGTTAGTGCTATAATTTGTGGCCCATGCATCTCAGACCACCTCCTGAAGTGGTCTGATAAATCTGTTTTAAATGCATTTACACTTTCATTTTTATGTGGCTTGGCCTTATCCAGATCCTGAAACTCAAGACAGACGAAGTGACCAGCTGTTGAAAAGTGCTCTGTTTTAGTTTAGTAAGCAGGATAAGGAGCGTTGACTGAAGGGATAAACTACGCTGCTGAATTATCCACTGTAAGCGTATCTGGTTGGTTGCTAATAACGCACACACACAGACATGCTCGGGAAACTTTATCCTCCCATGTTTTGGTCTGGCATCCACACAGAGCTTTAGCTCTCTGAACTGGTTTGGAAAATGTTCTCAACAGCAGAGATTTTTTGACATCACACCATTACTTTCGCATCGTCGCATGCAGTGGGCTGCTTTGTTACTGATCAACAGCTGTTTCAGTTTATCAGAGATGTTATGCTGTAGTCAGTAAGATCTGAAACACAGGACCTATACACTCTAGTCTTTTATCATCACAGGCAAAATAATTTGAATAACAAATTATGTACAGGTTCTTGTACAACCAGCCTAAATCCATATTGAAGCAATAATGCACTTAAACTCAGTGTACCATGGCTATAGAGTTTGATTATGTACCAAAAACAAAAATGTTACTTTTTTTTTAGTAAACAAAAAAACTCCCCTTAAAACACAGTTCAACCAAACTCTGCACAGTGATTTCTCTTTTAAGTATATTGTATGTATTGTGAGTAAAGTACAGTCCTTTACTGTGGTATCAACTGCATGCAGATCAATCAGATAGTTTTCTGGAGTGTTCTCATAAGTAGTCTTTTAGAAATACTAATTTCATGAGGAATTGTGCAATGACTGACTGGATTTGACTTATTACTGATTGGTTGTAAACCCATAAGAATAGGTGGTAGGACGGCAGGTAAATCCTGCCTCATCATGTTTCAAACGAGCAGGCTCTTCCATCCCACACAGGAGGAATGAATTCCATTACTGTGGAGATATGTCAGTTCCACACCATTCCAGAGTGGGAAAGTTTTGATCCTTTTGCTAAGAGCATCAACATCAGCCCACATGCTGTAGCTTGTTGCTTGGATGCCTGGGTGACCTACTGTAGTATGTGTGGATTCTAAATCCACCAGTTTGATCTGTTCCAGAGAATACAAGACCTTTTGTAGCAAAACAATGTGTTTTATTCCCCCGTCTCCTACACTACATCTGTACAACTGTATCAGACAACATTGTAGTAAGCTTTGCAATTTAAGAGCATTGGTCGATTTTATTTCCCTGAAATATGCAAAATATAAGAATTTGGCATCAGCGAATGTGTATTAGATGTCTTGGAGAGGTTTATGAAAACCAGCAACATGAAATGGAACATTGTGCCTGTGAATACACTGATCTCTTGTCATTCTGTGCGAGATAATCAACGTCCCTTTCCTCCACTCACATTAATGTCTGCTCAGATAAAACCATGTGGAGAGACCTGGTCACGGACCTGTATTGTGGTAGGTAGAAAGAGCACCATACTGCTGTTAAATAAAAAAAAAATAATCCAAAATATGATATGGTGTTTGTCTTGGACAGGCGTAGGCTTCATACTCTTTGTTCTTTTTGACACTGTGCACAAAAAAGCTTACAGATACTTGGGAAATGGCGCAGTAGTAGGAGACAACAAAAAAATAAAAAAATTGTTGTTTTATATTGTTAAAGACTTAACCGGTCCTACACTGTGACTGTTGTATATGTGCACATTGTGGTGATGATTCTGAAACAATAAATTGTGAAGCCCTACTGAGATTCATGCAACTTTTACTGGAATCCAACTCGATATTCATCAAACACATGCTGTGGAGAAGGGAAAATTGACAACAGTGAGGAGGTTTTCAAGGATGCAAACCAAAGTGCTGTGTCTGAATAATGTGCTCTTTTCACAGCAAGCGCAAATATATTCTTGGTAATAAACTCAGCTGTAAGCCAGTGGAAATCCATGATGGGGCTTGTGATGCTGGCAAAGATGAAATGGAAACTGAATGAATCTGATTTTCACAAGTTTATATTCAGCAGATCATTCAGAGTGAAGTCATTCTTATTAGCATAATAAACGTATTTAGGTTTTAAACCATTTAAATAACGGTAGGTTCATGTATTCGTTGTATATCAGGTCACAGAACTCATGGCAACTTTCAGAACCCAGGCCAGTTTTTATCCCAGTTTTAGGATGGATTCTCGCACCTCCTTTTGGTTGCCAGTTCTCTTCACTTGTAATTCTGCATTTCTGTGGTTTGACAGTGAGTGAAAGAGCAGATGGGTGTGTTGCTCTGATGTTTCCTTTAGCTTGTATTGCCATTGTGTTTTACACAGCTGCTATCAGCGGTGCCTCATTTGCTCAGGTAAGCTTTAACTACTAGATGTTATGTTTCTTGGGTCTTGACTAAAGGAACCCTGCAGATTTTTTATTTATTTATTTAAACAAACTTGTCTAATAGATATGTGGCCTGTGGTTGAATACCACAGTCAAAGGTTTTGGTAACTTCCCCAGCAGTCAGACAGGGGCAGGAAAACCTCTTTGCTCAAAACACACTTGCAGTCGAAACCAACAGGCAGGTCCAGAAGCAACTGCCTGTTACTGTTGTATCGTGATACAAAAAGTGATGTATCGTGCAGCCATCTGTGCTTTTTTTAGGCAGTCTTTTCTTGTGCTTGAGCACAGTGCCAAGGCCTCTGATAAGAGACCTGGCATTCATCCACCATCTTCAACACTGAAGCGACTCGTGTGCATAATACAGTGCAGATGTAGGAGTCTAGCAAGGGTAGGATGCATAGAGTGAATATATCACGCAAAGCCACTGTGGTGGTATCTTTGGAAAAGTGCCACTGTGTACCATAAGGCACCGCTGAGCTCTTTGTGGTTTGAAGAATCTCACAGGGATCAGTTTTTTTTTGTTTTGGATCTGTGTTCACATGTACTATACAGTCACAAGGGGGGGAACGTAGCACATGAAAACCTTTTCCTTTTTAATCATTAGACATTTCCTATATATAGACATTTGATCTACGTTTCAGCAGTTCTGAAAGGATGAGTAATATAACTAGATACGTACCGCTGAAGAAATGTCTTTGAGAGGATTTTGGGGGAGCTTGTCTTATTTAAACCTCAGACGTTAATTGGTTTGCAGTTGATTATTTAAGTGAGTGGGATCCAAAGAGCTCTCTGAGGCTCTTCAGAAAGAAGCTTGTAGATTCAGACTGAGTCTGAGAAGAGATTTGAAAACATAAAAACATCAGAACAATTAGAAATCAGTCTCTCCACTGTCCATTAGATCATTGACAACTGCCAGATCGCGAACCGTAAGCAAAGAAGCCTCTTACAATTAGTGCCATTGCATTACACTGTTGAGAACATGGATTCTAAATTTACTTGGCAAACCAGATTAGAACCATTTTAATTGACTCCCCTTGTGTAGGTGCTCTTGAGAAGGTGTTCTTGGGAAGGTGTTTGACAGAGTTTTCCTCCTCACAGTTTTTTCAAATGACATCATAGGCCTTGTCCACACATACATGGCTATTTAAAAAAAATGCCCTTTTCTCTGCTTTTGCCTTCCGTCCAAACTCCATATTCCGGAGCGCCATTGCGAGTGGTGTTGTGTGGAGAGGAAAACGAGGGTTGTTTTTGGCTGAATCTCAAATACCTCTTGTGCCCTATGTTGTGAACTACATAAGGCATAAAACAGCAGTGTCTACATGCAGATGGCACTAGATTTCAGATTTAGACATAAGAATAACTGTAAATATTGTTCTAATACAAATATATAATGCTCTGTTTAGATCTTTAATTGATTTTTAAAGTTTTCAGTCTTGGAGGAAAACTTTTTGTCTGCTCCGCCCCCTGCTGTCAGCTCCTCCTCTTCTCAGCCCTGCCTCCTCTAGTGTTGCACACACCATGGAGGGGTATTGGACAGAGGTCTGTCATAATGACAAATGAAGATCAAATTTCAATACGTTTAAGTTGGATAAGATGAATTTCATTGGGGCATCCTAATTTGGTAACATTATATTTTCCACATACTGTATATCGTAACGTCACCATTCCGTTAAAATATATTAAGATGTCATTTTTTTCCCATATCGCCCAGCCCTAAGCATGCTACATAGGGAAGAGTATAATTTGAGATTGAACCACTGTATTTTGTTTATTTTTTATTCCTTTTCCTGGTGTTCAGCTGCCTCTCTGAGGTCAGGGTTTTGCAGACTTAATTAGAATAATAATTATTTTCCTTCCATTTTATTAAATGCAGGTGCAGAATATACAGAGTCACTGTAAAGTCACGTGGACACTGAGTCGGGAGCTGGACACATTTTTTCAATCCTGGCTCCACACTGGGACCTTCTAGACCCCCAATCCACCCCCCAACCTCCCATCCCCCGTCCAATCACAGTGTATTTGCTGCATTTTAAGTCTTTGTGTCTATTATTCCTGATTTGAAAAGGGGGACGTCCCATTCATTTCTGAACTTATGGCCTGATGCAGTGTGTTCCCCCTCTAGTCTTACACACACTATCTTCCACCCTTCCTCCCACTTTTTAGTCACTCCCATACACACTTGTGCCCCAGGGAGCTTAGGCCTATACAAAAGCTCTCTGCTGCAGTCTTTCTGTCGTATTGTTCTTCTGCTCCACTGGACAGCTAGGGGTTAAATCTGTGTGAGTCACTCTCCATCTCTCTCCGCGTCCAGCACTGAGTATTGACCTGCAGTGCTGCTGCCTTAGATGTACAGTGTGTGTAAAGGTTTTAGGAATGTGTAACAATTAGAGTTAAAATCTTATGTGGACAGTGAGTGTTTATTTACACAGTAAAACACTGATATTAGAATAAATACACAACATATGAACAAAACATCTCCAAATCTCCCCTTATGGGAGTATAGTTTTATTTATAGGTCTCAAGCACAGCATTGTATGTCTTGTAATGTACATCAAGGTTGAGGTTGTTTGGATTGGTGTGTTCTTCAGAATCCGTTCCCATTAAATTTGTTGCAGCTTCAGTGTTTCTATTTATTTTTGGTAAGGATTCAGTACCAGTTTTCGGAAAATGATTATTATTGTGCATCCCTTAGTAAATAATAGTAATTCCTCATCTGAACTGAATTGAATTTAAAAATTTTGTTTGGGTTGTTTTTATTACCATTAGGCTACACGCTGTCCCACAAAAGCTTTCTGCGCTCACTTTCTCAAATGACTATTTTCAGTATATTCTGTGTTAGGATTGCAGTGGTTGCAATAGAATTGCTACTTTCAGTATAATGTCTTGTGGGGAAATTGTAGGATAGTGGAAAAAATGGATATTGTGGATCATCAGTGCTTAAACAGGACTAATTACACACTCTAAAGAAATGTTAATTTGGACAAAGTGCAGTACATTCTGAAAACTAATCATTGTATTCAGTATTTGTACAGCAGTTTAAGAATTTGTCCTTATTTGCATTTTTTTTACTGACCTTCATTTTGTCTGCATTTCAAAGTGTATTTAAATATTATTATATTTGTACCGTATCACCAACCCTTACATCAGAATTTAAATCGATGGTTATATTGGGAACAAATCAACTAAACATAGAATCCAACCAATGTTTTCTGAGTTTTAAAAAACATTTAGCTGTCATGCTGTGAAAATCTCATATTAATACAACCCTTATATTAATATTGTTTTATATTCATATGTCACATGAAAGTGAAAAAAGACAAATGGAGATATAAAATTCAATTTGTTCACTTTAGATGGTTCTCTTTGTTTTGTCGCTTCTAGGCCGAATCCAGGATCGACACAACGTTGGTCTGTTTTTGACTGAAATTAAATATGTGCGGAAAGTATCCAGAACAGTATTGAATTATCATGCCGTAGTATTAGTGAGGGAACATTATTAATATAGCTCTTAACTTCAGCACATCACATAACTCAAGCTGACATGAGGCTGTTCCACCTCCTCCTGTTGCTGTATCTGTTTGACAGAATCCCCTGATTAAAGCGAGCACCTCCGTCTGTGCGCATCTCGGCTGGAATCCAGGGATTCTTATAATGGATCAAGTGTCCTCCCGTTGTCTTTGGTTTAAAAGGACATAAGAAATATCACCAAGCATGTGTGTGTTTGTGTCTCCCAACAGCTGACATAATCTCCACTGTGGAGTTCAACCACTCAGGGGAACTGCTGGCCACAGGAGACAAAGGAGGTCGGGTCGTCATCTTCCAGCAAGATACTGAGGTATTTCCTGCACTGAGATGGTGCTGAAACATTGTTGAGCAATAAACAAACAGAACAACGAGTCTACCATCCCGCCACTTTGAAACCATACTTATAACCATTGATTGTATAAGGCTGTGATTCTGTAACATCTTACCAAAATATTTTACCCACTTGTACATAAGCTGGTATGAGTGGATCAAACACTGCAGTGCCATGTCCACTCACTGTCCACTCTTTTAGTCACACCTACCTAGTTGTACCTTCTCAATGTAAATACTTAATACCTGCTCTGTGGTGGTGCTTTGTGGTCTTCCTGTCCATTGATGAATGGGGTGAAAGGCGGCTAACAAAGTATGCAGAGAAACAGCTGGACTACCGTCTGTAATCATAGTGCTCCTGTGTGGAAAGAGGAGCTGATAAAATGGACAGTGAGTGTAGAAACATGATGTCATATTGATTCTTATGAAGCAGAGATCAACCTTTATCTCTTGGGAGTCTGCACTTCCAACAGCAAAAAAATGACCGAAACACGGTTGTTATGGAATAAAATAATATAAGGTTTACATGAAACCGAATGAGGTGAACAAGGCACCATCTAGTGATTGTGTGTCTAAAGGCTCCTTGCATAAATATTGGCCAGTTATTTGATTGTAAAAGCACCACTGCACTCTGAGTAGACAGTCAAAGAGGTTAGTTGACCGGTACTCTGTACTTTTAGGTATAAGCGAGTCATGATGATGCAACCCAGTTAAATAACTATGCATCATAGTTTGTCATTACATTTAATTTATCTCTTTGCTTTTTCGCCCTGCAGAACAAGAGTCAGCCACAGTGCCGCAGCGAGTACAATGTTTACAGCACGTTTCAGAGCCACGAGCCCGAATTCGACTACCTGAAAAGCTTGGAGATTGAGGAGAAGATCAACAAAATCCGCTGGCTGCCACAGAAGAACGCGGCACAATTTTTGTTGTCT
This sequence comes from Acestrorhynchus altus, assembly GCA_034509495.1. NCBI lineage: Eukaryota > Metazoa > Chordata > Actinopteri > Characiformes > Acestrorhynchidae > Acestrorhynchus > Acestrorhynchus altus. The sequence goes on along the minus strand of CM067519.1, from coordinate 24,408,422 downwards.
ACAAACGGTTTGTGCAACCAAACTGTAGAGATTAAGTTCCTTGTGGACCACCGGGTTTCTAATATAGTCCTCAACTGATAGTGATCAGCTTGAGATTCTGTGAAGACAATCAGAGGAGTAATACTATTGAGTTATACTTTTGTATGTGCAGTTTCAAAGTGAAGCCTCCAGCAAAGGTTGAAGAAGCCTTCAGTGATCAGCCACACATTTGAGGTGGACTGACCAGGCTCTTATGATTACAGCTTTACATTACAAATTCTCCTTCCGCACAATCTCATTTCTTTGATTCTGTATGTAATAGGATTAGTGTGGCTGGTTAAGGATGACTGAAGTTCATTTAGAAGTAAACAATTGAAGGATCCTTTGAAACGAGCAGCCTTCAGTAATGTAACGGCTGAGAAATGAAGCCTCCCAGGCTTCCATAGTTAAATGTAGTTAAATCCATCTTTAATGTCTGGACTTTATAACTATCAATTTTGGTGGCTACGTTGTTTGTGAACTGACCTTTGGTGCTTCACATTAGTGATGTGTATTTGTTATTGGATCAATATAGACTTTTTCAGTACTGATAAATCAGTTTAATCGCTCATCTGATATACTCTATGGGACGTATGCTCATTTGTTGGTGAACTTGTTTCTTTTGAAATCAGTTGTATTAAAGAGGAATTTATCCTGCTTTCATTGGAGTAACTGTCTCTATTGTCCAGGGAAGGCGTGATTCCAGCTTATCCCCAACTCATCCTAGAAGTATTGGATGGTGCACCATCATTTGAGAGAACAGTTCCACTGCTTGATGGCTCAGTGCAGTGTCTTTTATACCCCTCTAGCCAACTCCTGGCATTAGAAAGGGTGCCAGTAGCATGCTAATCTGCTCCAGAGAGTCCTATTCTTTTGGCAGTTCTCTACAGGGACTAACTTTGTGTGTATATTCACAACTGTCAGCAAGGAGTGCAAAATGCATTCATTACAAGGGGTGTCCACAAACATTTGGACATTCACACTCATGGTCCTTATACAAGCTTAGAAGCCCATGTTATCAGCTTGTTTGCTGCTTTAGTAAAGTGAGCATGGCTAATCATGTGGAGGAGTAAATGCACCTGAGATTGCCTCCAGTTGAGACAACCCAGTTGCTGCAAATCCTCCAAATCAGAGTGATTTTTTTTTTTGCCTGTGACTCACCAGAGCTGTCTGCTCTCTGTCTAAAAATATGATCCCTGATGTGTTATACAACCGCTTCATATTTATGAAGGCATTTCGTAGTGCTGGATTGCAGCTCATCCAACACTAACCCTTTCTCTTACAGCCGAGAGGCACCATTTATATACAAGAACCTGTTTCACTGAGAAGAATGGTGGTGTGTGTGATTCAACCAGCAAAAATAAAATCATAATCCTTTTTTCTACTTGTTGGCTTTTGTTTTTGACTGTAGTTGCTTTTATGCTATTTTTTATGCTGTTTAGCAAATTGTACAGATGTTCATAGATTATGAACACTTCTCAGCCCAGCTGTTCGTCCTTGTTTGCAATTTGACTGTTGTTTTCTGATTTTACAGATAAAACTATAAAATTATGGAAAATAAGTGAACGTGATAAAAGACCAGAGGGCTACAATCTTAAAGAGGAAGATGGACGCTGCAGGGACTCAACCACCATCACAACTCTACGGGTGTGTATGCTCATTTTCTCTCTTTCTCTCACTCTTTTGACACATTTATTTAGACTTATTTACACTTGAAGACCCACATTTTGTGAAATGCTTAAATCATCGCTCAAGACCCCAGCGCAGGACACCGTCAGCAACTCGTACAGCCTTGGAAAAGACATCAGAGTGCTTGATTAGTGTTCACAAGTTGTGGTTTGAATAGCCACATCCATAAACTGCCACTGTTGGGTTCTTGAGCAAGTTCCTTTACCCTCTCTGCTCCAGGGCGCCCCGTAGCACTGTGCTCTGATCTCAGCTTTCTAAGCCGGTATATACAAAGAGAAGAATTTTGTTGTGCTGTACAAGTATAGAAGTATAATGACAATAAATACTTTATTTACACACAAATAAGATAATGAATGAGAAGCTTGTTGAAAAGCTGTGACTAGACATGACAGCAGGAATGGAAAACTAATGTTAGTTAATGCTATGCTTTGTTTATCATTAGTGAAATTAAGCATTAATGAACTTGAATGGTCGTTGCAGAGCAGTGCAGCACAATTCCAACATCCCTGGTCTTTGAGTGCCTGCATCCTACACAGTTTAATTTCCCTGCTGTAACAGAACTACCAACTACTATCTTCATTGAACAATGAAGATGGGAATAAAATCATTGAAGAGCCCTTATGAAAGCGAGAATTGCCCCAGATCCCCAGTTGATGACACATTATTCACATGTTAGTCACAAGGATTGAACCAGTTCCCTAACCTTTAGATCACAGATGCCCCCAGTCAGCATGGTTGGAACGAAGGTTGGATCTCTAACCACCTGGCTATGGCTGCCTCACTAATGAAACATCTGGATCTGCATATAATTGAACTGACAGCTGACTAAAATGTTGTACAGTGTAGCAGCATAAGCGTCTGTCAGTTTTATGAATTACTGCCTGTTTTTATGCTTAAGCATCTGCAGCATTTATAGTTGACCCACTTCAGAAAGCTGAGTACGCCTACGGCTTTAACCTCTACAGGTTATATATGAATCTCAGCTTCTCACTGTAAAGTGAGGCATGATGTTTCCCTTTAACAGAATCTCCCTGTTTAGGTGTTTCTCCTTCCTCCTGATGAGCAGATTTGTTCTCTGTTAAATAACAGCACTGTATTGTCAGGTCCTGTAAATAGTGTTGCCAGATGAAATCTTTAGACTGAGAAGGTAGGTAGTGAAGGGGTCATCTGATCTTTTTGGGACAGCTTTAATAGTCACTGGCATTTAAAATAGTCTGTAGCAATTTTGGGTGACAGGTCTGTGTTATTGTTTCCAGAGCTGAAGAATCAAGCTTTATACTTCAGACGCATTTATGCTGATTAACTGTGGAGTAAATTCAAAGACAATTCAGAGAACTCATTAAATGAAACCAGGGTTCAACATTAATGATTATCTGGGGAAAGGTTTGGATGCTTGTCCTTGAGGTCTACTTAAAACTTAACGCAGCCTTATGTTCTAAAACATCCATTCGTTTCTACACAACCATTTTCCAACCCACAGTTCAACAGGCCGTTTCTGTTTCTGTGCCTTTAAGACTAATTTAAGTGAGCTCAGTTTTGATTGGCTGTCCTGAATTGAACAAAATAAGAGGGCAGGGCTAAACTGTGATGAGATAAGTAACATTTTCTGGTGACATCAGAAAAAGTGTTTTTACATGCACTCAATAAAGGTTGTCAGCAATCTGATCAACATATTTACATATGCTTGACTAATCAGATAATGAGAACTTTGGGATTACATGAGTCAGATAATAATCAGATTTTTACTTTGCAACCAGCTGATGATCTCGCAGAAGAATATGAATATAGAGGGAAGAAGGTGGAGACTCCACTGGTTCATGCTGCATGCTCCTCCCCATTCAGTGACTGGTGCACGAGTAACATGTATAGACTGAGAAAAACAAACACTAAGAAATGTGAGAAGAAGAGCTAAATCTAGCTCTTCTTCAGGATTCTTAACCAAGTATCTAGACCTCTAATAAATCACTTTATGCTATTTACATGACCACTTGAATCGGATAACTGAGACTGGGCAGTGAACAATATATATTTTCATACCTTTTAAGAGTATTTACATATCACATCTAATTCCTAAAATTAGGGATTCCTAAAATCTAATTACATCTAGTTTATCCAGCCATTGGTTTGACAGTGCCTTGCCATTCCTGAGCCCTTTTGTTTTGTATGTCTTCTATCTGTTGTACAGGTGCCAGTCTTCAGACCCATGGACCTTATGGTGGAAGCCAGCCCTCGCCGAGTTTTTGCCAACGCTCACACTTACCACATCAACTCCATCTCAGTCAACAGCGACAATGAGACGTACCTGTCTGCTGATGACCTGCGCATCAACCTTTGGCACTTGGAAATCACAGACCGCAGCTTCAGTATCCTGCCGATTGCACGAGTGCATGGAGGGGGGACGGGTGTGGGCGAATCTGTATAACACTTGGACTCAGTGTAGAAGAGCTGATCTGGAAAGAGATTTCTCTCTTCATCACTAGAGGCTGGTCCTAATCAGGCCTGAAATGTCCTACCGAAAATGTCCGAGAACATTCTGCGGGAATCTTTTCTGCATTAAGTTTTCAATATGACTAAAGCCTCGAATTTAGTCGCTTTCAACAAAAGGACTACTTTCCACTTGTAAGGTGAAGCTGAAATCCTGAGCTGAAGGATGTAGAGTTGAGTCATGTGTTTAAAATGCAAATTTTTGACTCATACAGTGAGGGTAATTTCTAGGGAAATTATCGCTGCAGATTCAGACTTCATTACATAAAGTAGCTATTTCTAGGGCTTTTTGTTAGTCAGTTTCATCCCTCAAAATCCAGCCAATATCCAGTTTTCCCATGCATAACTCCTCGTTCTTGTCTGAGGGTGACGTATGTCTCAAAATCTGTGTTAACACCCATCTGACATAACATTAGGACCACCTTGTTTCTACACACTGTAGTCCTTCTGTTTCTCTGCGTACTTGTTAGCCTCCTTTAACCCTGATCTTCTGTGGTGAGGACAGTGGGTATTATGAGTGGTGGGTCATTCTCAGCTCTGCAGTGACACTGATGGTGTGTGTTGCGCTGGTGTGAGTGGATAAGACTCCTGCAGTGTTTACACACTGTCCACTCTATTTGACCCTCTGACCTAGGTACTCGATTTTGTAGATGTAAAGAGATCCAAGCTTTTCAATGCATGTCAATGGTGTAAACAGTGTCATGGGTGAATGTGAACTCTCTGGCAGAGAGAGAGTTTGTGTTCCTTAACCTAGCTTTAGACATTGTGGACATTAAGCCGGCCAACATGGAGGAGCTAACGGAGGTGATCACAGCAGCGGAGTTCCACCCTCACCAGTGCAACACCTTCGTCTACAGCAGCAGCAAGGGCACCATCCGCATGTGTGACATGCGCGCCTCCGCACTTTGTGACAAGCACTCCAAATGTGAGTATCGCCACTTACTGGCCAACAAATGTTACTCGAGACACTGCGGAAGGTGTTTGACTCAGAAAGCTGTCAAGCTGTTAAAACTGAGGGAACCAATACTAAAACTGTGGGCTGATGCACAGTTTTCCAAGGTGAAAATTGGATAAAAACCACCTGCATCAGCTTTACAGAGAAATGTTTTAATTAATACAACACAACAAAGACATAAAAGGACTGAATAATAAATGCATTAAAACATTTATTCTAAGATTGTGGAGCACATCTATATGGTCACTGCACTTCTATATTCCCTCTTGTACCTGCTGAAGGTTCCATTCAAATGATTTTATCAGTGCAGGACCTTTAAAGAGTACATCAAACCCCCAGTATCAGCGCGTCTCTTGCCCACTCATTGCATTTGAAAAATGCAGTTTGAGGGTAGAGACAAGTGTGTGGAGCAGCAAAAGTGTAATTTATCAGCATAAATATGTTTAATTGGACAAATATTACAAAAAATGTTTTACGTACACTTGAAAATAATTGAATCTAGACTCGTTTAGCTGCATTATCTAATGTTTTATTTCTCATGTGTCTGTTCTAACTCGTCTTTCTTCACCAGTATTCGAGGAACCAGAAGACCCCAGCAATCGCTCTTTCTTCTCAGAAATCATTTCTTCCATCTCAGACGTGAAGTTCAGCCACAGCGGTCGTTACATGATGACCCGAGATTACCTGTCCGTCAAGATCTGGGATCTTAACATGGAAAACCGCCCAGTGGAGACGTACCAGGTTGGTGTGTTCAGTGAGGCTTTATATATAGTTCTGATAGACCCAATGAGTGAAACTGTATTTGTAGTGGTTCAAGTTATTACTCAAATCCATAATCTCTGTAGAAGTTGGTTCCTTTATAGAAATGAACTCTTAAAACCTGAGATCTGCACTTTCTAAAGCAGTTAGATGCTTGAATTCATAACTGAATCAGAGGAACTGTTGTTGGTACGTGGAGGCTGCATGTTTGTTGTGAAAGAGTGCATAATTATATTTACATTATTTGCTGCTAAATCATATTAACCATAATTAATGACTGAATATAAATCACTGTACTTAGTTGGAGGTGTTATATTGGTTCATCTGTTACACTCATTATCATTTGCACACCTGCAGACACACTGTCTTGTGGGACAGGAATTAAATGAAAGCATGAGTGGCATGCTATAAAGAATAAGCCAAGGGATCCCCTGCGACTTATTAAAATATCTGCTCTTTGTTTTTGTTTTAGTGCTTGTAAATTTCCAGCCTCATTAGGATATGAATGTCGGACAAAGTCTGGGTGTCTTTGTAAATTTTATAAAGCTTGTAATGGCATGTTCCAGTTTCCACTGAAGAGCATGTACACTTCAGAGCAGACGATGTATTCGAACATTGTTCATTAGATGTGGAGGGTTTTGCAAATGTGTTTTGTTTTTTACTTTTGTACTAGCACAGTATCACCCACTAGATGGCACTGCTTTGCCATGGTTAGTGCAAGTGCTGGTAGGTTAGTGTTCCAGCTGCAACACACCTGAGAGTTTGAGATGCACTTTGCACTTAGAGGTTGAGTAGCTATAGATAATGATTATGTATTGAACAGTATTGAGAAGTTGTTAAAGAACTATTGATTTGAAAGTGAAGAAACAATGTCAGCTAATTGCCACAGAGGTAATTAGACAGGTGCATTTAGATCAATAGAAAGCAGAGTTTGCAGTATCTCTGTCTGTACGAAAAAGAGAAATTAATTCAACATCATTTGAACCAGGACTGATTGTGCTCTCTGTAATGAAGTGCAGTTGGTCAGTGTTAAGTACTAATGATATCCACAGTGTAGTTGCGCACGTGGTTTGAGCACATAAACAAACTGCTCCCCAGGTGCCACTGCCTGCTGCCAGGCCGCCCACTGCTCCAGGCATGTGTGCTCACTGTTGCTGTGGCTTGTGTGTGTGTTCACTGTACAGGTGGGTTAAATGCAAATGAGGCAAAATTCCAGCCGTGTCCAACACTGTCTTTTGTCTTGAAGTACTGCCTGTCTGTACTTACATGATTAATTTGTTACTGAATTACTTTCACAATATGTAGCAAACACGTGAACTTTTAGATTAGATAGAACTTTATTGATCCCTTGGGAGGGTTCCTTCAGGGAAATTAAGTTTCCAGCAGCTGGGTCCTGCACTTGGGAAGGAGCAATCTGTCACCGAAAAGGCCCCTCTGGTGGCTGAACACGGTGTGTAGTGGGTGACTGTCATTGTCCATAATGTCCAGTAGTTTCCTCAGAGTCCTCTTCTCAGCCACTGACACCAGAGAGTCCAGCTTCGTGCCAACCACAGAGCCAACCCGTCTGATCAGTTTGTCCAGCCTGGATGTGTCCTACTTGGATCTGCTGCTCCCCCAGCACACCACAGTGTACAACAGGACACTGGCGACCACAGACTGATAAAACATCCACAGGAGTTTCCTGCTGATGTTAAAGGACCGTAGCCTCCTCAGAAATCCTTTTGTGGCTTAAGAGGACTGTGATCATTTTTCGGTACTCACTGCTCAGACTCATTTGTGTTGTGTTTTGCACATGATCCTGTGCAGCCTTAAGGTGCAGTCCCACTGGGTTTTTGCATTTTGCATTACTTCACGAAATGGGCGTGGCTGTGAGCAGGGCCAAAAATCAGCTGTGTAAACAGTTCTCCTTTTTGGTTCTGAAAAAGGCTAGTATGTTGCAACAGTTTCAGAGAAGAAAAGATAATTATAATTTAATCCCATCTCCTGTCTGCTACCTTGTGCTGGTGATGTATTTTATGGAGTTTTGTAAGAGTTTGTGTTTTTAAACCACACCAATCAGCATGTCCTCCATGTTGGCTCAGACAGAGCAGAGACAGTACAGAGTGCGTCTCAGGTCACACAGCTAAATCAGCAGTTTGGGGAATCGACTTCACGTTGAAGTACATGCAATTTCTCATGAAAATTTGTGGCCCAATCCCAGTGTGACTGGGGCTTTAATTAGTTTGTCCTTGCTACACATGACTATAATTACTTTTCCTACTTGTACTTATTACTGTTTCCTTACTTATTACTATGACTGTAATAACTGACTATTGACTCTATCTCCACAGGTTCATGAATACCTCAGGAGTAAGCTGTGCTCGCTCTATGAAAATGACTGCATTTTCGACAAGTTTGAGTGCTGCTGGAACGGGAATGACAGGTGAGGAGGAGCAGTCGGCTCACTTTTTTGATTGTTCAGTACACTGCTCTTTGGATCTGGACTGGTGGGTTTGGGTGTGTGTGGATCAGACTGTTTTGGTGGGTGTGGCAAAAGGTATTACTGTTCCCTTCCAAAGACCAATCCTTGCTGTCAGTTCTTTTATATTAAATTACATTTTTACTTTTCAGATATTGTATTTTTAGCTTAAAATATAAATCAGTAAAGTAGTGTGTAACTGCAGTGCTATAAAATATGAAATGTATTCAGTCTAAAAATGTTTGCTGCAATGCTGTTGATGAATTAGGTTGTCCCAAGATATTTGTTTTTCAACAGGAACCAGTTACTAAATTTGCAAAAAAAATATAGTATTGAGAAACCAGTGTGTAAATAATTCTGCCCATACCACTGGTTAAATTGGGATTGGTGGAAATTATGCAGTCTGGCTACTCTCTGTGTCTGTTTTTAAACAAGGGGTTGGCTGTAGGCTGTGGCTATGCACACTGTCTCTGTCTCTCACTCACACACACTCAACACTCTAAAAACAACTTAAGCTGTATTCGTCTACTTACATTATAACGTGGTTAAATTTTACTCATGTTGGACTGTAAAACTATTTTCATTTATTAGAACAAAAATTGTGTTCTCTGAATTAATTTAAATGAATTCACCATTAACAGGAGCAGACTCTGAGTAATGGTTTCAATACAAACAGTTCTCATCTTAACATAAGCAGAAACTGGTAGCTTTTCTGAACAGAATATGATACCCTGGTATTGTGGCCTAACGTGTACTTCAGGAGATCATAAAGCACATTCAACCTCAATAATAGCAGGTCTCCTTCGCAGTTGGAGCATTAAAGTTTAAAAGGTCAGTTGAGGTGGAGATACAGCCGAACTGATTTTACAATCCTTAGGGACTATCCAGGTTTAGAACAGTGGACAAATGACTCTTTTTACCCAAATATATATATATATATATGTTACACACACACACACACACACACACACACAATCTGCTGCATTTTAATCAGCTCTGCTAAACGCAGCTTGAGGATGGCTGGCAGAGCTCTTATCTAAAGAAGCCCCACTTATCACTGGCCAGCAGGGACAGTGGGAGATGTAGCCTGGGTCAGTGGAACACTACTGAATATCCAGAACCCACATCCTAGTATAGTGTTGCCATACAGTTCTGTCTAATTTGTGTACAGAGTGGAAAGTCAAATGGCTTGTTGATACAAACTTCAGCACTCTCTTCCTCTGTGTACAGTACCAAACGTTTGGATACACTGACTGTGTTATAGATTTCATAACTTGTTTACTTCTTCTGCACATTCCAACATGTGCTCTGTGGACAAAAATATTGGGACACCTTGTCATTCATTCTGAAATCAAGGGCATCAAAATGAGTTTGAACTTTTTGAGAGTAACAGTCTCTACTGTTCAGGGAAGGGTTTATACGAGGTTTGGGGCACGACTGTGAGGATCTGAACTGAAGTGTGGGCTGCATACAGACCCTTAGACTAATATCTAATACTATTAAAATATAATGAATGAACCAAAATGTTTTATAATGAAAAATGGACAAAATCCCTATTACAGAAATATTATCTGTTGGTCATGTGTTTCTAAATACACAAAACATTTCTATTTGCTTTTAACAGGATTGGACAGGAACATTATTTTGTAAGTGTTTCCCTTAAGTGTTGAAGAGAGTAGGTGTGTCCAGACTTTTGATTGGTACTGTACATGACACCACCATTTGCCCCACCTCCTTTTTACATTCTCTTTGGGCTTCTGGGGCAACATCTGCTGGTTATCATGACGTAATCATGGGTGGGTCATTTTACAGAAATATACTGACCAGAGCGCCAATCTACCGTAGTGTTGGCATGCTGGCTATGGGTGCAACATTGCTACCGCAGACCTTATTTCTATGTGGTCATATAGTATCTAGAGCACACTTGGCTACCATACTTTGTAATTTTACTCCTGTTGCTCTTTAAAATATGACTGGATTGACCCTGATCACAATTAATTCATTATCAAATGATTAATTAGTTAGTTGCATTCTAACTAACTAAAAGTTAAAACCTGTGAAAGTGTGGTAAAGTTAGAATGTGATGGGAGCATTAAAAATAAGCTCATGTTCTGTGTCTCCACCTTCTCAGCGTGGTGATGACAGGCTCCTACAACAACTTTTTCCGCATGCTGGACCGTACACAGCGGAGGGATGTGACCCTGGAGGCATCCCGGGAGAGCAGCAAACCACGGCAGGTCCTGAAGCCCCGGCGGGTGTGTGCCGGCGGCAAGCGCAAGAAGGATGAGATCAGCGTGGACAGCCTGGACTTCAACAAGAAGATTCTGCACACCGCCTGGCACCCGCAGGAGAACATCATCGCCGTGGCAACCACCAACAACCTCTACATCTTCCAGGAGAAAGTGAACTAGCGTGCTGAGCAGTCGTGGAGATAGATAGATAGATAAACCTCCGAACCTCTGTCTGTGTGTGGGGGAGGGCGGGGCTGGGGAAGATGATAAATCATGAACTAGTGACAAAAAAATAAATAAATTGTTTCCGTGGCAACCATCACCACCACCACCACTACCACCACCAAAACCGACACCACCACCACATTCATCACGTATCGACGGGCACCTCCTGCTCCAGGACAGGGTGAATCGGCGGACGGCAACCTATACCGAGCCGTTTCAGACTGGTCTGGAGAATAGGCAAGCCGGGTTTCCAGGGCTTACGCCTTCCTCCGGTGATGTGCCATCTGCTGTCCCCACAACCCTCTCCTTCCCTCCTAAGGGTTTACCCATAAGTCCTGGTGGCAGGGCAGAGTGGGCAGCAGGTTCCAGTATCTGTCAGTCAGACATCAGCCATAGGTTTTTGTTTTCTGTTTTTGTATTCTTCTTTTTGTTCGTTCAAGGTGTCTGTGCATAAATACAGCAATTTGAACTATGGATGTCCCTGTATTCTTTAAGCCTCAGCTTACTTTGTGCCATTGTACTTTTTTTTTTGTTGTTTTTTGTTTGTTTGTTTTTTAATTCAGTGAAACTGCCAAGATGTTTAGGTTGTTTTAATTCTGTTTAAAGAATGTTTATTTTTTCTTTATTATGCTCAATAAATTCTCTCCAATACTGTCCTTAAACACAATCTGTTTAGCTAGAACTGTTTTCTTTTTGTGTTTTTTTTTTTTTTTTGTTTTTTCTTCCAAAAGTGAATGAAGGGGCCTCGAGTCCTTTTATGAAACACATACATGCACTTAAACACACTCAGTGCCCCAAAGAACATTACTCTTCTCAGTGCAGACAGGCCCGTGGCAGAATTGTCATACTTGTGTGATTTCTTTGGTACAGTCCGTCTACAGTAGTGTGTTTATACACACACACACCCAATAGACTGCTAATTGGCCTGAGCAAGAACTGTTGCCCTTACTGTATTTTTTTGTTCTTTTCTCTCTCTCTCTCTCTATCTCTCTTTCTCTCTCTCTCTCTCTTGCTCTCTCTATCTCTCATTCTCTCTCTTGTTGCAAGTTGAGAAAGATTATAGAGATTATGATAATGACAAATGGTATTTATAAACTGAACAAACATTAACATTCAGAGTTGCGTCTCTTTCTTTCCACAGATTAAGCTTTACGTTGCAGAGCAGATGCACTGAGGTTACATGTACTCGTGTCAAGAGTTACAATAAGAGGCTGCTCGTTGGACAAGGGTGCTTTTCACCAAAGAGTTTTTATTTCTGCTTTTTTTGGAGGCGTAAAGGACCTCAAAGGTAATCAGAGGTTAAGGATGCTCTGCCTGTTGTATGTTTTCTAAACATTGCTTTTGGAGTAACCAGTCCATTGAATAGCATATGGGCTACACTAGGGATGGCAGCTTTTGTGGTTTTCTACTTAAGCACACCCGATTCAATTCACCTGTTAATTGCCAGGTTTATTAGCTTGGTTAGGATATAATCAGACTGTATCTGAATATATATCCAGATTGGTAGTCTGGACAGAACAAAACCACATGAAATTAGATATTTAAGAGTCAAAATTCAACCACATATTGTGGTGGTCTGAAATGAAATTACAATTGGATTTGTACTCATGCATCTCATTCTGATTTCAGCATCAAACAGCGACCACATCAAATCTAGAAATGTAGAATGCAAAAAGTGGTCCAAAGGCTACATAGTTACTGATGCCAATGTCATTACCATAGCAATACACGCAGATTTGTGATCTCTGGAGATGCAAATCATATTTGACCACTTGCAAGTAACACTACAGTCATTTTAACAGAGTGGACTTCCATGGTTCATTGTCTTAGAATAAATGTGAGCATTGATTACTTTAATCTCATTTAAATGTTTAGGCCACTGGTCAGCAAATATGATTCAGCTAACAGTCCCTAATTCCAGTTGGTGTTTTCTCTCATAAATTAAATTGACAAGTTTTATCAGTGGTCTAATTTGGTCTGCCTCTAACTGACCAAATATAAATGGCTAACTTTAGCCCCTACCATTAGAGAGAAGGTTACAGCTTCTAAATCCAAAGCCTGGCCACTTCTGAAAACTGCTGGTTCCTTCTAATAGGAGTATTTTAAAGCACAAATTTCCAGATTATTAGCAGATATTCAAAATTAAATGTGCAGCAAAAGAGTTAACATTTACATATTTTACCAGACACAAACTAAGCATAGTCCTTCATTTAAAAAGGCCAATTTGATGTTTCCCATGAGGTCCAGTCATATTTCTGTTTAAAAATTTTAAACCTTTTTCCAGATTAAACAGGCTGTTTCACTGTGGTCAGGGCAATTATTATAATTATTATTATTGGGTTTTTTGTACACTCCAGAATAAGGGACTTTTCCTTGAGATTGGCCCTTTTCAAGGTATGCACAGAACTATGAGAAGATATTGCACGTCATGCTGCTGCAATACAGTAGATACATGGGGAGTATTTTATACTAGTGTTGTATTATAAGCTTGGTCAGGTTCTTATTTGCTCATTTTCTGTTGTAACAGTTGTAACTGCTCTCTAGAAGACTACTGCACTACACTGAATATGAGTGCCGACTGTCAATGAGGAGTGTGTTTGAGAACATCTGGTTAATGTTACATGCTCAGCTTATAAGAAAATACATTGAAACATACCACACATTTTTAATTGGGGAAAGGTCTGGTCATGCGACTGGACACAGCATAGTATCTGTGTATTCAATGCAAGCTCTTGACACGGCAACAGTATGTGTTGTCCTCTAGGAATAACACAGAAAAGGCAGGGCCACTACACCTTACACCATGACCCCAGGCCTTCTGGATGTGTAATGCGTGACAATGACTAAGGTGCCTCCACACAGGGATTTGATGGTCAGCTCCACCAAGACAAAAGAATGACTCGCTGTCATTCTGACTCCAAAGAGTCTCATGACACAGTTGCAGTTGTCCATTGCAATCGGTTGATTCCTTCTGGGTGCAACTTGATAATTAGTGTACGTGACTTATGTTGAATGCTCAGATGTGGTTTTACAAGACAATTTACAACCATGTTATTTTACTTTAGAATGAAAACCTGTGGATGGGGATAAAATAAATGAGTTCGGCTTTTATGACCTGGCTTACAGCACTGAGATGGCACAGTTCGTTATTAATATTTAATATTAATATTTATTAATTATAAAATATAATTATATAAACTATTTTTTCTCATGTTTTTGGATGACTTACCTACATCATTGCGATCAATCCACATCAAGTATTTGTGCAAAATGTGACGTTTTAGGTTTATTCGTTTACTTATTAAAAAAAAACCTAATTATTTACCATATTTGGCTTTGTTTACATCCTTCAGAGAAAGGCCTGTATAACTAACCATTTCTATCGCTGATTGGTTTAAAGCCGCGTTGGCCCGCCTCTTCCAAAATGTACGTATCCTCATTGGTTAAAACAGCTGTCAATAATGCCGTCCAACGGTTAAATCCCCCAGAATTTAGATAAAATCGTAGATATCATGCATACAATTTATATAAATAAATCTTATAACTGCACAGTAAAAATAAACGTGATTCTTTATGTTAGTTGCACTAAAGTACCTCCATTTGTTGATCTGTATTTCGCCTTGCCTCATTACGTAATACGCTTTTTGCGTTATCATTGGCCAGATCCGCGCTTGCGTCATCATAGACGACAGCCTGCTCAACTTCAAAACAGACCCTTTCTTAAAGAGAGGAAACTGGGCTGTCTTGCTGCTACGTGTCTGTGTGCACGTTCTGGTGTGTCCAGGTGTGTGTCCATGTTGTGAGGGACGGGCAATCTTACGCAAGCCTCCCAGCGCGCACACACACACACCATGTCCGACGGTGCTGCTCCGACCGAGAACAACGGAGAGCCAGGATTAAACGGTACGTTCCCTGGTTTCTCTGCTTTATTAAACGTTGTCATCTACACGGAGTGAGAGTTAAGCCTTTCGTAAACGTTATCTTCTCGTATTGGACACTTTCTCACGTTTGTTTTGCGTAAAATACGATTTATTTAGTTCGGAGAAATGTTGGGACCCCCAATTTAATTGACAGTGGTGTTAACCAATGAGACCCCGCGGATTGTAAAAAGGGTGAGCTCATTGGACGGAACCACGGGCTTTGAACCAATCAGGGGTCGTAGAGCGTTCGAAGGCGGGGCGTGGTTATTGTCAACAAGACGGGGGACTAAAAATGGCTGCAGATGTTTAGAGCCTATTTTTATAGTTTGTTTTGCATATTTCCGCGTAAAATACTGGATTTAAGTGGGGAAGGCAGGTCTAGATTTTTTGGCAAGGTAAATCCAGCCCAAACTGTTTTTTTATATATATTAGTGTTTAGTTTAGTTTAAGCACAAAGTAGCTGTTCTAAATAAAGTGGCCAGTGAGTGGAAGTTGGAGAAAATCCTGGGGCAGGTTTGATGTCCTGCAGTCTTGTTACCTCCCCTAAAACATCAGTTAACTTGGCTGGTAGACAAGTCTGAACTGTGCATTTTTATTGTCCTGGAAGTAGAACATCTATTCCACTCTGAGCCTTAAAAGCTTTAGTATACACAGTCCTGCATGCCTGGAATCACTGGAAAGCCATAATAGTACTTTTTTACTGCTGCTGTCCATTTGTGTCTAAATATTGAGAGAGGCCTGTGTGCCGTTAAGTCATAAAAGCACTTTCTGTCTTGCCTATCTTGCCTGTCACACCATGCTGAGAGTAAACAGCCAGTCAGCACTTTGCTGTTGACTGAGCTAAAAGCTGGCAGTCACAGAGAGAGAGAGAGAGAGAGAGAGAGAGAGAGAGAGAGAGAGAAAAAGAAAGAAAGAAAGAAAGAAAGAAAGAAAGAAAGAGAGAGATGGAGATGCTGACTCCCACTGCATGAGCCTGGATGTGTCCTGGACCTCAGGCCGCTCTATTTCTGTTGCTGGGGACGTGTGGACGTTTTGGACGTGCGGAAAGTGCAAGAAGTTGTCAGGAAATGGAAAATGGAAAGAGGGAGAGTTAGGTTGTGCAACATGACATTTGAGCTGGTGGTCTGTTCCTATATAGCATGCTGAGCATGTTGTTCCGTGTAAAATTGGGTTACTGTGTCATGCATGGGGTGATCCATCTTTGTGAGGTTGAGAAGTTACGTCAGACCTTTTGGAAGGGATTATCTGTGTGCACTCCTAATATTTAAGGCTCTGCAATGGATTTTTTTGGAGCGATGCCTTAAAGGAACCACTTTTGGATCGGATTTGGATTGACCTTTTGGTATAGAAGATGTTCGTGAAGATTATTTACACCAATTGTAACATGTCTGTTTTACAAAAATGGTTCTTTCTGGAAGTAAAAGGGGTTTTTGTATGGAGTTCCTCATAGAAGCTTTTTTTTCTTTTTCTTTTTTAATAAAAGTGTGAAGGGTTTTAGGTCAGTTGGGATGATATACTGATGAGAAGATATCATAATCATACAGAAAGGGTACTTCCATAATATTAATCCGCACTACACGGTGCAGGGTGTAGGTGCCAGACTGCAGGTCTATAAACAGCTGAGATCTCAGTGAAGAATCCGTGTGAATGCCTTACGTGCCCAGTGACACGAAGCGGATTAGGCTCTGATCCAGTGATTAGCTGTCTTACAGATTTCACTACCAGTTCAGGTTTGCTGGTTTGTGGTTTGTAAGGTTCATCATCATATCTGATCACAGTATTTGCTGATATTGAACTTTGTCAGGGCTGCAACAAATCACTATTTTAATAGTCAAATAATCTGACGATTGTTCGAATAGTGCATTTTTGTGATCAGCTTTTAAATTTAGCTTGTTGCTTTATGCATTTGATAACAATGAAAACAATAAAGATCAACTCTTTTCCAAAATTCAGTTTTCCCTCATTTTTTTTGTAGATCCTCAAAAACAATGTGAGACAAATGTGAGACAGTAATTTTAGCTGTCAGTTTGAAAATATTTATACCAATTTTGCCAAACCAAAATGCCAAACCACAATAAATGGTCATTTAGCCTGAAGATTTGTAGAATGCATGTGTTCATATGCTTCAAAGTACTGACCAGAGATTGCCCAACAGGCATTACAGCTCCCCCAGCACTAGCCCTTGGTTTACTAAGTCACAGTAAATATGCATACTGTCCATTTTAGGATGAGCTGCTGGACTCTTGTTCAAGCGTGAGTAATGCTAAGCCCAAGACTGGCCAGAATGTTCACCCTCCATAACAACATTTAACTGTTTACAGCCACGGGTGCAAACAAAGGCTATGGACAGCAGTTCAGCACTGGTCATTCCAAATTCTTTGTCAGAATTAGACTGGAGATTTGACTGATGTGCATTTGTGTGGGTTTTTTTGTTTGTTTGTTTGTTTGTTTTTTTTGTACAAATGAGACAAACCTACAGGATAAAATATTAAAATAAAAAATAAAATTAAAATTATATGTACATTTGGCACAAATTATGACAAGTACTCGAGTATATATTTGTATATGTATATTTATTACACATATATTAAAATATGTCATAACATATGTTAGGTGAAGGCACACACACACACACACACACACACACACACACACACACACACACACACACACACACACACACACACTGAACAGGAATGAAACTCTAAGGTCTTTAGCAACAAAGCCAGGTTCTGTTTTTAACAATGGTTGGATTTGAAAGAGAGGCCTCCTGGTAAGCGCTTCAAGCTTGCCTTTGCTGTGGAGCGACATGCTGCTCCAACCATTAGAGTAATAATCTGTGGAGACATTTCATACTACAGTCAGTCACCCTTAGTAGTGATACACATACTGAAGTAGTGTCTCTAAATATGGTGTCTGGTATAATGCAACATGCCAGATGTCTCGGAATGCAGTTGTAGAGGTTCCTAATGGTGTTTTGCAACAATCTGTCCCATGCATCTCACTCAGTTCCTGTAGATTAGGTGGAAGGGGAGCAGTGTTGATGGAGTGTCCAATAGCATCCCACAGGTTTTCAATCGGGGATAGGTCTGGAGATTCGACTGGCCATGGTGTTGTATCTGAGCTTATTAGTAGCAGTCTGTTATCACTTGAATGCTGTAGTGATACAATCATGTCAGCATAGACCTGAATTTCAAGGTTCTGTTTCTGACATCTTGTCTAACTGCCCTGAGGATCTGAGGCTGTTTTGAGAGTTAAAGGAGGCTCTCCAGTATTAGTACAGCAGTCCTAATGAAGTCAGCCGTGCTCCACGAGTCCCATGACCTGAAAGTTTACTGAATTTAAGGAAGTTATGCGCTCGTCGTGTGGATCCTTCCTTTCTTCTCTTCCTGGGAAACTGCTCTGTTTCTTTGTCACCAGAAGCAGCTTTTCCTCACGGCTCAGTTAGTCAGCAGTGTGCAAACACCGGGCCTGTGATAAAACACTAGTTTGTGATGAGGCAGCAAAGAAGGTCAGAGGCCACAGCAAGACATGGAAAGTTTAGCCCCCCCGCCAAGTTACGAACAATAAAGATATTTGTGTGTGAGCGAGAGTGTGTGTTCCTGCGTTTGCTCACGTAGAGCCTTGAGCAGTGAGCTCAGATGTGGCTCGTATATCAGTGGGCCAGTTCAGGGAGGGAGAGTGAGGCATTTACTGTCCTTTCACCATGCAGTAAACAGAGCTTAGGCCAAAACAGCAGGGGCTTTTGAGGGATCCCTCTGTCTCTGTTTTCGTCTGGCTGTGACTGACCCTCATCGCTGTAACTCTATTTCTGTGGATCTGAGCTCCCCTCAGGAGTTTCAGAGTAATAAAAGGCTTTAATAGTTTATCGTGACTGGTCTCATCGCTGTGTGATGGCTACGAAATATAAATCAGTTTAATTTCATCTGCCCAGCAAATCGCATTAACTTCTTCTTTTCGGGGTCCCAGAATGCTGTGCAGTGATAGATGACAAAATTGAATTGCAGAAGAAGACTACAGCTATTAACTAGATAAATGAATGCAGAATGGTTCCACTGCCTAAGTGGCTTACCCTTCCTTGCAGTTGCTAGGCTGGTCACTACAGTGCAACTGTTTAGGGGTTGCTGTTGAGTGATGTTAAGTGGTTGCTTAATGCTTGGTAGGCAGTTGCCATGGTGGTGATACATTGTTGCTTGATGGATGCTGTAGTGTTGCTAGGCGGTTGCTATGGTGTTGCTGAGACATTGTTAAGTTGTTGCTGTGGGGTTGGTATGGTATCCTGAGTAGAATATGTGGGTGCTATAATGTTGCCAGGTAGTTGCTATAGAGTTAATTACTGTTTGTTAAGACTGTTGCCAATTAGTTGTTATGGTATCTTTGGTGGTTGCAATGTTGTTGCTAACCATTTGGTAAATGGGTGCTATAGTGTTGCTTCAATGTTATCCCAGGTGGTTGCTATGGTGTTGCCTAGATTTAGTTTGTTGGCTGTTGTAGTGTTGCTAGGGTGTTGCTTATTGATGTTGTTAGGGTGTTAATAGGTGTTTGCTATGCAGTTGGTGTGGTATTCTTAGTAGTTGCTATTATTTCCCAAGTCTTTACTATATGGGTCATATAATGTTGAAGAGGAATTTGCTATGGAGTTGATTAGTGTTGATTTGGGTGTTGCCAGTTGGTTGTTGTGGAATCCTTGGAGGTTGCTATGGTGTTGCTGAGCATTTGCTAAATGGGTGCAAGAGTTTTTCTACTGTTATTCTAGTTTTTGCATGATGAAAGTTGTATTGTTGCTAGGTGGTTGCTAGGACATTGCTTAGTGGTCGGTAGGGAGTTAAGTGGTGATCACCTGGTTGCTGTAGTTCTCCTATTTAGATGGTTAGGTGTTACCAGTATATTTGTATCAGTGTGACAAAGGAAGGATGCACAAACCTTCACGCCATGCATTCCTGTTAGCAAATGAATGATTGAAAAATCATCGCTCTGTGGAAACTAATCAGTAAGCTGTATACAAACCTGAATCTGACAATCAGATTTGGAGCCAATATCTGGAAAACTGCAGAACCTGCAGAAACTGTATTGAGAGTTTAAACTACAGACTGGGCAGGGGAGTTTAGATGCCTGGACCTGAGCAGAAGGACACACTGTGGTCTACATGTTTGCTGTGTAAGTTTGGGTGGTTTTGCAAGATATGTTGACATCTCACTCTAAAAATAACCTGAAGCTTCTTGAGTGCAGACTGCTGGTGATCTGGAAGGGAAGGAACTCAGTACAATGCAGACGTTTTCCCTGTGTGCAGCTTTCAAAGAAATACAAATAAGAACAATGCAAAACAACAGTTTGGTTAATCAGTCTTTATAAGAGTTGTTATTGCTATGTTGGTTGATTTAATGTGATTAATTACAAAACAGTCACAGTTTGTTTATTAATTTTATATATTATATATATATAATATATTTTCTTTAAGTTCAATAATCTCTATTGGTGCTGCAACATTTTGGTATCCAAATAATACATTGATTGATTGGATTATGAATCGCTCATTATCAAATATCTCAGGGAGCTATCAGCTTTTAAATTTAGTTCAAGGTTAATGCCTTTTCTAACTGATGACAAAGACAATAAAGATAAAAAAACTTCAGAAATTGCTGTTTTAATGAACTTTTCTGCTCCAAAAAATGTGCATAATCATTTTTCCAGTCAAACTTTAAAACCAAGGATGGGCAAAGAAAATAATAAAATATAAAAGCAATAAGGGAGGCAAATGTGAGACAATTTTTAGGGACTTTTGTGGTCTATCGGGAGCCACTGTGTTTTTCAACACTCTTCCATTCGCGGTGTAATCGGGGCCGGGCTTTATTTAAAAGTAACAAGCTGATTGGTCTTTTTGTAGAGGGATGGGACTTTTTCCATAATCAGCCAGCTGATTGTCTCTTTTTGCTAGAGGTTGGGACTCAGCCCATGTCCATATGATAATCCTGCTCCTTATAGAACAGTAAAGGAGCTGCAGACTTATGGCCATGTTTTGTCCACACCCTCTGTACATGTGACCAACATATGCTCAGTCTGAACGTTTTCACTGCAGCTCTGTGTCCAGACGGAGGGAATTATTACTGTAAAAAGTAACAGTGGCAGTGAAACTGTATTTCACACTGTTATGGTTAAACTTTGGCAATCAATCCTTGATTCCTGTGCATCATGAAATGTTCTTAGTTAATGCGAAAAACACACATGATAATGTCACCAACTAATCAGCCATTAAATTAGCTGCCAAATCATTGTCATCAATTAATCATTGCTCCCACAGTATTAGTGCAGTTCAGCAACAAAGCATCTTTTTAAAGTATGAACTGTAGCACTGAAGAAAGTGGTTTGGCAGGCTTTGCTCATTTCTCATTTATGTTTCTTCTCCTCCTCAGGCTCATGGGTGGAGCTGGAGATGAACAGAAACTCTGGCGACTCTCAGGCTTCATCCATCAGCCTGGCGACGCCGGCTTTAGCCCAGGTGGTTGAGGAGGATGATGGGATTGCAGGCGGACTGGAACACGTCCCTTCCTCTTCCTCCATCCATAATGGAGACATGGAGAAGATCCTACTGGACGCTCAACACGAGTCCAGCCGTAGCAACTCTTCCTGTGACAGGTAGGGGGCACTGATCAGGCCTTCATTTCTTTATCAACAACACATTGAATATTATTCTTTTCTGCTCGTGTACGCAAAAAGCCCAGTGCCAGGTTCTGTATTTCCTTCTTTTGGGTTCATGCCTGTGTTTAATGTTTATCTTGGTCAGAGATACAATAACTGTTAGTTATATAATATCCAATATATCTTAAATTATGTTAGTTTAAATATCTAAAAGGATTTTTACAGACAAAAAGAATAATATTTGGCCTGCAGCCCCCTTGAATGGGTTAAAAGGTTCATTTTTGGCCCAAAAAGGATCATATCCACTGTCCAGTCATCTGTCCAAACACTGACAGTCATGAAAAGTTAATGGGAGTAGAAACTAAAGCAGGACACTGATATCACTGACATCATTCTTGTGCCATCAGACAAATATTTCAAGCTCTGCTGCAACCAGATGCTTGAAAGTCAACCTCAGTGTGTGTCCTTTCAGAAAGAGCTTAATGTGTTGACCTGTTTTAAGTGGTATCTGAAGCATGTCTTTTGTGTTCTTAGAAAGTCTGTTTCACTAATGCAAAACTGGAGGTCCCTGTGCTGAGTGTGCACCTGACTCTGATTAACTATCAACCACACGTTTAACCTCTGAGCACTCGGAGCAGAATCCAACATGTCAGACCTTAGGAACGACTGATTGTCGACCCGTGTGCTCGCGTTTATATGCTCATATGCTGGGTTGGCTTGATGACATTATGTGTGACACTGTGTGTATTTGTGGAGGTGTGTTCTTTAGATTGTATATCATTTTTCATGCCACTTGTGATCTGCTGTGTTGGTGTTAAACCTGCTGTCATAAAGACACTTATCTGAGTCAGTGAGTTATGTGACGGGGTGTTTACTGAAAGGATCATACGATTTCTCACACTCCCGGACACTCAATCACTCCATGAGTTACATGAGTCAGGTTTAATTTTCCCACATGGCTTTTTTTTTTATCATCCTGAGAATAAACCATAACATTATGACCATCTCCTTCTCTCTATATTCACTATATATGTATCAGCTCCACCGACGAAACTGGAGCATTTCATACTTCTATCATTTCAGACTGTAGTCTGTTATCATCATTCCGCCTTCAATGGTCAGGACCCCACAGGACCACCAGAGCAGGTGGGTGGTGGGTCATTCTCACTGCATGGACACTGACATGGTGTGTCAGTGTGTGTTGTGCTGGTACGAGTGGATCAGACACAGCAGTGCTGCTGGAGTGTTTAAACACTGTGTCCACTCGCTGTCCACTCTATTAGAGAGTCCTACATAGTTACTCCACCTTGTAGATGTGAAGCTTATCTTTTGCTGCACAGTTTGTGTTGGTCATCAGTCTATTCTCATTCCAGCAGCATTGCTGTGTTTGACCCACTCGTACCAGCACAACACACACTGCTCTGTGTGTTCCACCATTTCGGTGGTGAGAATGACCCAACACCTAGATAATACCTGCTCGGTGGTGGTCAGTACTTGAGTGAAGCACATTTGGCAGTGATGACAGCCTCGCGTCTTCCTGGGTATGATGCCACGAGGTTTGCTCACCTTGATTTGGGGATTCTTCTCTCCACATCCTCTCACGCTCTGTCGGGCTGGATGGGGATTGTCAATGAACAACCATTTTCAGGTCTCTCCAAAGATTGGGTTCAAATCAGGGTTCCATTCAAAGCCTGGGACATTCACAGAGTTGTCCCTAAACTACTCCTGTGTTGTCTTGGCCTTGTGCTTAGGGTCATTGTCTTGTTGGAAGGTGAACCTTTGGCCCAGTTCCAGATCTCGAGTGCTCTGAATCAGGTCTTTAAGGAAATCTCTGCACTTTGCTTCATTCAGCTTTCCCTCGACCTTGACCTGTCTTCCTGTTTTAGCTGCTGCAAACACCCACAGCATGATGTTGCCACCACCATGCTTTACAGTAAAGATGGTGTTAGGCCAGTGATAAACGGTCGCTGTTATGTTCCAGATATGACACTTTATTGAGGCCAGAAATTTAAATATTGGTGTATTCACAGCCTGAGAGTCCTGTAGGTGTTCTTTTGCTAACTTCTGCAAACTTTCAGATTTCATGTGTCTCTGTTCTGCTAAATCTAAGAGTACTGGAGAGATACAGTGATGGTTAATCTTCTGAAAGATTCTCCCATCTGCCCAGGGTCACTTTGGTCACTTCTCTTACCAAGGCCCTTCTTCCCCAAATACTTAGATTGGTGGGGTGGCACAATTCCATCTCTGAGCTCTACAGGCAGTTTTGTCCACCTCATGGCTTTTTTTTTTGCTCTGATATCTGGAAGCTGTGAAGCTTA
Organism: Acestrorhynchus altus; assembly: GCA_034509495.1. Taxonomy (NCBI): domain Eukaryota; kingdom Metazoa; phylum Chordata; class Actinopteri; order Characiformes; family Acestrorhynchidae; genus Acestrorhynchus; species Acestrorhynchus altus. The sequence goes on along the minus strand of CM067519.1, from coordinate 24,384,729 downwards.
GACAGATGAGTGTCTTACCAAATCATATCCAGTCAACTGAATTTACCACAGGCGGACTCCAATCAAGGTGTAGAGACAACTTAAAGACGATCAAGAGAAATGGGAGCCCCTGGAGCTTTTGAATACATAAAAAGTCTGATTTTCATTATGGCGAAAAAGCCTATAGCACAAGGCTGCAACGTAATCTGCAACGTGATTATTGATGACAAACATGCTAGCCAGCTGATGTTATGCTGTTTGGATAGCATCTTTCTGTAAAATGACCCACTAACAATTATGTCATAACACCTGTTGACCTCAAGTAACATGTCTTCACTTGTCCGAGTCTGCACTGTGTGTATGGAATCACCATTACTCATGTATTTGTCATTGGATGACAATATATTACCAAATATTTCATTCTTATTTAAATAAACACAGTGGTTGACCTCAAGGTCATAAAAACGATAGGTTGATAACATCACTATTGACATGCCTTGAGCCTGACAGTGTCTTTTGGTTTTACACAATCAAACCCTTCACACTGACTCTGCACTTTTAAATCATTGAAATCATGTTTTTGGTAAGAGTTCAGCATCATGAGCATCACTTATCTCATATTGAGAAATGCAGGTTGATTTTTGTGTGACATCATTACGGTCATGCAAAATCATTGCATTTTTCACTTTAATGTGAATTTATAGCCTCCAGTATCGGTATTGGTCACTAGGTTCCATATCAGTCAGGCTCTAGTTTAAGTACTTCACAATGTGACTTTGTTTTGTTTGTTTGTTTTTTGTATGTTGTAGCCCCCCACGCCCCCACAGTCCTCAGGATGAAGGTCAGATCAGCTTTGATGTGGACAGAGGAGAAACTCAGGTACACTGAAGCAGTAATGTTATTGAGGTTTTTTTTTGTTTTGTTTTAATAATAATCAATTATTTGTGTTTCTCTTGCTTCTTAGTATCAGTCAGCTGTATTAAGTCTAACTCCATGTCATTTTTTCCAAATTTACATATAGATTTGCAACGAATTGAGTACATTTATTAACCTTGTATGCAAATCCAGTTGATATTATTCATATATATAAATGGTTTGTTTTGTGTGTGTTGGCTCAGGAGGTGCTGGAGAAGATGCGGGATGATGATATTCTGATGAAGGATTCAGACTGGGTGGCCGATTGGTCCAGCAGACCAGAGAACATCCCTCCCAAGTGAGTGCTCCTCTATAACCAACTCAGCAGGGTTGAAAGTGAACTGCAGCTCATGTTTTCTCCAAACTGCACCATCTGCAGAGCTCAGAGCTGGTCCAGAGTTTTGTTGGAAACAAAAGAACATGAAGTCTTAATTCTTAACGGTCCTGGAACAGAAATGTGAATTTAAAACCTGTGCAGCCCACTGGCTTACTATTTATGTCTCGTATCTAAACAGCCAAGTGTTTTTGGATCAGCAATATGTCTGCCGAGATTTCATTCAGCATATCATTTTACTCCTGCTGTGCAGCTCAGGCTGGGCTACATGGCTTCTGTTCAAGGTTGAAGAAAGGAAAATTCATTTAAATTCCCTGTAAATATTTTCATAGATTTGCTTAGAATTATGATGCTTTTACAACTGATCTCATCACATCAAAGTTGATTTCATACATGATATCAGAGGAATGCTTTGATGACTGTCTGGTCACATGGAAAGTCAGGATCAAAGGATAGAGTAGATAAAAAATATTGGATTTAATATGAAAAAATACATTCTCTTATTATTATTAATATAATATATTATAAAATATAAAATATTTTTTTATTTAATTATATTTAGCTTTTATTTTTATATATTTATTTATATATAGATTATAATCTGTGGCTATGTATGATTTGGTGTAAATAAGTCATGACCGTGTTTGTGGTTTATGTCTTGCAGAGAATTCCATTTCCGTCACCCTCGGCGATCAGTGACCCTCAGCATGCGGAAAACAGGCGCAATGAAGAAAGGAGGAATCTTCTCTGCTGAGTTCCTGAGAGTCTTCATCCCCTCACTGCTGCTTTCACACATACTGGTCCTGGGGCTTGGGTGAGTCCAAACGAGTGGGATTTGTCTGACAGCAACTCGTAAAGCAACATTGTGGAGCTTTTCCTCCAACGTTGAAGTGTTTGATGGCAGTTTCCTTTTTTGGCCAGCAGAGGGCAGAATGATGGCAAGATTTGTCCAAGATTTTCAATGTTCTTGACCCTAAATATCTCTCTCTCTCTCTCTCTCTCTCTCTCTCTCTCTCTCTCTCTGTCTCTCTCTGTCTCTCTCTGTCNTACAGTCCCACAGTACTTCTCACAGTTTGTGTGTGTGTGTGTGTGTGTGTGTGTGTGACCTTGCCAGACTTTAATGTCTAAAATGCTAGTATTGAATTTCTCAACCCCCAAACAATATACAGGCATTTATATATATATTTATAGTACTTTATTTATTTAAATTACCTTCACACCACAGGACAAATTGTAGTTACCATCTAAACTAAAAGTAACAGTAAAACATTCTATCTCCCACCCATATATATATATATATATATCACTTGCTAAACAATCTCTCTCTCTCTCTCACTCTCTCTCGCTCTCTCTCTCTCTCTCTCTCTCTCTCTCTCTCTCTCTAAGGGTGTACATTGGGAAGAGACTGACAACTCCCCCTGCAAGCTCGTTTTGAGCTCCCGAACTGATGAAGTGCCTCAGCCCGTGTGGATTCAGGGGGAACGTTGCAGTTTGTGCAGAATCGGACCCTCCTGCTCGCCCCCCCTTTTTTCTCACCCACCCCTACTTTTTTTAGTGCAGTACATTGGGGGATCTCCTGCTTGGCTCTCCTGGCAGGCTCTGCTCACCTGGAATGTGCCACGTTGTTAGAGGAGATTCAGTAACCCACTCCTATTCCCTCTGTTTTCCTCCTCTTCCTCTCTGATGCTTTATTGTTGGTTTTCTTGAGCGATTGTTGTTCAGTTTCCCTTGTGGTCCTAATTAGATTAGTGTTAGACATTTTGGGGTGCAATGGGAGGGTGGGAGTGGGGCAAAAGACAACCACATCCATGAGAGACTTTTTCAGCAGTTGTTAAGGAACGTGACCCCAAACCTAAGGTGTTTTGCTTACTTTTAGCGGCTGGGTAACACACACGACCCCCCCACATGACCCCAAAAAGGGATCAACAGACTTCTAGTGAGAGTAAATATAGCAGTGTTGCTCCATTATGGTAGAGCTTCTTTTCAAAAGAATCAAGGATTTCATTGATTTATAGGCATTTTATACTTCAGCAGCTGTGCTTCACTGATTGATTGATTTGCTTTATTGATTGATGATTGGTTGGCTGGTTGAGACTTGTATTTGTCCAAGGATTGGATTTGCCATAGATTCCACACCCAGCCAATACAGAGCCCTGGACTTTTGGTGCTTTCTAAAATTAATACTCTTCAAGACACACTTTGTCAACTTAGGGGCGAGACCTGTTACATGTGAAAACGATGTGTTTTGTACGATATATTTAAGTTAATGTTACTCAAAACATGGCTACAATTGGTATAGGATGGGGTCCATGGGACCTTATATCGAGAGAGACTATCTTTGTGTTGGTTCTTGTGCTTGTCCATATTTGTTTTGTGTTGTTTTGCTCACCCCATATGTTCTTTTAAATACATATCAGGCTTGCGTGAAGTTCTTTTCAATTTTGGCACAGCTGAATCAGTCTGAATGGCATTAAATGGCATTGGATCAGTTCAAATTGCAAAAAGGTTTATTAAGTGGACGGAAATAACTTTGAAATCATGGATGTTTGTTAAATACAAACAATTGCACTGTAATGGTGCTTTCCCACTGCCTGATACCTACACTTTTTTTACTCTTGCTTTTGCATTAGGCCGCTTTTTTCATACGTGCTCGTCCGTGATTCCGAGTGAGCTGAGAAGGGAATAAAATGTGACGTGTAAACCTTGCCGAGCACTGATTGACCAGAGAGAATCATCAGTGTGCATTTCAGACGTCCAGCTCTCTTGCTGTGCTGTGTAACGTTTTTACACAGTAATGTTATATTTTCTTTATAACAGGATATTTTCTCTTTTCTCTGCCTGACTGAACATGCATGGCTGACACTACAATAATAAAACATTACTTCCAGTTTAAGCCTTAAAATAAAGCATTGTCTATTAATTCAGACATAGAAGGGAATATATGTAACTTGTGTGCCTGTTATGAGCTAAAGTGTCTCTTTTTAAAACAGAGCTGGCTTAAAAATAACATAACGCAGAATAACAAATTATTTACCACATATTCTTTCATTTACTCTCTTAATAGGGTTGCTTTAAACAATTTTAAATGAGGGAAGTTGTTCAGAAATTGTTGTCAAATTGGTAAACCTATATAACCCACTGCTTTAGTATTTTGTGACGTAATCAGCTGTATCAGTTGTAATTGCTGTGGTAGTGGAAAATGAAACGGGTACCAAAGAGCAAACGGAGCTGCGTAGTGAAATAGTGTAGGCATGATGCAGTGGAAAATACCATATATGTCCAAATGTTTTTGATTACCCCTTCTAATGATTATATAATGACAACCTCCTTTGAACATAGATCTGAGCAGGTCACATACACTGGATGTGGCATTGGACATTAACACATTCCCACCATTTATGGCCAAGGGTTCCCCACTCTTAGGCCTTATCCATCAGTGTGTGTAGCCAGAATAAATCATTTTTTTGTGCATTATTGAGCCAAATGCTACAGAATTTTGTTGAAGATTTTCTCAAATTTAATCAGTAATGTAAAATATGTTTTTAAAATGGTAATCTGACCTTCAGTTTTGAGTATTTTGGTCTCTCCTTATTCATATTGGCCACTGAGTGGGCAGATTCTGAGGTTTGGCTTCCGTCACCAACAGGGCTATGTATATGCATGCAGGCAGACAGAGGCAAAAAAACAGAAATTGGATATGTATCTGATTTAGTACTACATATGGAAGTGTCCTGAAATTTGGCCTGTCCATACAACCTTGAAAAAGCTGATAGGGGTCACAAGGTGAAAATCAGGTTTGAGTGACTTTAGCGTGGTAACGTGAATGTAATAATAGTGTCATGGTAAATCTAGCAGTGAGCTTTATGTGTCCGGACCATACTTTGTGCTCAGAATTTATTATTTCATATGTCACACAAAAACAGCAACAGAATGGCAATTTTATATGAGAAGGAAAGCCCCTCTTTTAATGGAAGTCAATGTAAAAACATTTTATTACAAGTCATTTTGGAGCATTTCTATTGGTCCATTCATCACGAATCTTTGACACAGTATAAAGACCAACTGCCAGATTCAGTTATGTCTGCTCTGTGCAGGCAAATCCTGAGGAGGATTTGTACCTTCTGGACCTCAATTAGGTTTAAAGATGCCAACGCTCCTCCAATCTTGTGGTGTCAGTTCTCATACCCCTGTTGTCTGATTCAAATTCATGACTAGACTAGACTTTGCTGATGCCAAATGCTTCACTCACAGCCCCCTGTGCCTGACCTCACCTTTAATAACCCCAAGGCTTTTGTGTTTCAGGCAGTCTATGTGTGGATATGTGTGAGATTTTTTGTGTGGTGTGTCGCCAAGCTTTCCTCTGCGGTATTTAATGTCCCATGAACTTGCACAGCTGTTGGGAAGCTTTTCGCATGCTTGTTTATTTGTGGTTTTCTTTGGTTTGATTTTTGTTTTATACTCTTTATTAAAACCTGAGATAAGCAGGTCGACAGATCTGACAGTGTGAAAGATGTACTATCGGCGTCATAGAGATGAATGGAGAGGATTTTCATTGATCTTGTTTGCATTAAATGTTTTTAAATCATGCCCTGGAAACAGTATAGAGAGCTGCTGTGGAAATTGAGCCACCGAGAGCCCGAAACAACCACATACAGAGTAAAAAATACCATTGTAAGCATTTTTCCCCTGGACATTATGATTGTTATTCCATTAAAATTTAAAGAACAAGCTGCATTAATGTATATTCATTTCTTTTGTTTACAGTTGTGTTTACTGGTGTTTATGGTTTTGCACTCATCAGGAAAATAGCTGCATCAAGAAGGAAGCATGCTATTGGGAAGTTTAAGTATACCAGGGTCAATAAATGATTAATTTAGACTGATATGATCGATATTTATCGATCTACATATACAGAAGTAGTGTCTCTCAGTATGGTGCCGGGTTTAACACAACATGCCAGACGTCACGGGATGGAGTTGTAGAGACTCATAATGGTGTCCTGTGATGATCCATCCCATGAATCTTGAATCTCACACCTGGTGTTGGGGGACTTGACAAGCTGTGTGTGCACATTTGCACACCCTTGTCAGGAAATACTTGTCAGAATTGTGTTCATAAGGCACATGAATTTGTTGGACAGGAACTGCCAGCGTGTTTCACAGCTTGTGAATAAAAATGACTTCACTTCCAGGAATGAAATCAAATCAACATTTATTTTTACAGTGCTTTTTACAACTGACATCACAAAGCAGCTTTATAGAAATCAAAATAAGATGATCAATAACACAGAACAAAGGATAAAGACATAAACCCCTCTTGGGCGCAAAGGGCGGCAGGAAAAACTTCCTGTGGAGGAACCAATTTGGGAGGAACCAGGTTTACAAGGGAGGACCTACTCTCCTCTGCTCAAACTACTGTTACATGATTGATAAGACCAGCACATGTCTGCTGTAATGCTCAGGTCTACTGAAGTAATGATAGTTTATTGGTGGACATAATAGTAGTTGCAGATAATTAGGGTCTGTGTAAAAGAAGTGCTGCCCACACACACACACACACACACACACACATACACACACTCGTTCCCCATTATGCACAACATATTCACCAGTATGTTATATATCGTATAAGGTACACCACAGTATCATCAATGCAAAACCTCAGCCTCAGCCTCTGCAGTTCTAACTGAGCTCATGTTAACACTCATCAGAGATTATTTATGGATCTAAGATGTCATGTGTGTGTGTGGTGGAACACTGTAGTCCCTGTGAAACCCCATTCCTCACGTACTGTCCAGCTCAGTGTCCTCACATGCCCTCTTAGAGCACTGTGAGCCCAATCAGTGTGTTACTTCATTGCAGAATTAGGCTTTTTTTTTCCTCCATTCCTGTCTGTTTAACATTAGCTTTGGTCTGGAGGAACCAGTAAAATAAAATATACACTATGTCCAAAGGTTTGTGCACATCATTTCTAATGAATGCATTGATCTACATTAAGTTGCACCCGTTGCTGACACAGACGTGCAAATACATACATGTAGCATGTCTAAGCCCTGTAGAAAAGTAAAGATGGGAATGAGGTGGGGTGCTGATCATACAACATCTTGTGCTCACTAATGTTCTTTTTGCTGAATGCAATCAAATCTGCACAGCAATGCTCCAAAATCTAATGGAAAGCCTTCCCTGGACAGTATCTAACAATTGATTTCAGAAGAAACAATTAATGAGCAGGTGTCCTAATATTTTATGTCCATAAAGCATACCTTTTGGTCATATGACACTGCTATATCATCCCTTTCTTTCATTTCTCTATAATGTGAATGCAGTGCCCTCTAGTGGCTGAAAGAGGGGATAAAGGGTGTGTCCCAGGGTCTTTGACAGGGATAAGTCTATAGATACAGCTGCAACCTGTGCTGATAGAGCTGTATCTATCTGTACTTACAGTAGCTCCACCTTTTTGATTTTTGATTGAAATGTCTGAGTACTGGACCCATTTTCAGGCCAGTCTCACACCAGACCCACACACTCTACAAGGCCACATAGGTCCACAGTGGTCCACCAGATTTACAGATGGGTGGGGTACAGTGGAGCAGCAGTCAGTAGCTGTGCACCTATTAGGCTTTTCTAAGGTGCATGTTTCCCATAAACTGTCACAAACCAGGTGTTTCTAATAATCTGGCCACCTAACACAAAGACCAGGAGAGCCAAGGCAGAAAGTGATGAGTCAGCAGCCTGGTGTTCCCTTCATTTCCCAGCACAGACAAGCTTGCAAGATGATTTGCAGCAGAAACATTCATCACTTATATGTGAGGCTCTTGGCTGCACACACCCAGTTGAACTGATTGTGCTGTAAAAGGGATTGTTTCTTGATATGACACCACCGATCCTCTTGATACCCTTCACTACAAGCCAGGTCTTCACTCCAGTCTCATATATTTATCCCCTCCCTTCTGGTGTGAAACAAAATAGATATTTTTAACATATTTCAAAAAGATTTGAGACTCATTTGAACAATACTGAGTGATGGGGATAATACAAATAAACACAAAACTGAAATCACTTTAAAACTATAATTATGAACAATACAAATTGAAATAATAAATATAACACATTTAATACTAGTTAAAATGTGTCGTATTAGTGGGATTACAGTAGGCAATCACACTTGTTCTTCTTAACACCTTCTTAACACCCTCAGATACCCAAATAACCTCCTATCAACTCATTAGCAACTTCGTTTTAGTGTTTGCATAAATTATAGTTCCTTAACTAGTAGCTTGTTTCTACATCAGAGTAATGACCTCCACTCACTCACTGCACAGCTTGCAGCTCCTTCTCCAACTCCTTACACACACCAACACATTAAACTCCACTCACTCACTGCACAGCTTGCAGCTCCTTCTCCAGCTTCTTACACACACCAACACATTAAACTCCACTCACTCAGTGCACAGCTTGCAGCTCCTTCATTTGCAGTTTCATTATCGTTACTATATTATTGTTCTTATTTTGTATTGTTGTTAAATAAGTAAGTAATTATACTTATTTGACCCACTGTGTTGTGCACACACAGTGATACACACATACACATTTGTGAATTCACACACCAGGAGGCAGTGAGCACACACGTGCCCAGAGCAGTGGGCATCCCTATCCCGTGTCCTGCCAATTCAGGAATTCAAACCAGCAACCTCCCTGTCACAAGGCTGGTTCCAGGCCACAGCTGCTCCCTATTGTTGCTATTATTATTGTAATTATTTTTACTATTATTGTTGTTGTATTTTATTATTTTATTATTGTTATTATTGTTGTAATTATTATTGTATTATTTCTCTATTATTATTATTTTGTTTTATTGCTATTATTTTCATTGATTATTATTGCTTTATTATTATTTCTATTATTTTTATGCTTATTGCTTATTATTTTTGGTTTTATAATTATTATTGTTGTTGTTATGTTTATTATTATAATGTTTATTGTTTATTATTATAATAATAATGTTTATTGTTTGTTATCATTATAAACTCGGTGAACCCTGTGTAACAGACTGCAGTGAGCGCGCGCGCGGTGCTGAAGGGACAGCGCCTGCCTGGTCAGGGCGTGGCCACGAGAGCAGTGTATCTCAGCTGGAGGTGGAGGAGTGTGTGTGCGCGCGTGTGTGTGTTCAGGGAGTTTGAGCGCTCGAGCTGCATCCCGTGCGTGTGTGAGTCTCGCGCGTCTCCAGCAGAGCTCTCAGGCCGCACGCGCCGCTTAATGGACACTTACATGTGGATTAACTGCTTTTGTGAGCGTCTCGCACCGCGTCACTTCCGGCCAAGCCCCGCTGCCCGGCGCTGAGTCCAGATCCTCCAGCTCCTCCTGCTCCTCCTGCTCCTCCTCGCCTTCCTCACTGTTCGTCCTCCGCCTGCGGCTCCTGTGCACGGTAACGCGCTCCTCTCTGTCTCTCTCTGCGGTCTGTTCTGGGCTTCATTCTGCTGAGGGAGGACAAACCAGCAGCAGCAGCAGCAGCAGCAGCAGCAGAGCAGCTTTCCACCAACCAGCACCCAGAGCAGAGTGCACGAGCTACAGCTGATTCTGTCTCAGAATAAGAATAATCAGCATAATAACTACAGCTGATTCTATCATCATTATTATTATTATCATCATTACTATTATTAGTATTAGTATTATAGCTGATTGTGTCATTAGTATTATTACTACTGTGAATTTCTTCTACTCCTATACTGCTCGTAGATCATTATTTTTTATGATGATGATGATTATTATTATTATTATTGCTGTTGTTATTATTAGTAATTAAAACCTTAATAAATCATGACTGTTTTCATTGAATCATTTATGCTATTATTTTGTATTTTGAATTGTTTATAATAGTAATAATAATAATTGTTATTATTATTATTATTATTATTATTATTGTTATTAATCATTTAAGGTGTTATCATCATGTCCGTTACATTCATCTCCAAGCCTTAGATGTTATTATTATGTCCCAGTAATGCACACTTAGTGTGATTCTTTTATTGATTTATTATTTTTATTATTATTATTATCATTATCATTGTTATTATTATTATTTCTGTTACAACACTTCATCATCAGTATAAACAAGTCAAGAAATTATAATTGAAAAACAATAATAATAATAATAATAATAATTGATATTATTATTATTATTATTATTATTATTATTATTATTATTATTATTATTATTATGGAAACTGTGGATTCTGTTTTGCCCCTCAGTCTGCTTCAGTCCCCTGCAGTAGTCCCTCTGTCACCACCTGTTGGCCTTCACCATGTCCCTGTCTTCTGGAGTTGTGTCCAGTCCTGGGTCTGGCCGGTTCTGTGGTCTGCTGTGTCCGCTGCAGTCTGAGGCGGAGCAAAGTGTGAGGCCAGTGGACTCAGGGCGGGTCATTGAGCGGCAGAGAGATGCTCAGGGCCGCAGGGTGGAAATCAGGAAGAGTGCCGGCAAGGAGCTGCTGCAGAACATCAATGATACGGTGAGGAGTAGGAGGAGGAGGAGGAGGAGGGAGGAGATAAATAACAATCTGTCTGTTCTTCCATGTGTCCCTCATACACCTACATCTATCTATCTGTCTGTTTGTCTATAAAGGGGCATGCATCCATCTCTCTATCTGTTGATCTATGTCTGTATGTCCATATTTCTGTCTGTCTGTCCATACATGAGCTTGTCTACGTATCAGTCTCTGTGTTTCTCTGTCTGTTGGTCCACATGTCTGGCCTTGTATGAGTCCGATTCTGTCCGATCTATTTACTAATCTATTATATATGCAGCTGATGTGAATGTGTGGATTATGTTGCGTCTCTACCACTGCAAACCAGTCAGCAAAGCACCAAGCAATGACCAGGCAAGTTATCAAGTCTTCAGTCCCAGAGTCTGGCATCAAATGGTCATCTGCAGACCTCTGGAAATTCTCTGCTTCATATGTGTGTTCAAGGAAAGATAATTTCGATCTAAGACAAATGATTCCATAATTGAATGAATATAATTTATGGGCACTAAAGCATTGAGTTGAGTCAGTGTAAAGGGTTAGATTAACCTTATATTTACAACACAAACTGATTAAGTCATAACTCTGAGGCTGTTTAATCGACAGTAATTGAAGAAACCAGGCGTTCTTGTATCGTTGCTAACCTTGACACACCCTCCTGAAATCTCTTAGGCTTTTACTGATTTTCATTCCCTCCAAAGATCTGCTAAGAATGCAGTCAGGCCTCAGTGTCTAGGATGCAGTAACCATAGTTACATGGCCGGCGCAGTGGCAGTAACTGATGGCAGGCTGTAGACTTGTGGTGGAATTGCGGGGGAGTGATTCAGGAGAACCTGCCCTTTACCTTTCTGTCGCGTTCAAAAAGACGGGAGAGCTGCATAATATTACGCAGTACGAGAACATAAACATATAAACAGATCCAGTACTTCCATAGTGTACTGCTTGATGCCAAAACCACCTGCCTAATATTGTGTAGTTTCCCTTTATGCCACCGAAAGAGCTCTGATTTTTCAAGGTATGGTTTCCATAAGACCTCTGAAGTTCTGGTATCTGACACAAAGTCCCATAAGTAGTGAGGCAAGACCTCCATGAGCATCAGTGAGCCTTGGGACCCCATGACTCTGTTCAAGGACTTTTGGTAGGTACTGATCACTGCATGCCAGAAACACCCCATAAGATGTTGCTGACATTTTGGAGATTTTCTGACCCAGTAGTCTAGACATCACAATTTGATTCTTGTCTCAGATTATTACATCTATTATTCCATTTATCCTGCTTCAACACATCAACTTCAATAACATACTGTTCACCTGTTGCCTAATATGTAGGTGCCATGGTTCACATGTACCATTGATCAGTGAGTGCATTTACATGCACTCAATAATCCTCCAAGGAACAAACATGCAGCACAAACCAATGACGAGAACCAGTAGGGACTCCACCGTCCTCCCACCTCATTCTCATTCTTCTGTGAGATTATTGGCTGGTTGCAAAGTAAAAATCTGATCACTGTATGACTCATGTAAACCTGGAGTTTCCCATAATCTGATTACTCAATTGCATGTAAATACATTTATCGGATTATCTACAATACCTGATTTTCATGGTTTCACAGGGTTTCATGTCCAGCAAGTCAAAATCTGCTCCAGGATTATATTCCGGCCAGCCCACCTAGGCACTTGAAACAAAATTCAGGGGTGGATTTTGACTTGCTGGACACAAAATACCCACATCTGTGTCTCTATTGTCCAGGGAAGGCTTTCTGCTAAATTGCTATGAGGATTTGGTTGTATTCAGCAACAAGGGCATTAGTGAGGTCAGTATGTTAGATGATGATCACCTAATTACGTTCCCAACTCCCCAACTCATCCCAAAAGTTCTGGATGGGGCTCCATCATTCTAGAGAACACAGTTCCACTGTTCCATCTTGGGGGGCTTTATACTCTACTAGCCCACACCAGGCATAGTGCCAAAAAGACCAAGCTTGACCAGCAAGAGGACCAGCAATTCATTATCAACTCCCCAACTTATCCCAAAAGTATTGGATAAAGCACGATCATTCCAGAGAACACACTTCTTCTGCTCCCCAGCTCAATGCTGGGGGATGTACACCAGTCAAGACCACGCCAGACATAGTGACAACCATGTTCATCTGCTCCAGGGACTAGACAATCTGGGTGTGTGCATTTGCACATCTGTGTCTGCAATTGGTGCAGCTTTCTCATACAAGCAGTAGAAATTTATGGAGAGCTGCATTAAAATGTAGAGAAGAAATTAACTGAAGAACTGGAAACGTATTTAAGAAAGAAAGAAGTCAGGCATGTCCGATATCGTTACTAACTGCACACTGACATTTGTTCAAATCTGAATGTGAGGTGATCATCAACCATGTCAGTGGTGGAGATTTGTGTGGTTTTCCAGCTGGCATTTGTATGCTTATTTAGTGAACCACTCTTATTAAACTCCTCAATTAGGAGAAACCAGCAGGCACTGAATGTCAATTTGATGCTGGACAGACACTTAATTTTAGTTGAAATGAAGATTGTGTTGACATCAAAACTCAACATTGTACATACGTGGAATTTTAATTGTAAATCAAAGTCAAATATCTGTCAAAAGGACAATATTGGGTTAACATCAAGCTCCACTGTTTTAATTAGAAATTAAAGTGACACATCCATTAGAAAACAAAATATCAGTGTCAGTCGCTGTCACTGTTCTACATCAGATTGGTGTTGGCATTAGACATTGTCCTGGTATATAATTATGGCCATCACAACTTACAGTGTCTCTCAGTGTTAGTTGACAGAGCAACATGAAGGAAGAGAAGACTGGATTTGATCACTCATTGATTCCCAGTGGCTTTTTCTTTCACATAGTGCCAACATGTTCATTTTTGTCTGCTCCAGAAAGTCTTTTCTATTTGAAATACGTCTTACAGGGTCTAGACCAGCTGTGTTCTTTTGCACATCTGTGTCAACAATGGGTGCAAATCAAACTATCTAAATGCATCCATTAAGATGTAGCGTCCACAAACATTTGGACATAGTGTGCATTGAGAGTAAATCTGCTCATTTCTTTAGAAAATACATTATAGACATTATCTGGGGCTCTTGACCAACACCCTTGATCAACAGGAAGGTTGTGTCATTCACCAGCGTGATGGAGAATCGCTGCATTGCTACCCCCCACCCACCCCCACCCTCTCTGATGGCCTTTAATGAGAGGGCAGATCAATACCATGCTGTTGAATGCTGCAGTATATAACCACAGGACAACCCGCTGAACTAAAGCTCGAGAAGGTCTACAGGAACACGTCTGCTCTTAACGACATCAGAGGAGAACCTTTTTTTTTTTTGGTAGTGTACCTCATGGTGACAGATCATTGACTGCTAGACATGCCTCTATGATGCTCTCCAAGACATTTTGCCCAACTGACAGACTTTGAGACTGGGGAAAATCATTGGACTGAGAGAAGCAAGATGGTTTGTTTGGAATCTCAGTTCTGTTTAGAATCTGACAACAGTTTGAGTTTTTAACAATCCTGCCTTTGCTGTGGAGGGACACACTGCCCCAACTGCTGGTGTGATGATTTGGGGAGGCACTGCATACAAAACTTGGTCACCCCTACTAGTGATATGAGGTACACTAACAAGTCAGCACTGTGTGCAGGACATTCTGCGCCTGCATGTGTTGCCTTTCACGGAAGGGCTTCCAAGTGGCATTTTTCAGCAGGGTAATGCTCCCATGCACAGCAAGGGTTTCTCAGGAATGCCAGATTGCAACACTTCCTTAGCCTGGTAATCAAGCATTTATGGGAGCAGCTGGGATGCCAGATTTGGCAATCTATGAGTGTGCTGGATCTACAGGCCCCACTATAATATCTGTGAGCAAAAGTGGCACAGAATGCTATTTGGAACCTCTATGCCTCCATGCCCAACTATATCTCTTCTCAGATCCAGGCTAGAGGCCCAGCAGTGTAATAGAGCCTCCTTTTAAGTGTACAGTTTTCCCCAATAAACTTAACTTTTCTCTCTAATAATGTAGTCACTTACATACACCATTACATTTACACATAGAAACTTTAATTCCCTTCCAACGTCGTCTTGGTGAATTATATATATATATATATTTTTTGTATGTATGTTATTATTGAGAAACTGCATCAGTCTAAGTTGTAAAGCAGGTCCTGTAAAGCTCACGATAAAGTGACACTCCCTCTAATTTTCAACACTAAAGGCAGAATCTGACACATCTGAATCAAAATACACTCGACTCATTATTACACAGGTATAATCTATATGATTAGCATTAGATTAATTAGAATGGTATTAGTTTGACTGTAACGTTTGTCTTATTGTTTATTTAACTCAATTTCATTTAGATAAATAGTCAGCAGTCCTCTGGTTGGAGATCAACTTGCAGTAATCCCATCCCAAACCTAATACACCTGTAGTTTAGGGTTTTTGATTCTGCATCCTTTTTAGGTCACCTGCGGTGGATATGTTGCATATTATGGCACATGGTGTTTGATATTATAGAACAGTGCATTAGGAATTATGGGACAGGGTGTTAGGTATTATGGGAATTGTGTTAGATACAGACTGTTTGGTGATACAAGGGTCTTAAGTGTAATATGAGAGTACATTGTAAGATATTCATATTTAAATAGCAATATGTTTTAGGTGTTATAGGACAGTGTGTTGAGTAATATAATGATGGTACAGTGTGTTATGTAAAACGAGAATGTGTTAGCTATTATGGGGCAGTGTGTTTTGTGTTGCATGTTAGGGTATTATAGTATACCTAATAGTATTTAGAAGCTACATTCCATTCGACAGGGTGCTTAAGCAGTGCCCTTGTATTCCCTGCGTAGTAATCATGTGATGTGAGCTAAGGGAATCAGTGGTTAAATCATTTTGTTGTGAATGCCCTGCAATGTCATCATGTAAAGGGCATCGCATGGGTTTACCACAGTTGTTGGCTGCGCCTGTGCTTTCTAAAATAACCTAATGCACTGCAGACATGTATCATAGTATGTATGTAACATGGGAATAAATGTGAATTGGAAAGTTTAGCCCTAGTGTTGAAGCTGTGAATAGCTTTTTAATGAATCAGGTGTGGTGGGAGGTGGATCATTTAGGTGCACTGTGTTAGATATTATGGTAAAGTGTTTAGGTACACTGTGTTGGGTGTTATGGTCAGTGTTTAGAGGCATTGTGTTAGATATGGTCAGTGTTTAGGGGCACGGTGTTAGGTATGGTCAGTGTTTAGGGGTACTGTGTTAGGTATTATGGTGAGTGTTTATGGGCACTCTGTTAGGTATTATGGTCAGTGTTTATGGGCACTGTGTTAGGTATTATGGTCAGTGTTTAGGGACACTGTGTTAGATATTATGGTGAGTGTTTAGGGACACTGGGTTAGGTATTATGGTAAGTGTTTAGGTACACTGTGTTAGGTATTATGGTCAGTGTTTATGGGCACTGTGTTAGGTATTATGGTCAGTGTTTAGGTACACTGTGTTAGGTATTATGGTCAGTGTTTAGGTACACTGTGTTAGGTATTATGGTCAGTGTTTAGGGGCACTGTGTTAGGTATTATGGTCAGTGATTAGGGGAACTGTGTTAGGTATTATGGTGAGTGATTAGGGGCACTGTGTTAGGTATTATGGTCAGTGTTTATGGGCACTGTGTTAGGTATTATGGTCAGTATTTAGGGGCACTGTGTTAGGTATTGTAGTCAGTGTTTAGGGACACTGTGTTAGGTATTATGGTCAGTGTGTTCGGTGTTATGGTCAGAGGGCAGTGTTAGGGCAGGATGACTCGGTGGTGTTAGTGTTAAAGTGGTGGACATGCTCCCACACTGACCTTCCCACCCAGTCTGAGCAGGGAACAGGGCGGGGCCGCGCGCATGCGCAGCGAGCAGCGTGCACCGTGTCTGTGTCCGTCTGGGCGGCTCGGTTCAGCAGCAGCAGCAGCAGCAGCAGAGGAGGAGATCAGGGAGAGGAGAGCGCACAGCACGGCCTCGGGTCTCTTTCATTCCTCCTTAAACTCGTTGCTTTGGCTCGTCTCGCGCTTTCCGTCCGGACTGCAGCTTCTGCGTCTCTTTGTTTTCCCAAACAAAGCCAGTCAGACCTTCAGGAAGCCTCCCAGCAGCAGTGAAGATGTCTGGATATCAGGGCAAGAAGAACATCCCTCGTATAACGGTGAGTCTCCACTCTGTGCTGTATTTAGGCAATGCAGACCCCCGAGCTTCAGTGGGGGGTTTATGATCTGTTGGCTCGAGCAGCTCTGCTGCAGCATGAGGATTGCATGGAGATCATGCATTTGCTGCTGCATCCCAGTATGGAAACTGGGCTCTACAGCCTGCCAGGGTCTGCTGTCAGGTTTCTGCTCTTAATGGGATGGAAAAAGAAAACATTTATTACAGGTTAGGCTTGCATTTGGTCAAGGTGGTCATTTGTGCCCCCCTTCTTTGTTGAAAATGTGGCTTTTCAATGGTTTCCAGTGGGGTTTAATTGGTGACAGCCCAGTTTGTTCACTTTTATTATAGTCTGAGCTTGCATTTGGTCAAGGTGGTCTTTTGTGCCCACCCGATTTCCCAAAACTGGAGCTACAAGCCTAGTGCAGCAAAATGCAATGGTTTCCAGTGGGGGTTAATGGGTGGTATTACCTATTGAAGCCCAGTTTGCTCACCAGTAAGCTCACTATTGCACTGCTGGGAAGCATTATGAGTGACTTGATGGTGTTCTGGGCTCCAGTGCAGGGTCTGGAGGATGTACAGTCTGAGATCATGGCAAAGTGGGAGAGGTGCAGGGTGGACTTGTGGAAAAATCTGTTATTACTCTCTGTTTCCATCGTTCTCATGAACATTACAAGGGAAAAATACACTCCAAAGGTCTCCATTTGAGCTTTAAAACAGGATTGTTTGTTAATTTACCTGAATCAGGTTTGTGCACAGGCTCTAGTTTCAGTTTTGACTTTTAAATAATGAACCAGCCATTTTAAAGCACTATTATTCACAGTTGGTTGGTTCCCTACTGATTATCGCCCCCACCCCTCCACCCCATACCTCACCTGCACAAACAGGTGGGTTTGTGACACATTTCACACACACTCATAATCTACACTCGCACAGAATTGGATCCGGATCCGGATTCCTCACTCAGATGGAGTTGTGTCTCGCCTGAGCTGGGTGGCTGTTGTGTGTCTTTGTGTCTTTACAAAAGGAGGTGGTCTTTGGCAGCCAGCTCCATGGGGGTGGGCTTTGTGCCCCCCCACCCTTTGCTATGCTGAATAAGAATTGGCCCAGGATCCATTCTCGGCCATTGTGTCACTCATCCCACGACCAGCGACTTGAAAATCAGATGCTTAAAAAACTCCACCTTAAAGCAGCACTTAAACTGATCATGTGACTTGGATAGTAAATATGAGGTTTGATTACTTCATTCATGTTGATTCATTGATTTCTTCTCAGTGATTCAGCAGTGATTGGTTGGCAGTGTTTTATGATGATGATAATGATAGTAATGCATATTTTAAGGTCTCCCTTAGTAATAAAAAGGCCTAATAAACCCACCCATTTGCATGTTCCTGTGTTAATTATTTACATTCTGCTAAGCTATTTATTGACACCCATTATATACTTCTCTATATATTCGTGATTTTTAATGAGGGTTATTTAAAAACAACTGGCCCATAAATCATCAGAACAGCTGTTGTTACATTATTTACATTTGCATATTCTTTGCATATTCATGCCTTTCTGTCTGCCTACAATTTAAATCCTGAGTGGAGCGGTGATGAGGTGGCAATAGAAGGACAACATAATATAGTAGGGGGAAGAGGAAGGAGGGGTGAGTATTAGTGTGAGTGTGCCACACCCCATGTTACTCCGTACATCAGTCCCAGCTGCCTGCGTGCTGACAGCCTGCACTCCACACACACCCACATTATTTACACTGCTATCACTGCACTACAGGCTTGCGCAGGTTCAGGACCAAACACACAGTCAGAACACATGTGCATGTGCAGGCCAGGGGATGAATTAGTCATCTGTTTGCCCAGTTGTGGACAGACAAGATCAAAATTTGGTGCTCAATGAAAAGACTCGTCTGCTGCTGGAAAGCTGTGCTGAGGAGAAATAAAGGGTTTAGAAAGGCCTATAATAGAGAGACAGATATGTCACACCTGATAACTGATTGTAGTGCATGACTAAAATGGTGTCGTGCCAGACTGTCATGGAGTCAGTCCGAATGGCAACGGGTGATCTTCAGACTCCCATCTTAGCACTTGGTGCAGATGACCATCAAATCGGTGTGTGGAGGCACCGTGGTCAAACACAAGATCAACTGTTATGTGTCACACATCCAGAAATCCAAATTGGTGTGGGGTACAATTTTGTGCAATGCCAGATCACCTTTGGTCTTTGGCACTTTGACAGCCCAGCATGACGTTCTGCAACCAGTGGTCCTACCTTTTCTGTACACACACTCCTGTCCACTATTGCAACAGGACAACACTTCAAGAGCTCGCCTTGAAGACACAGATACTATTCCGTGGTCAGTTACATCTCAAGATCTATCACTGATTGAAAATGTGTGGGATGCTATTGGATGCTCTATCAACTCTCCAGCCCTACCACACCATCTGCAGAACTGGTTGAGAATATTCACGCTGGATGGGGTGGATCATCACAGGACACCATTAGGAACCTCTACAACTCCATGCCGAGACGTCTGCTCTGGAAAAGGATGATTTAAGCATTTAAATGTTTCTTTGATGTTGTCAGGACGCTATATGAACCCTTGTGTTTCCCAGAAGATTCCATGTCTACAGTATATTGACCCCATTGTTGTCATTAGAAATGGGCCAGAGGACTTTATAGTGATTATATTCAATAGAAAAAAATATTTTTATATTAACATATCTGTGGAAAAGGATGATTTTTCTATGATTTTCTTAAATGTTACACAGAGTAGCACTAAACCCTAACTGCCAGAACCAGTGAAGCATTTGGTCATTGTGAGTGGAGCAACCCCAGCGAGCCAGTTCTGCCCTATCACTCATCACTTCCGTGCTCTGGGATACTGTGTGTTGAAAACACACTGTCGGCTGTGACCCATCCGCAAAACTCTGTACAATCACAGAGCAAGGAGAACAATAGTCACATTAGCATCTTCTACACAACCCCCTCCCCATCACACACACACACACGCACACACACTACCTGATGTACAAACACACACTGACCATAATAACTGTTCAATTTAATCCAATTTTGGGATGAACAGATGATTAGATTTGCATGCACTGTATTTCCTCTAATTTTCCTGCCAACACAAACACACGAGCGTATATACACACACACACACACACACACACACACACACACACACACACACACACACACACACACACACAGGAAGGTGGAGCAGAAGGGGGGCTGCTTAATGGGGTGGGGCAGTGGTGGTCAGCTGTGCAGGCAGCAGTTGAGTGTGACCCCTCCATCCTGTCATTAAAAATGAATGACATTTTCAATTTACCACCTGCCTGCCTGTCCACTCTCAGCTCTCAGGGTTTTACTGAATAATCTTTACGTCAGTCACTACAAACAGGGTTCTCATTCTGTAAACAAGACAGACAGGATTCATTCAGTCTGTGACAGGTTAGAAAAGCTGTAGATTCAGGGTCTAGAGTCGTATCTAGAACATGTAGAGCAGACCTCGGCCAGTTACAAGCTGTGTTTTTGCTTCATCAAACCAGTTTAGATGTCCAGCAATGATATATTAGATATGCTGAAGCTTTATGTGACATGGTAAAATGCTAGCCTTCACCATCCCACCAGTGGGGAAGTTCTTACTAGTGGGTGGGGAACTGGAAATGGGGAGTAAACTGGGGAAAATATATAATTATCATTTTATAACTACCAACTTAGTAGCTGGGCTGGCATCTATTATGTACGCAATAATACACGGGGCAGAGAGTGAGAGAGAGTGCTGTAATGTGAGAGTGTCATAGGGCCACAGGCCAAGTGTAGATCAGCACATCAGTGCCAACATCTCACTTTACAGCTTGAACCTCCAGTCTATCACTGAGATTATAGCAAATCAGTAGACCATGATACAGGATATATTAATGCCATGGTTTCACACTCTGCCAAAGCTGTTCTATTTTAGGAACTTACTGAGTGTGTACGGAGCTTTCATATTAGTCGTTCTGTATTCCGTCCAATTATGTGTTCCGCCTTAAACGTTGCAGCAGATCAGGCTTCCTCTGATTTGAGACGTCACGTGAATAACAGAATGAAAAGGTCAGAATATAGCTTTCATTTTGGTTACAGGATTTCGTGCCTTGTCTAGGGCGGGGTTTTTCTACCTGTGACTGCAGACCACTAGTGGGCAGGCAAATCCTCGGAGACGGTGGTCCATAGTGGGCCGATAACGGTAAATCATAAAAAATTACGTATCATTAAAAATCACGAGATCTATCATGCTCAAAAAATTAATTTGGACATGATTGAAAGGCACATTTATTAACATGTCGCAGAAATAATGCAACGAAAATGAAATGTAATCAGGTGCTTAAGTGTTTTACAGACAAATCAAATATAATGTGATGGTACGAGTAGGCAGCTTGAGGCAACTTTTAGACAGAATTAGTCCTTTTGCGACTAAACGTGTCATCTGATGTTAAACACTATCTTTACTGCTTGTTTTTCTGAGGTATATTTGGGACAGATGCTTTCATGAAGACATGCTATTTCTTCTACGCTACTGTGCAGGCCATAATTCTCACGTTTTCAGTCTCAACAGTCAAGAAATAAAAGGCAAAATCAATTTTAAATAAAAGTTGATTTTTTTTTTTTTTTTTTTTTTTTTTGCTGCTATGCTTTCTGATTATAAACAAGTGGGTCATAAGGTGGGAAAGGTGGAGAATCTATGGTCTAGGGCAATATATCATAAATATAGATGTTTTTTGATGTATTTTGAATAAGATACATATACATTTAGCCATTTTGTAACATGACACCTGGATCACAAGTAATGCAGCATGTTGTGTTTTAACAATATACTTTGGTGAGGGTTTCATTGTATCATATCCTAGATCACTATTTCTATTAAGCATATCGCAATATGGTTTTATTAGTCATATCACCCAGCCCTACCCTGGTCGGGAAATCCCGAATCATTTTTTGGATAATATGAAATCGTATGGTCCTAATACTGACAGGTTCTTGTCAGTCCACAGCCCTGCTCAGATATGTGTATTATTGGCTATAATTTGAATTAAACTAAAATTAGAAGCCCCAGCAGGACTGGCCTTCAAAGCACTCCTCTGCTTTTCCACTGGAAACTTTTTTTCCCCCAGTCAACCCATTTAGTTGCCATAGTGACGGGGCAGCTCCAATGTAGGCTGGTTTTGTGTCCTGTGTTCGTTCAGACAGCCGCATAAAACCCTGTCTCACACACATGCTGGCACACTTGCACGCACCCGTCCTCCAGGAATGTGTGTTCTCACCGGCCACAGTGTGTGCGAGTGTGTGTCAGGATTTCCCCCAGCAGCTACTGGTGTGGGTTGAGGGGCTATTTTAGCTCCTGAGAGGAGGGAGAAAATGTAAGAACGAGAAGGAGCACAAATGCAGCCAGGAATGTGGGGTTAGTCTGGCAGACAAGTGTAAGTCTGTAGGACTGAATGTTTAGACTGATCTGTGCCACCATTCCGGCTTTTAAGTAGATCAAATGATATCCGCCTTCATAGACAGCCATCCAGGATCTTCCTCCTGCATGTGTTTGTGTGTCTAGTTGGGGTCGGGTTAAGGCGCAGGACTGGAGGCGGTTGAGCACTAGAGATGGCAGCTGTAAAAGGCGATAAGGCTGTATGTTTACGGTGTAGAATGAGTTTAGAAATTGTGAATCAATTTTTGATCTTCACTAAAGATCTGTTAGATCTGGAAAAATAATGTGCTGCTATGACAAAACCGCTATATGACTCTCAGTGACTTGCAGGAAGGAGTTGAGAAAGGTGGTGCAGTGTAACAAAATCATAGGAAGAGTCATAGGAAACACCAACCTGTGACCGTCACAAAACCAAACATGTAAGCTTCGGTATGTCATATGATTTTTGGAAATAAGTGCTGTGAACTTGGAGTAAACGTAATTGCATTTCATGGGGAAAAGAAACCCTTGCCAACTGTGAAGCTTGGGGGTGGGTGTAGCATATTTTGGGGTTGTGTTGCTGCCAGTGGCATTAGCAACACTGCACAAGATGGACTACCTTAAGAAACTAGAGATGGACCAATCAGTGATTTTGTGGCTGATATACCACTAGTTCCCTACTTTAGCATGCTGGCTATGGGCCTTGTCCAGCATGACTAATGCAGCATTAGCATGCTGATTATGGGGCATGTCCCATGTTTCTAGCATGCAGGCTACAACCTCGTTTAAGATCATTACTATTTTAAGCCGTCTGTCCACACGGACGTCACATTACATGACTTTAACGTAACTGTATCCTGAGACTTTCCTCTGAGATTTGCTGGAAAACAGACAGTATTTATGTGTAAAGTCTTGTTTATATACTATCAAAGTCACACAATTAGCTACCAGACTGCATTTTTCAGTAACTTCACTGGTGTTTCTCCTTAAAGAATGCAGTTATTTACAACTGGAGCTGTTTGACAGCTGCCAACTAGATCTTCCCCACTGCAGGTGGGGTGAAGACTAACGATGATTGCAGCAAGTCATATGGAACCGCTAACTGCCATTGGTACATTATCTAACCGAACAATAAAGGGCGATTTATGACCTATAGGACTCTCCGCCAACAGCATCTGGTTCAAGCACGTGATTTCCTGATCATAAAGCAAAACTTTAGACCGTTCCATTGCTGAGAAGATTTAGAGAGTGGAGTTGACAAGCATGTCTGGAAATCTTCATGTGGATATCAATGAAATGGATCTAAGCCAAAGGCTTCCAAGGATTCCAAGACTTCCCATTAATAGCCAGTTACAGACTATTAATATAAGACCATAGAATTTGTGAGTGGTTCAGCTTTGTAGGGCAGGAAGTTGGAATGGAACTAAATACTCTGGGGGACTATATTTGCATTTCTGGCTTTGCTTGTTTTATTCATAGACTTGATGACCATATCCCTCATAAAGGCTTTACCAGACTCATACATTAAGTACCAACTTCTGCTTTTAAAAATGATCTTCTAATGAACATTTATCTTTTAAAGAAGGTCCCATCAGCTCTGTTTTTCAGCATTTAATAACTTCAGTAATTAAAGTATTGCACACAGCGCCTTTGTTAGGGACGCATCCTAAGGCTTACGCCACCACATATGTCTTTATTTACATTGAGCAGCAGTCAAACTGAGCTGCAGGACTGTGAGAACAGTGAGACGTTCATATCCCCTGGGTGCAGCCTTCCGATATGTTCTCATGTGTGAAGCATCCATCAGTAAGAGCTTCTCCTGGCACTGGTCCAGTGCAAGCAGCACAAAACACAGCGCTGTGAGCATTTGCTTTGAATCCGCCCTAAGCAACCACCAATTCCTCCAGTGCCATTATATTATTAAGCCTGCTGATGATCCTGTATGGATCTCAACCTCACAGCTATGACAGTAATGAAGCATTGTTTGAGTTACGATTAGTATGACTCATGTGAATTATACATGGACGGTGTGGTGGCCGGGGTTATGTAACGGGTGTGCCAAAGCAGCTGTTCCGTGGCCGAGAGCCAAATTCAGGGTTAAACACGTGCAGCTGACTTGACTTTCACATAAAACCACTTAATGTATAGTCATTTAGGTTTGGAAGGAGACTTCAGGTCATGTGCACTACAGGAAACATTCCACATTGTTTAGGCGAAGGCGGCGTCCATGTAACGCATGCAGGAATTATGTCCTGACCAAAGTCCTCATCTTTGGGCTGGACAGTAATTTCCAGTCACATTAGGCCAGGGTTCAATCTTTATGAATGACCCAAATACTCTAAACTGACCAGTAACTGGTCTCTTCATTTATAATGTCTCTGGACTGGAAAGACCTCAGTGAATTCTTCAGGAAATCACCTTCTCTATTCATGCACATGTGAAGGGGGCTTAGGTGTGTAAGGTGTGTAAGATAGAATTATAAAGGGTTAATAAAAAGCAGAAATGCATTAGTTGAGAAGATCGTCCTGCTGATTAGGGATGTGTAACAGTGCTCAAATATGTCTTTAAGGTGTTTAAGGTGTCAGTATTTAAATGTTACTTTTCACCACAAGAACGATTTCCCCCAATTCGATGGAATTCATTCTGATTCTACATTCAATCCTGGGTGTTTACATGCACACTGTAAGTAATCCAGTCCAAAATGACCAATGTACCACCTCTATGAACAAGCTGCACCCTGCTGATTGGCCAACATGCCAAGATGGTTGACCAGCATCACCACAAGTATGACCACAATCAAAAGCAACATACATTACGCTCTTCAAGTGCTAACCAGCTTGCTGACCATCATCGGGTATGTTTTCTCTAGATGACCAACTTTTCAATGACCATGACCTTTAAAACATCTTAACCAGCTTATACCATCTAAAACCAGCTACCAACTAAAACTGATCTCCAGCAGGATTTTTAAAGAGGGTATTTACTACCTTAAGTCACCCAAAAATGTTTTCCAACAGGGGTCAACAAACCCAACACCCACGCCGTTTTCATCCCTGTTAGCGAGTGGTTGAAATCCCATTAATTCGTCCATAATTTCGTAAAATGGAAATGTAGACGGATCAGAACCGCTTTTCTGGCTCTTAGCTTTGTAAGACGCTGACTTTAGAAACTTCCATCTGTTGTTAATTTGCTCTTCAGTTGGTTTAAAAACCCCACTGTCCTTTATTTGCTCAAATACTCGTCTGAACAGCTCATTATTGCGTGCTTTACAGTCGTCCAACAATTTTTAGGTCTTTTAAAGTTCCCAAACAATCTTCAGATGTACATACACATGCGCAGAACATACTCAGACTTTCAAATTTGGAATGTAAAGTGTTTCCAGTGCTGTTGTTCGTCTATTTAATTCATTGTTTAAAGGATTACGTGCCTCGTTCAATCGGATAGAAATTGTAATCGGAATGGGCTTAATCTATTCCGATTGAAGTGTATACAGGGATGGGTTCCATTCACAAATGAGTCGCATTATTAACGGATTATTAGGGTGCATGTAAATGTAATTGTACAGGCTAAACTGGTGAGTTTTAACTGGGGACTGTAGAATGTGAGTTGTATGCAATGGGACTGAGCGTAATATCGATACACATGTTGCTCCAAACATAAAGGCTTTAACATGAGCATGTTATTTGGGACCCAACCATGAAAAAAGAGACTGTATCCACCACTGCCTAACTAGGCTACCTACTATAGCTGATTCTATTTAACTGGATGTTTACTGGTGTTAACTACATCCAAAGTTAAAGCCCTCTTGATTTTTGTGTGGTTATGAATAATAAAACAAGTTTTGAAATATATCCCTCTGTGTGCTGATAAATTGCTTTTTTATTTTAGAGAGAAGTAGTGTGTTTATTGAATTTGAGCTGGGAAAGTATTGACAGCTTGGACGCTTGTAGTTTAACAGTGACAGTGAACAAAAAAAAATATGTTTTTCACTGTGATTTTTTTTACAATTGTTCATTAATTACCGCATAATCTGGATTTTCTCACAGAGCCACTTAACCTGAGGACAAAGAGAGCCTTGTTTATGTTAATGAGAATAAGACTGTATAGTCTTTTTTTCCCTTGTGAATCAACCAATATTAGGTTTTGTATGGTTACTGTCATTCACAAACCTCTTATTTTCATTTCAAGGAAAAATCTTATTTCATATAATCAAATAATTTATTTCATGTCATTTTGGAGCATTTCTATTGGTCCATTCATCATTTTGACCCAATCTTTTGTTTAAGTGCATGTCAAAATGTGAAACATACATAGTTTGGTTTTGCATGACAGCATTTTAGCAGTAATATTTTTGTTATATTGTTTTTTCTGCTTTTATGTTTGAAAAGCATTTAAAAACGTTTGTCTGCCTTTCACACATGAATGGTCTAAAATTACTAGAGAGCCGTTAGTAGCCCACTCACCTACTTAGCCTGGTTATTAACTGATGAGCTGAATTAGGTGCTTTGTTGGAGGCTGACCGTAAAGGACTGGAGTTGTGCACCCCTGCTCTGCAGTTATAAACATTCTTTCATTATCCTGTGAAAAGCTTTATAATGAAAGGCTCAAATGATGTTCATAATATACTTTAGGAAACTCTATTTTTAAGTTATTAGATCGTTAGGAGTGTATTCTCTGGTGTTTTTAATGAATACACCCCTGTAAACTGAAACTCAGTTGCTATAGTATGTTTTTTTTCCCATCACTACTATGTCAGGGTTGGGCTTGGGGGAAGGCCAGCATTGCACTGGCCTGAGTTGCTGAACTCCCATCAAGCATGTAAAAGAGCCAGGGGCCAGGACAGAGGGGTCTTTGTCTGTGGCCGATGCAGCAGGCCTTGTGACCAGAATGGATCCTGCACCCTTTCAGGGAGAAACCAGTGTTCCTCAGGGGCCACGCATTTAAAGAGCTTGGAGAAGGACGTGGGGGTGGGGTGTAAGGGGTGTTGGTGGTCTCCCTGGCAGTCATGCAGGATTGATTTAGAAGGAGTTGGATGCTGGTTACTCGTTTAGCTCCTTTGCATCTGGCAGTGAGTAAAGGCCAGGCTTCACTTTCCTAACGTTACTCGGAAACCACAACAGGCCAAGACGCTGAAGTGTAACTCAAAACACTTTCTCTCGCATCTCCTCAGTAATCAATAACAGGAACACAGCAAACATGTCGGGACAACTTAACTGTTGTTTTTCTTTTTATACTATTTTCGTCTGATTCAATGAAACACCCTGAAGTTTGCCAGAGACCATCTAGGCAAAGACCAGCATTTCTAGAAAAGTGTGCTTTGGACAATCGAGTCTTTATTCCTGCCCTGTCCCCCATTTTACAGCAAGGCTTTCCTCTTTGTTCACCTCCCATGAAAATGAACATTTATTTGGTCTCTGACTGATGACGAGAGCAACCTGTTGGTCCCATGATGATATTTTGTATGAATATTGGAGGCTTTACTTATCCTGCTGTTTGCTGTTGGGCTGAGCTTGCTAGGAAGGCCTGAGCAGGACAGACTGGCAATTATTTCATTTGTAAGCAGACAGGAGAACAGCTGTATCTACAACCTTCTTTCTGAAAGCCCCAGAGAGCTCGTTGGATCTGGTCATGGTGATACCACTCACTACAACAATCAAGAGCAAACCAAACTAATGCCTGAGGTCTAAATAAGACGGGCCCCTCCAAAATCTTCTCTGACCATTTTCTAATAATCTGCACCTGATTCTAATTTTACATGTTCTTTTAAATGGCACATTTTTACACACTAGTTTTGAGGGTGTCCTTGCAGTCAGCTGGTCTCAAGAAAATGTCTCATTCTTAATTTTGTAACTGGTTGTAAGTGGTATAATGCTAATAGGTAACTGGTTGTTTTCCTGTAAGTTTGATCATCAAATATTCATATCACGTTTTAAATTAAATTAAATTAAATAATAAATGGCAAACAAATACACTGAAAACCAAAAAATACTGTACACCTAAAGGTAGCTAAAGAAAGGTGCACTGAGCTGTAGGATGTGCATGATTTCTGCCACGGTCACTCAAATGTATACATAGACTAACAGTACCACCCATTGCACTGGCCACTGTGGGTTGTAATAGTTTTGTGCACAGCCAATCTGCTGGTTAGAATTAGTGCTAATCTATCTGCCCAGTTTTATAATACATTATCATTCAATCAAACTGAACAGAAGACTCAGTGCTGCTTGTCAGACCGAGCGGAACATAAGACCAGATTTGACATAAGGGTGTAACAGTGGTGACCAAGCTGCAGTTGTGTAAGTTTGAGTTGTGGGCAGAGATGGGTGGTAGTCGTAGCTGGCCAAATCCTGTGGTCAAGCTTTAACAGGCTGTAATTGCAGCGGTACAAAATTCACTGACGCATCTTATAAAGAGCGTGGCTGGTGTTGCGACGAGGCCAAAAACAATATTCAGCCTCGTAAGCGTGCTTTAAAAGGTTCCTCTTAAATTAGTACCACACTCCAATGTGTTACTTTGTTTCTTGTACAGTTTTAAGTGCCAACATGACATTCTATTTTTTTGATATCCTGTTCAGTTATTTAATTACTGTTTAGTAGTTTCATTGTTGGTCAATGTTTTTTGTTGTATTGCTGAAAACCCGTACTTGAGTGCTGTTGCAGAGCACTGATCCTGGTTGTTGTAGTAGCCCTTCATACTCAGCCTCTTGTGGTGTAGATTCCAGTTTTATGGGTGTGCAAGTTTGGACCCCCCTCGTCATTTATATTGCTAAAGCCTTGTATCTCCAAAATGGCAACAGGAGAAGAAAAATGACTTCTTATCTTTCAGTGGACGTCAGTGTAAATAGATCTGATTCCAAGTCATTATGGAGAATTTCTTTTGGCCCATTGATTGTGTGATTTAAAGATAAATTAAATGAAGTCAACAGTCTGGAAAATGGCAAAAAAATTTGATTTTTACAATTTTTATGTTTTACATTTGTTTAATACAAATGTTTAATCCACGTCTGTCTGAAACAACACAATTGCAGTTGTGCATTACAGTCTGTTGATGGGTGTATATTGCTGGGTATTTGCTGCCTTGCTTGCTTTTTCAATGAACTGTTGTTTTAGATCTTGTTTTTTCATTCTAAAATAAACAAGGTGGCAGTGTTTAGAGATATTTTTGCTGCCAATTGAAAGGCTTAAAGGGTTAATGTCACTTTTTCCCTTCTCTAGAGTGACCGACTCCTAATTAAAGGGGCCAAGATTGTGAATGATGACCAGTCCTTCTCTGCAGACATCTACATGGAGGATGGCCTCATCAAGTAAGTTGTTTGACTGCAGTCTCATTCCAATCATTAATATCGGACATATTAACCTGAATAATCTGAGATTATTGCTTTTTTCACTCTCTTTTGGTGCCACAAGTTCCTAAAAATAAGTGTTTATAAAAAAAATATATAAAAAATTCTAAAAATAAACATTTCAAACGTAGATTTGAGCTGAAAATAACTCCTGCCTCGTCTCACATATCCTCTCCTTTTATCTCCCAGGCAGATCGGAGAGAACCTGATAGTTCCTGGTGGGGTGAAGACCATCGATGCCCACGGTCAGATGGTATTGCCAGGAGGCATCGATGTTCACACTCGCTTCCAGATGCCTGATCGGGGCATGACTGCAGCTGATGATTTCTACCAGGGTACCCGTGCTGCCCTGGCAGGAGGGACCACCATGATCAGTGAGTGGCAGCGGACGTGCCAGTCTGATCTCATTACTCAATATACCAACTGAGATCTAATCTCCTTATTTAACTCTGGGTCACATTGGTGGTGGAATTAAAAACATGTATTGAACCCAGCAAAATACAACGGGCTGATCGGTAGAAGAACAGTCAGACTCTGATGTTGTATTATTAGTTCTGGATCATTGTTGTCACTCAAGCTCTTCCCAAAGGAATTAGATGGAGTTCCATCACTCTGGTTAGAGCAGATCCACTGTCCAATGCTGGGAGGATTTACACCCCTCTAAGTGATCTTGGCATTGGGTACAGAGAATGGGGAACAAAGGCTCGTGTGTGGCAGCTCCAGAACACCCCATTGTATTGGCATTGCTTGTCTGTACAGTGGTTAACTTTTAAAGTAACCACTAATTAGAGGCAGAGTTCATCTTAGAGTACCACTGCTTTTTAGATAAATTGCAGATTTGACTCGATTTCATTCTAAGATCTGTGATGTTGATTTGTGTGTGTGTGTGCGTGCGTGTGTGTGAGCAGTTGACCACGTAGTGCCGGAGCCAGGGGTTGGACTGATTGCAGCATTTAACCAGTGGCATGAGTGGGCTGACAGTAAGTCGTGCTGTGATTACTCGCTCCATGTGGACATCACTGAATGGCATAAAGGCATCCAGGAGGAGATGGAGACCCTTGTCAAGGACCATGGTACATTACATCCGCAACAATACCCCAGTGTTTCACAGCCACTGACCTGAAAAAACCACAGCACTATAGCGATTTTCCTCTTCAATGGAATGTAATGTGTGTGATTTAATTTACTAATTGGTTTGGGGTTAAATGTTCCCAAATTCCCATACATAGCCCAAATTATTCCGGAATTATTAATGTTGAATTATAAAAAAAATTCTTACTGGCTGACTATAAAAATTACACTTCAGATTCGTACTTGAATAAAATCACTTACTAGTCAGACTATAAGAAATACTTACTCTGCAGGTTGATACTGGAATATTAATGTTAGACTGTAAGAACTCCATGTACCACTCAATGGTTCACAGACTGTAAATTCACAGCAGATTAAACTAACGTTCAGACTGTAAAAACGTCACACACTGGAGATTCATACTGGATCCAAATCAGTGTACAATAATTGATGTGAGACTCTAAGAGGTACACAATACCTAAAAATATATAGACTGCATTTTCATACTGGATTAAAGTGACTGATCTCATTAGTAATCATTTCAAATGCACTAAACCTCTCTAGGTTAAACTGGTCTGGCTTCATTAAACCGTGCAGTGTTGTGGTTCTCCAGGCCAGAATATGTGCAAGGCCCGTATATTTCAGTGGATTTTTATTTGATTTGATTTTTTATTATATTTGTACAGGTGTGAACTCTTTCCTGGTCTACCTGGCCTATAAAGACGTTTTCCAGCTGACCGACTCTCAGGTTTGAGCAAGCACTGCTTTTCACTGACCCACTGATATGCTTACATTACATAGCCTTTGACTCAACAGAGCCAGTCAGTCATCATTTACACCCCAGAACCCTTTGAGACGCAGTGTTTTCTTTAGAAGAGAAAGCTTCCAGAAACACTTAGTCAGCTAACATCAGTGTGTGGTGCGAGTAAGGACTAAAGAGCACTGGGAAAAGCTTATTCGACGCCTCTGATTCATTCATAAACAAAATGGGGCTTCATTTTTGCACCTGTGTTAAACATGCAGCCAGCGAAGAGCCCTGGCAGAAAACCCAGAAGATCTCCTAAATCCATACTAATCGAATGTATGTATGTTCTGCAGATCTACGAGGTGTTCAGTGCGATCCGAGACTTGGGTGCCATTGCGCAAGTCCATGCTGAGAACGGAGACATCATAGCCGAGGTAGGAAAAAGTCCAGCGAACAGTCCAGCATCCGAGAAGAAAGTCCAGCTATCAGACACACCATCAGCAGTAAACTGTTTGAGATTTCCAAGTCAAAACACACGCTATGTAACGAGCACTCAGACTTTATACTGGCAGCCCTAACCAAAGCTAAGCTCTTTTATGATGTCGAGGTAATTAAGGAAAACACACATTTGGCTCTGGATTGTTTAAACCTGTCATGGAGAACTCTGAGGGAAGAGTTTGAAAGGAGAACTGATCTTTATTACAGAGAGCTATCGTATTTTAAGATCATTGTATTCCTTAGTAATAACAAAGGCATTTACTTTTTCATCACTGACCAGTGTGTCTGTTTTAAACTTTGTCTCTTCGTGGCTTCTTTGGTTGATGTTACAGGAGCAACGCAGGATTCTGGAGCTGGGCATCACTGGACCAGAGGGTCATGTGCTGAGTCGTCCAGAGGAGGTAAGAAGTCAAGTTTAGAATACATTGCTGATCCTACACTCATTTACAAAATAAATATTGCTGCAAAACTTGGTATTCAGTTGTGTCTCAGGCAGGTATAGAAATGATTACAGGTAAGGTCTGATTACACACTGGGTTTTGGCGCAAGAGGGTATAAAATTGCTTCCCCCACTGCTCTATGAAAAGGCTCTAAGGCTACTTTTGTTCGCAGTGATGTCATGAATGAGAAACCTGGACCTCTACTGACTTGAACCATATAACCTTTAGCAACAACTACAGGTTCTGTTTGGGATCTGATAACAGTCATTGCTGACAACTGTCAGTCACCCCTAGTAGTGATACAAGAGACACTAACAGCTCAGCGGTATGTGCAGGACATCCTGCAGCCACACGTGCTGCCTCTCATGGCAGGGCTTCCAACTGGCGTTTATCAGCAGGGTGATGCTCCCTGCCAGATTGCAGCACTTTATGAGCCTCGGAGCACTGGGCTGTTTAGTAAACACGAAGTACAAACCTTCCTCTGTAAGAGTACTAACGTAGCATCTGTTTAGGTGGAGGCGGAGGCTGTGAACCGCTCGGTGACAGTGGCCAATCAGACCAACTGCCCCCTCTACATCACCAAGGTGATGAGCAAGAGTGCCTCTGATGTCATTGCTCAAGCCAGGAAGAAAGGTGAGAACCATGCTGCCCTTCTAGCAAAGCTGTGTTTCTCTAAGCCACACAGCAAAACAGGTTTATACACAGTGCGTGTGTTGCATTTAATTCAATGCTTGAGGCCTAAAATCGTCTGTGAAGAGTTAGGGACACCAAACATGATCTATACTGTATGTCCAAATATTTGTGGTCACCCCTTCTAATGAACGCATTCAGCTACTGCACCCATTGCTGACACAGATGTTTAAATGCACACACAGCTTGTAAAGAAATACTGGCAATAGAATATGTCTAATGGTAGACATGGGCTAGAGCTGTGCATTGAGTTTTTTTTAAGTTGTGTCTGTTATGACTCGTTCATGTGTGAGACACATTTATGATGAGAGCCTCACTGAAGTCATTCTAAACATACAGCTCAGCGTGACTCAGCTGTACTTGGCGAAATTCCATTAAATGACATTATACAGAGAACAGGCTCCAGAGTTACACTGCAGTTACTGAGTGATTATATGCTGGGAGTAATGCAACACCATTGGTCATTGCAGGCACTGTGGTCTACGGGGAGCCAATCACGGCCAGTCTTGGCACTGACGGCTCACACTACTGGAGCAAGAACTGGGCCAAAGCTGCGGCTTATGTGACGTCCCCGCCCCTCAGTCCAGACCCCACCACACCCGACTATCTGAACTCCCTGCTGTCCTGGTAAGAACCCTACAGTGTGTTTACAGTCAGTGTTTCCGCTGAGCTTTATGCACAGCACACTGGAAGTAAGACACAGCCAGCAAGCACAGAGCCTCAAATACACAGCTGGCACATGACCAGCCTTCAACACTGAAATGTGGTTGAAGCAATGTCAGTTGTTGCTTCAACAGTGTAAAGGGTTGGAACAACGTGTGGGATTGCAATGCTATTGGAAGAGAAGGTAAAGGTGTTGGGTATAATTCAACATGCCAGACATCTCGGCATGGAGTTGTAGAGGTTCCTAATGGTGTCCTGTGATGATCCACCCCATCCAGCGTGAATATTCTCAACCAGTTCTGCAGATGGTGTGGTAGGGCTGGAGAGTTGATAGAGCATCCAATAGCATCCCACACATTTTCAATCAGTGATAGATCTTGAGATGTAACTGACCACGGAATAGTATCTGTGTCTTCAAGGCGAGCTCTTGAAGTGTTGTCCTGTTGCAATAGTGGACAGGAGTGTGTGTACAGAAAAGGTAGGACCACTGGTTGCAGAACGTCATGCTGGGCTGTCAAAGTGCCAAAGACCAAAGGTGATCTGGCATTGCACAAAATTGTACCCCACACCAATTTGGATTTCTGGATGTGTGACACATAACAGTTGATCTTGTGTTTGACCACGGTGCCTCCACACACCGATTTGATGGTCATCTGCACCAAGTGCTAAGATGGGAGTCTGAAGATCGCTGAAGATCACCCGTTGCCATTCGGACTGACTCCATGACAGTCTGGCACGACACCATTTTAGTCATGCACTACAATCAGTTATCAGGTGTGACATATCTGTCTCTCTATTATAGGCCTTTCTAAACCCTTTATTTCTCCTCAGCACAGCTTTCCAGCAGCAGACGAGTCTTTTCATTGAGCACCAAATTTTGATCTTGTCTGTCCACAACTGGGCAAACAGATGACTAATTCATCCCCTGGCCTGCACATGCACATGTGTTCTGACTGTGTGTTTGGTCCTGAACCTGCGCAAGCCTGTAGTGCAGTGATAGCAGTGTAAATAATGTGGGTGTGTGTGGAGTGCAGGCTGTCAGCACGCAGGCAGCTGGGACTGATGTACGGAGTAACATGGGGTGTGGCACACTCACACTAATACTCACCCCTCCTTCCTCTTCCCCCTACTATATTATGTTGTCCTTCTATTGCCACCTCATCACCGCTCCACTCAGGATTTAAATTGTAGGCAGACAGAAAGGCATGAATATGCAAAGAATATGCAAATGTAAATAATGTAACAACAGCTGTTCTGATGATTTATGGGCCAGTTGTTTTTAAATAACCCTCATTAAAAATCACGAATATATAGAGAAGTATATAATGGGTGTCAATAAATAGCTTAGCAGAATGTAAATAATTAACACAGGAACATGCAAATGGGTGGGTTTATTAGGCCTTTTTATTACTAAGGGAGACCTTAAAATATGCATTACTATCATTATCATCATCATAAAACACTGCCAACCAATCACTGCTGAATCACTGAGAAGAAATCAATGAATCAACATGAATGAAGTAATCAAACCTCATATTTACTATCCAAGTCACATGATCAGTTTAAGTGCTGCTTTAAGGTGGAGTTTTTTAAGCATCTGATTTTCAAGTCGCTGGTCGTGGGATGAGTGACACAATGGCCGAGAATGGATCCTGGGCCAATTCTTATTCAGCATAGCAAAGGGTGGGGGGGCACAAAGCCCACCCCCATGGAGCTGGCTGCCAAAGACCACCTCCTTTTGTAAAGACACAAAGACACACAACAGCCACCCAGCTCAGGCGAGACACAACTCCATCTGAGTGAGGAATCCGGATCCGGATCCAATTCTGTGCGAGTGTAGATTATGAGTGTGTGTGAAATGTGTCACAAACCCACCTGTTTGTGCAGGTGAGGTATGGGGTGGAGGGGTGGGGGCGATAATCAGTAGGGAACCAACCAACTGTGAATAATAGTGCTTTAAAATGGCTGGTTCATTATTTAAAAGTCAAAACTGAAACTAGAGCCTGTGCACAAACCTGATTCAGGTAAATTAACAAACAATCCTGTTTTAAAGCTCAAATGGAGACCTTTGGAGTGTATTTTTCCCTTGTAATGTTCATGAGAACGATGGAAACAGAGAGTAATAACAGATTTTTCCACAAGTCCACCCTGCACCTCTCCCACTTTGCCATGATCTCAGACTGTACATCCTCCAGACCCTGCACTGGAGCCCAGAACACCATCAAGTCACTCATAATGCTTCCCAGCAGTGCAATAGTGAGCTTACTGGTGAGCAAACTGGGCTTCAATAGGTAATACCACCCATTAACCCCCACTGGAAACCATTGCATTTTGCTGCACTAGGCTTGTAGCTCCAGTTTTGGGAAATCGGGTGGGCACAAAAGACCACCTTGACCAAATGCAAGCTCAGACTATAATAAAAGTGAACAAACTGGGCTGTCACCAATTAAACCCCACTGGAAACCATTGAAAAGCCACATTTTCAACAAAGAAGGGGGGCACAAATGACCACCTTGACCAAATGCAAGCCTAACCTGTAATAAATGTTTTCTTTTTCCATCCCATTAAGAGCAGAAACCTGACAGCAGACCCTGGCAGGCTGTAGAGCCCAGTTTCCATACTGGGATGCAGCAGCAAATGCATGATCTCCATGCAATCCTCATGCTGCAGCAGAGCTGCTCGAGCCAACAGATCATAAACCCCCCACTGAAGCTCGGGGGTCTGCATTGCCTAAATACAGCACAGAGTGGAGACTCACCGTTATACGAGGGATGTTCTTCTTGCCCTGATATCCAGACATCTTCACTGCTGCTGGGAGGCTTCCTGAAGGTCTGACTGGCTTTGTTTGGGAAAACAAAGAGACGCAGAAGCTGCAGTCCGGACGGAAAGCGCGAGACGAGCCAAAGCAACGAGTTTAAGGAGGAATGAAAGAGACCCGAGGCCGTGCTGTGCGCTCTCCTCTCCCTGATCTCCTCCTCTGCTGCTGCTGCTGCTGCTGCTGAACCGAGCCGCCCAGACGGACACAGACACGGTGCACGCTGCTCGCTGCGCATGCGCGCGGCCCCGCCCTGTTCCCTGCTCAGACTGGGTGGGAAGGTCAGTGTGGGAGCATGTCCACCACTTTAACACTAACACCACCGAGTCATCCTGCCCTAACACTGCCCTCTGACCATAACACCGAACACACTGACCATAATACCTAACACAGTGTCCCTAAACACTGACTACAATACCTAACACAGTGCCCCTAAATACTGACCATAATACCTAACACAGTGCCCATAAACACTGACCATAATACCTAACACAGTGCCCCTAATCACTCACCATAATACCTAACACAGTTCCCCTAATCACTGACCATAATACCTAACACAGTGCCCCTAAACACTGACCATAATACCTAACACAGTGTACCTAAACACTGACCATAATACCTAACACAGTGTACCTAAACACTGACCATAATACCTAACACAGTG